>CM065680.1:104901626-104916626 GCA_017654935.2 Phymorhynchus buccinoides | reverse complement strand
AACAACAGTGATGCTGGTTAACCCCTTCACTGCCAACACCAACAGTGATGATGGTTAACCCCTTCATTGCCAACAACAACAACAGTGATGCTGGTTAACCCCTTCACTGCCAACACCAACAGTGATGCTGGTTAACCCCTTCACTGCCAACAACAATAGTGATGATGGTTAATCCCTTCACTGCCAACAACAATAGTGATGATGGTTAACCCCTTCACTGCCAACAACAATAGTGATGATGGTTAACCCCTTCACTGCCAACAACAACAATAGTGATGCTGGTTAACCCCTTCACTGCCAACAACAATAGTGTTGATGGTTAACCCCTTCACTGCCAACAACAATAGTGATGATGGCTAACCCCTTCACTGCCAACAACAACAATAGTGATGGTTAACCCATTCACTGCCAACAACAACAACAGTGATGCTGGTTAACCCCCTCAATGCCAACAACAACAATAGTGATGATGGTTAACCCCTTCACTGCCAACAACAACAATAATGATGGTTAACCCCTACACTGCCAACAACAACAGTGATGCTGTTTAACCCCTTCACTGCCAACAACAACAATAGTGATGCTGGTTAACCCCTTCACTGCCAACAACAACAGTGATACTGATTAACCCCTTCATTGCCAACAACAACAACAACAACAGTGATGCTGGTTAACCTCTTCACTGCCAACAACAACAATAGTCATGATGGTTAACCCCTTCATTGCCAACAACAACAACAATAGTGATGATTAACCCCTTCACTGCCAACAACAACAGTGATGCTGGTTAACCCCTTCACTGCCAACAGCAACAATAGTGATGGTGGTTAACCCCTTCACTGCCAACAACAGCAACAATAGTGATGCTGGTTAACCCCTTCACTGCCAACAAGCCACGCTCGTACGCACACATACATGCGCACTGCACACACGCACGCACTCAAGCACACACGCATGCGCGCACACATGCACAAGAGCGCGCATTCCATTGTGTTTTCTTAAAGTCTCAGACAACAATTTTAATTTTGCAACCATAACATGGACTGCACAACAGTCCACATCTAACCAGAGATGCTTTGGGTTTTTTAAAAACAAAATAATGGTAACTAGGCCTACACGGACGAGAGATGGCCCAAACCCCAATATCCTTGACCTAATCTTAGTAAATGACATTGAGGTAGTCTCAGATGTTAATGATGTATGCCCTCTAGGGAAAAGCGACCACCACGTTGTAGCTCCTTCATTGTACATCAACTCACACACATGTGACACTACAGCTTCGGCGCAGAACTGTGATCTTAAGAAAGGCAAGTTTACAAAAATGGAAGAATATTATTTGTCAAACCATGAGTGGACACGTCTTCAAACTTTAGACGTAGAAGATTGTTGGCGGATATTCGTGATACATTTCACCAATCATATCCCCAAATTGAAAAGGAATATGAAAAATGGAACAATATCTATTTTTAAAAAAAAGAAGCATACTAGATGTCATTAGGTCTTAGAAAAGGCGTTACAAGAAAAATACTCTGCACAGAAGACTTTTAGAAACCAACAAATGTAAGCAAAGAAAAAAAAGAAATACCGCAATTGTGTGAAAAGATGATTTTTGTTAGTTAGTTTGATAGAGTAAAATATGACAAGAATAAAAAGGAAACAAAGAAAACACCAAAAGCCCAGCTGTTCTCCAAATGTTCGTCTGTATTTGTTTCTTCATAGGAAAATAGGACGTGAGAGAGGCATGCTGGAGTTAGTTTGTTTGATATAGTAAAATATGACGTGAGAGAGGCATGCTGGAGTTAGTTTGTTTGATATAGTAAAATATGACGTGAGAAGGTAAACACAATCAAAATACAGAAGTCCAGAAACAAAAAAGTAAGAGATGAGATTAGTAAGCAGTTCAAAAAGGAGAGAGAAAAAGCATTGCTAACTTGTTGCGGACGATGTCATAACATAATAATACCTTGAAAAATTCAAAATAATTTCACATGATATAGACAACCTTACAAATTGGTCTGAGAAACAAAATATGATATTTAAATTGATAGCAAATGTAAGGCAATGCATTTAGGTAAGAATAATCAAAGATCAACTTATAAAATTTCACACGGAACTAACAAACATATTAATTTTAGAAACTTGCAAGGAGGAAAAGGATCTTGGTGGTATCTTCAATTCTAAACTAACGTTTGATAATCATATAAACACTGCTATCAATAAAGGCAGCAAAATGCTGGGCTTAATAATAAGAAGTTTTTATTGGATTAAGCCATAATGTATTTGTCAAACTTTACAAAAGCTTAGCCAGACCCCACTTAGAATATGGAAACCAGATCTGGAATCCATTTGAACAAAGTCAGCCAACAACCATAAAAAGTCCAAAGACGAGCCACGAAATTAGATAAATACATCAGTTATTTTGAAATTGAACACTGACTCAATCAGTTGAAATTACCATCTTTTAAATATAGAAGAATTCGTGGGGATCTGATAAACACATACAACATGTTTCACAATGAAAATAATACTAACAAAACTTTATTGCAAAACACATGATCCAAGAACCCGTAACAATGAATTAAAAATACTAACCGTGTATGTCAAAACTAATGTTAGAAAAAAAGTCTTTACTAACAGAGTAACAAAGTTTTGGAATACTCTTCCTGCACATATTAAACTTGCACAAAATGCAAAACAATTAAAAAAACTTCTTGATAATTACACCAAAATCATAAAACTAAAATATGAATATGATCAGAAGGCACTTTGCTTTTCTAAAACACTCTCAGTCTGTGGAAAAAGTCCACATGAACAATGAAAGGACACTTGAGAGGCCGTGAGGCCTAATGTTGGTACAGAGGAGAGGACTGCTAGTGTAGAGATCCGGGCTAGAATGAACGGAGGAAAGCCTTCGCAAAGTACACCCCCACTGTTTGGGTAGAAAAGGCTTTGGGACAGTCAGTCATGAAGAGGCTGTGACAGAGAACTGGTCCCCTGCCTTGATACCAGCACTAGAGCCAGTGCCAATGCTTCCAAGGTTGACAGCCAGTCTGTGACAGAGAACTGGTCCCCTGCCTTAATATCAGCACTTGAGCCAGTGCCAATGCTTCCAATGCTGACAGTCAGTCAGTCATGGAGAGGCTGTGACAGAGAACTGGTCCCCTGCCTTGATATCAGCACTAGAGCCAGTGTCAATGCTTCCAAGGTTGACAGTCAAAGTCAGTCATGGAGAGGCTGTGACCGATAACTGCCCCCCCTGCCTTGATATCAGCACTAGAGCCGGTGCCAATGCTTCCAAGGTTGACAGTCAGTCAGTCACAAAACAATAAGCCGTAGCTACCATGATTTTTTATGACCGCAGAAATCAATCTATTGTAAGCTCTCAGAAAGAGCGGTGTGGGAGCAACTTCTCTGTACGGCCCAGAAGATGGGGGACAGTAAAATAACATTACTGTAAGCTCTCATTTGACTATTAACCCTAATAAATTATTCAGGACTATCTGTTATACACATGCACCCTGGGGTCCTGCCTGGTCACTCTGATGGTTGGGGGGTGGGAGGGGAGGGGGTGGTGGTCATTACATTAACACTGACCTTTTATACACATGCACCCTGGGGTCCTGCCTGGTCACTCTGATGGTTGGGGGGTGGGAGGGGAGGGGGTGGTGGTCATTACATTAACACTGACCTTTTATACACATGCACCCTGGGGTCCTGCCTGGTCACTCTGATGGTTGGGTGGTGGGAGGGGAGGGGGTGGTGGTCATTACATTAACACTGACCTTTTATACACATGCACCCTGGGGTCCTGCCTGGTCACTCTGAAGCCGATGGTTGGGGGGTGGGAGGGGGTGATAGCGGCTGTTCTGAACGCCGGCACCCTGCGTTGCCCCTGACGACCAGTGGCGGCCAGAGTGATGCCCCCTGAGGGAGAGCCCGAGAGGGAGGGGGAGAGGGTGGGGACCTTGTGGATGGTGGGGCCCAACTCTGGCATTCTGGAAATAATAAAATGATGATGATCATCATCATCATCACCATCATCATCATTATATTCATCATCATCATTTTCATTGTGAATTATCACCTTTATCATTATGAACGTTACTATCACCACAATCATCATCACTGCCATCATCATCATCATCACCACAATCATCATCATCATTGCCATGATTATCTTCCCATTGCCATCATCACCACCACAACTCAACTTAGTTACCTCCATAGCCATACTGTGCCCTCATCCTTTCCTCCCTGTCACAGGTGGGGACTGTTTTCATTAGAATCTGTTCAGTAGTTTACTGACATTACGTTGGATTGTTTTCATTAGAATCTGTTCAGTAGTTTACTGACATTACGTTGGATTGTTTTCATTAGGATCTGTTCAGTAGTTTACTGACATTACGTTGGATTGTTTTCATTAGAATCTGTTCAGTAGTTTACTGACATTATGTTGGACTGTTTTCATTGGAATCTGTTCAGTAGTTTACTGACATTACGTTGGATTGTTTTCATTAAAATCTGTTCAGTAGTTTACTGACATTACGTTGGATTGTTTTCATTAGAATCTGTTCAGTAGTTTACTGACATTACGTTGGATTGTTTTCATTAGAATCTGTTCAGTAGTTTATTGACATTGCGTTGGATTGTTTTCATTAAAATCTGTTCAGTAGTTTACTGACATTACGTTGGATTGTTTTCATTAAAATCTGTTCAGTAGTGTACTGACATTACGTTGGATTGTTTTCATTAGAATCTGTTCAGTAGTGTACTGACATTGCGTTGGATTGTTTTCATTAGAATCTGTTCAGTAGTTTATTGACATTGCGTTGGATTGTTTTCATTAAAATCTGTTCAGTAGTTTACTGACATTACGTTGGATTGTTTTCATTAAAATCTGTTCAGTAGTGTACTGACATTACGTTGGATTGTTTTCATTAGAATCTGTTCAGTAGTGTACTGACATTGCGTTGGATTGTTTTCATTAGAATCTGTTCAGTAGTTTATTGACATTAGTTACGTTGGATTGTTTTCATTAGAATTTGTTCAGTAGTTTATTGACATTGCGTTGGATTGTTTTCATTAGAATCTGTTCAGTAGTTTACTGACATTGCGTTGGATTGTTTTCATTAAAATCTGTTCAGTAGTGTACTGACATTGCGTTGGATTGTTTTCATTAGAATCTGTTCAGTAGTTTATTGACATTAGTTACGTTGGATTGTTTTCATTAGAATTTGTTCAGTAGTTTATTGACATTGCGTTGGATTGTTTTCATTAGAATCTGTTCAGTAGTGTACTGACATTACGTTGGATTGTTTTCATTAGAATCTGTTCAGTAGTTTACTGACCTGACATTATCTTCATATCCATATCTCCCCCACAGCTTTTCCTCGCTGTCAGTGGAGGGAGGTGGGGGGCTGTTTTCGCCGGGGGAGGGTGGGGGAGAGATGCGGGGGAGGCGGTAGGGGGTGGAACATTTCTCTGACTCAGAGGCTGACTCCGTGAACGTAATGCTCGACCCTGCTGAGTCAGGGGGACTGCGACACTTGTGACTCAGCCTGCAACACAAAGCAATTGACATAAAGTTAAAATGTTAATGATATTAACACTGTTCATTATCTGGGACTCATTGACACACCTGCTGAGACAGAGCTCTACACTGGCTCCCTGTTAACGCGAGAGTCGAGTACAAAGTTGCTTGCCTCTGTTTCAATGCTGTCCATTCATCTGGTCCTGCCTACCTCTCTGATTTCGTTCACCTGTGCTCACCCTCCAGGTCTGTCCGTTCCTCTTCTGATAAGCTTATCCTTTATATTCTTCGCACAGACACTAAGAAATATGATATGGTAAACGTTCATTTTCGTTCAGTGCCCCTTCCATCTGGAACTCCCTATCCTATGAACTTCGTTCTGCTAAATCTTTCCAATCTTTCAAAACCGCTCTTAAAACTCTCTTCCAGCACCTCTGATTTCTGCCTTGTCCCGTTTCCTGCATTAAAACTATGCTCCCCACATTGTGTGTGAGAGTGCGCGCGCATGTGTTTGTGTGTGGTAGTGCGTGTGCGTGTATGTGCGCGCGCGCGTGTGTGTTGTGGCTATGTGCATGTTTATGATAGTTAATACATTAGTAGTTTATTTATAAATTATATTTATGATCTATCTATTTATTCAGTTAAATGATTTGTGAAGCGCCCTGAGCTCAAGAGAGAAGGGGCTCTCTATAAATGTTAGTTATTCATTCTTGCCTATTGATGTTTTGAAGGGGCTCTCTATAAATGTTAGTTATTCATTCTTGCCTATTGATACTTTGAAGGTACTCTCTATAAATGTTAGTTATTCATTCTTGCCTATTGATGTTTTGAAGGGGCTCTCTATAAATGTTAGTTATTCATTCTTGCCTATTGATGTTTTGAAGGGGCTCTCTATAAATGTTAGTTATTCATTCTTGCCTATTGATGTTTTGAAGGGGCTCTCTATAAATGTTAGTTATTCATTCTTGCCTATTGATGTTTTGAAGGGGCTCTCTATAAATGTTAGTTATTCATTCTTGCCTATTGATGTTTTGAAGGGGCTCTCTATAAATGTTAGTTATTCATTCTTGCCTATTGATATTTTGAAAGTACTCTCTATAAATGTTAGTTATTCATTCTTGCCTATTGATGTTTTGAAGGGGCTCTCTATAAATGTTAGTTATTCATTCTTGCCTATTGATATTTTGAAGGGGCTCTCTATAAATGTTAGTTATTCATTCTTGCCTATTGATATTTTGAAGGGGCTCTCTATAAATGTTAGTTATTCATTCTTGCCTATTGATATTTTGAAGGGGCTCTCTATAAATGTTAGTTATTCATTCTTGCCTATTGATATTTTGAAGGGGCTCTCTATAAATGTTAGTTATTCATTCTTACCTATTGATATTTTGAAGGGGCTCTCTATAAATGTTAGTTATTCATTCTTGCCTATTGATATTTTGAAGGTACTCTCTATAAATGTTAGTTATTCATTCTTGCCTATTGATGTTTTGAAGGGGCTCTCTATAAATGTTAGTTATTCATTCTTGCCTATTGATGTTTTGAAGGGACTCTTCCTGACTATATCTCTTCTTTCCTATCTGCCTATATACCGGAACGCAACCTCAGATCAAGCAACCTGAAAGTTCGCTGTAAACCTATCAAAAAGTACAAAACAGTTGAAAACAGAGCTTTTCGTTTCCAAGCACCACACATCTGGAACAATCTCCCTTTCTCTCTCCGCAGCTCTCCATCTCTGTCGTCCTTCAAAACTGGCCTGAAGACTCTTCAAAACATACCTTGGTTCATTTCTGTCTGTTCATCCATTCTGTCGTCCTTAAAGCTGGCCTGAAGACTCTTCAAAACATACCTTGGTTCATTTCTGTCTGTTCATCCATTCTGTCGTCCTTACAGCTGGCCTGAAGACTTCAAAACATACCTTGGTTCATTTCTGTCTGTTCATCCATTCTGTCGTCCTTACAGCTGGCCTGAAGACTTCAAAACATACCTTGGTTCATTTCTGTCTGTTCATCCATTCTCAATCCACCCTGCAGAGAGTTGGGTAGAGAACAAACAAATATTTTCATGTAGGTATTTTAAATGTGAGTTGTGTGCGTGCATTAACATTACTTTTGTTATGCAAAGTGTTTTCTGTTATATAAAAAAACAACTTATGTATTTGGAATGTGTGTTGCGTGTGTGAGGTAAAATTACTTTTTTTTCATGTTTTCACGTAAAGCGCGGTGAGTCTTGCTGTGTCAGGAGAAAAGCGCTATAGAAGATTTACTTATTATTATTTTTTATTTTTTTAAAATTATTATTATTATTATTATTCTGAGTTCCGTTCTGTTTCCTCTGAAGAGGTCACACCACAAACATCCTGAGGTCATGACAGCTAACAGGTCACACCACAAACATCCTGAGGTCAGCACAGCTAACATGTCACACCACAAACATCCTGAGGTCATGACAGCTAACAGGTCACACCACAAACATCCTGAGGTCAGCACAGCTAACAGGTCACACCACAAACATCCTGAGGTCAGCACAGCTAACAGGTCACACCACAAACATCCTGAGGTCATGACAGCTAACAGGTCACACCACAAACATCCTGAGGTCAGCACAGCTAATAGGTCACACCACAAACATCCTGAGGTCAGCACAGCTAACACCACAAACATCCTGAGGTCATGACAGCTAACAGGTCACACCACAAACATCCTGAGGTCAGCACAGCTAATAGGTCACACCAGAAACATCCTGAGGTCAGCACAGCTAACAGGTCACATGCCTGTACTTTTGTGTTAGTTGTAGTGAGACTAGAGTAGTCTACCTTAATATAGAAAGATACAGCCGAACCTGGTTATAAGAAACTCGCTTATAAGAAAACCCGCTTATAAGCAAGCAATTTATTTTCCCCGGCCGAATTCCTTCTTTCTTATGTATTATCAAAGCTCGGATATAAGAAAACCGCTTATAAAAAAACTCGGTTATAAGCAAGCAAATTCGTTCTCGCATCCGCGATGTAAACTCGGATATAAGAAAATGATTTCATACAAGGGAGTTTGGTTTGCAGTTCATTTTCTTATAAGCGAGTTTGATTTTCTTATGAGTGATTTTTTTAAATTAGGGCATGAACTGAAAGGATGTTCCAAAAAGTGCAGTGTTCCAACAAAACAAACACAAAAAGAGGAAAATGTACGTCAGAGCAGCTACGTCACAGACACACTAACCTTAATATAGAAAGATACAGCCGAATCCGCTTATAAGAAACTCGCTTATAAGAAAGCTTGCTTATAATGAAGCAAAACAAATTTCCCTGCCGAACTTCTTCTTTCTTATCTATGATCAAAACTCGGATATAAGAAACTCGCTTATAAGAAAACTCGGTTATAAGCAAGCAAATTCCTTCTCCCATCCGCAATGGAAACTTTGACATAAGAAAAGTATGTCATACAAGAGAGTTGGTTTGCAGTTCGGTGGGGTTTTTTTAATAAGCGAGCTCTATTTTCTTATAAGCGAATTACCATTGACAACATTTTCTTGAAGACCCACCAGATCACATGTCAAAATCACGAGTTCCACATGTTTTCCCTCTTAGAGCTGGTACGAAATCTTGTTTTGACCAGGTTTGACTCCCATACAAATGCCCCCAAATTGAAAACGAAACATTTTAAAGAGCAGCCTCAATTTGAAGTTGAGGGAATTTGCATGTGGGTCACAGCTAACGAGAAAATTGAAGTCATTCCAAAAAGGGAAAGTTTACCTCATACCAGTTGCATCACAGACAGTCTAAAAAGTACAGGCACTTGATTGCAAGACTAATTGAGTTTTTGTTCCTTTATTCCATACTTTCCTTCAGTATTCTGTGCAAAATAAATGTTGAGCAGAAGAAAAAAATATGAGTGCCGGTACTTTTGTGTTGGTGGTAGAGAGACTGTCCAGCCTTTTATTTTCAGCAGCAATGGCAGAGAGGAAAAGGCAATCCATTTCTTTAAGAAGATAAATACAAATAACTGAATATGTGGATGAAAATCCACATAAACAAAAGCAAACGATTGATAAAAAGCTGCATGGGTGGACAGTAAATGGTAATAGTTCAGTACAAGAAAGGTGAAGGGGTACGTATTTGATAACAGTGAAAAGGAAAAAAAAAGCTTGTTAGTTTGAGTGGTTGTAGGCACCTTTAAATCTTCTTCTTAGTAGACGATTTTGATTTTATGATGTAAGAAATGCATCAAATTAGGAAAAAAGATGTTCTCTTCATTTTGTTTCGGATATAGCACAGTGGTCAATACAACACAGTACAGCACAGTACATACACCCGCACCAACACAGGGCCTCTGTACTCCGGGTCCCTGCAGATGACCGGTAACAGCACAGACATTGTATGGTCCACACAGCCAACACGGCACAATACACTGTAGCACAGTGGTCAATACAACACAGTACATACACCCGCACCAACACAGGGCCTCTGTACTCCGGGTCCCTGCAGATGACCGGTAACAGCACAGACATTGTATGGTCCACACAGCCAACACGGCACAATACACTGTAGCACAGTGGTCAATACAACACAGTACATACACCCGCACCAACACAGGGCCTCTGTACTCCGGGTCCCTGCAGATGACCGGTAACAGCACAGGCACTTTGACATCAGCACAGCCAGTAAAATGCCCCCCCCCCCCCCCCCCCCCAATGCACACTGAATCCCCCACAGCCATTCTTCCAGGGCAGGAGGGAGAGGCTGAGCAAGGGAGAGAGATTGAAAGGTGTAGATGTGTAGAGTTTATCCTCAGATGGATATTTAATATATCTGAAATTTCCAGTTTGCGTAGTTCAAAGGGTGTTGGAAACCCATTCCAAATAACAAACCTTGCTTGTGTTTTTCACCGCATTCACGTTGAAAACGTTTCACTGCACATCACATTCACTGATTAATTCCAGAATGAACAAGTAAGGAAACACTTAAAAGACTTCCCCAACACACACTTCCCCAACACACACTTCCCCAACAAACACTTCCCCAACACACACTTCCCCAACAAACACTTCCCCAACACACACTTCCCCAACAAACACTTCCCCAACACACACTTCCCCAACACACACTTCCCCAACAAACACTTCCCCAACACACACTTCCCCAACACACACTTCCCCAACAAACACTTCCCCAACAAACACTTCCCCAACAAACACTTCCCCAACAAACACTTCCCCAACACACACTTCCCCAACAAACACTTCCCCAACACACACTTCCCCAACACACACTTCCCCCACTTCCCCAACAAACACTTCCCCAACACACACTTCCCCAACAAACACTTCCCCAACAAACACTTCCCCAACAAACACTTCCCCAACAAACACTTCCCCAACAAACACTTCCCCAACAAACACTTCCCCAACAAACACTTCCCCAACAAACACTTCCCCAACACACACTTCCCCAACAAACACTTCCCCAACACACACTTCCCCAACACACACTTCCCCAACACACACTTCCCCAACACACACTTCCCCAACACACACTTCCCCAACACACACTTCCCCAACAAACACTTCCCCAACACACACTTCCCCAACACACACTTCCCCAACACACACTTCCCCAACACACACTTCCCCAACACACACTTCCCCAACAAACACTTCCCCAACAAACACTTCCCCAACAAACACTTCCCCAACACACACTTCCCCAACAAACACTTCCCCAACAAACACTTCCCCAACAAACACTTCCCCAACAAACACTTCTACAACAAACACTTCTACAACAAACACTTCCCCAACACACACTTCCCCAACAAACACTTCCCCAACAAACACTTCCCCAACAAACACTTCCCCAACACACACTTCCCCAACAAACACTTCCCCAACAAACACTTCCCCAACAAACACTTCCCCAACAAACACTTCCCCAACAAACACTTCTACAACACACACTTCCCCAACACACACTTCCCCAACAAACACTTCCCCAACACACTTCCCCAACACACACTTCCCCAACACACACTTCCCCAACACACACTTCCCCAACACACACTTCCCCAACACACACTTCCCCAACACACACTTCCCCAACACACACTTCCCCAACACACACTTCCCCAACACACACTTCCCCAACACACACTTCCCCAACACACACTTCCCCAACACACACTTCCCCAACACACACTTCCCCAACACACACTTCCCCAACACACACTTCCCCAACACACACTTCCCCAACACACACTTCCCCAACACACACTTCCCCAACAACTGGACAGACTGTCAGCGCCCTCCACCATACAGGGAATGCATACCTAAGTTAGAAAAGATCGACTACTTCTCCATGGCTGATATGGATCACCCTCATAACCCCATCATTTGTTACCCTCATATGCCCCCCCCCCCCCCTCCCCACACACACCTCCAACTAGTAATTGGTCAGAGCAGTGTTATCTGTGACTTGACTGCCAGGAGAGAGAAAGAGGGGGGTGGGGGTGCACAAAACATAATCAAACAGAATGGTACCCCCCCCCCCCCCCCCCCCCACACACACACACACACACCTCCAACTAGTGATTGGTCAGAGCAGTGTTATCTGTGACTTGACTGCCAGGAGAGAGAAAGAGGGGGGTGGGGGTGTACAAAACATAATCAAACAGAATGGTACCCCCCCCCCCCCCTCCCCACACACACCTCCAACTAGTGATTGGTCAGAGCAGTGTTATCTGTGACTTGACTGCCAGGAGAGAGAAAGAGGGTGGGTGGGGGTGTACAAAACATAATCAAAACAGAATGGTACCCCCCCCCCCCCCCCACACACACACCTCCAACTAGTGATTGGTCAGAGCAGTGTTATCTGTGACTTGACTGCCAGGAGAGAGAAAGAGGGGGGTGGGGGTGTACAAAACATAATCAAAACAGAATGGTACCCCCCCCCCCCCCCCCACACACACACACACACACAAACAGACTTAGAATGTATTTTGAACTGATTCCATGATACAGAACCAATCCTCAATGAAAGACCTATCTATAATTATATATTAATGGTTGACTGGTTGACACAATCCTCAATGAAAGACCTTTCTATAATTATATATTAATGGTTGACTGGTTGACACAATCCTCAATGAAAGACCTTTCTATAATTATATATTAATGGTTGATTGGTTGATACAATCCTCAATGAAACACCTATCTATAATTATATATTAATGGTTGACTGGTTGACACAATCCTCAATGAAAGACCTTTCTATAATTATATATTAATGGTTGATTGGTTGATACAATCCTCAATGAAACACCTTTCTATAATTATATATTAATGGTTGATTGGTTGACACAATCCTCAATGAAAGACCTTTCTATAATTATATATTAATGGTTGATTGGTTGACACAATCCTCAATGAAAGACCTTTCTATAATTATATATTAATGGTTGACTGGTTGACACAATCCTCAATGAAAGACCCTTCTATAATTATATATTAATGGTTGACACAATCCTCAATGAACGACCCTTCTATAATTATATATTAATGGTTGACTGGTTGACACAATTTGGGCCAAGAGTAAAGTGACGGATGTATGATCATGTTTTTTAAACAGCACTTTAAAATGCTGTCAGTTCTGCAGCCTATAACCAACCGTGAAGCGAAAGCTGGCTGATGTTTTCAGCGGTGTGTGTCTGTCCTGGCTGACTGTGTCTGTCCTGGCTGACTGTGTCTGTCCTGGCTGACTGTGTGTGTGTGTCTGTCCTGGCTGACTGTGTGTGTGTGTGTGTGTCCTGGCTGACTGTGTGTGTGTCTGTCCTGGCTGACTGTGTGTGTGTCTGTCCTGGCTGATTGTGTGTGTGTCTGTCCTGGCTGACTGTGTGTGTGTCTGTCCTGGCTGACTGTGTGTGTGTCTGTCCTGGCTGACTGTGTGTGTGTGTGTGTGTGTGTGTCCTGGCTGACTGTGTGTGTGTGTGTGTCCTGGCTGACTGTGTGTGTGTGTGTGTGTGTGTGTCCTGGCTGACTATGTGTGTCTGTCCTGGCTGACTGTGTGTGTGTCTGTCCTGGCTGACTGTATGTGGCTGACTGTGTGTGTGTCTGTCCTGGCTGACTGTGTGTGTGTGTGTGTGTGTGTGTGTGTGTGTGTGTGTGTGTGTGTGTGTGTGTGTGTGTGTGTGTGTGTGTGTGTCCTGGCTGACTGTGTGTGTGTGTGTGTCCTGGCTGACTGTGTGTGTGTGTGTCCTGGCTGACTGTGTGTGTGTGTGTCTGTCCTGGCTGACTGTGTGTGTGTGTCTGTCCTGGCTGACTGTGTGTGTGTGTGTCTCTCCTGGCTGACTGTGTGTGTGTGTGTCTGTCCTGGCTGACTGTGTGGCTGACTGTGTGTGTGTGTGTCTGTCCTGGCTGACTGTGTGTGTGTGTGTGTGTCCTGGCTGACTGTGTGTGTGTGTGTGTCTGTCCTGGCTGACTGTATGTGGCTCGGTGTATGTTAATGTTTTCAGCGGTGTGTGTCTGTCCTGGCCGACTGTGTGTGGGTGGATGTATGTTAATGGTTTCAGCGACTGTATGTGTGTGTGTGTGTGTGTGTGTGTGTGTGTGTGTGTGTGTGTGTGTGTGTGTGTGTGTGTGTGTGTGTGTGTGTGTGTGTGTGTGTGTGTGTGTGTGTGTGTGTGAATGTTTTCAGCGGTGTGTATCTGTCCTGGCTGATGTATGTGGCTGGGTGGGTGTTAATGCTTTCAGCGGTGTGTGTCTGTCCTGGCTGACTGTGTGTGGGTGGGTGTATGCTACCACGATAGCGTTTGAACGGAGGGACCTAAGACCATCAAATGTTCCATGCGGATAGGTAGTTAGGATATCTAGGCCAAGCTCGAAAATGAAGGCCATTATTCAAAGATCAAGATAACTAGAGCGGAACATGCTGCCGTGCGGCTGGTTGATCTATCGCTTTTCACACTCCAGGTTTAGTGGACGACTCTCAGAGCGAGAGACGTGTGCACCGGCTGGTTGATCTATCGCTTTTCACGCTCCAGGTTTAGTGGATGACGACTCTCGGAGCGAGAGACGTGTGCACCGGCTGGCTGATGATGACCTATCGTTTGTTCACGCTCCAGGTTTAGTGGACGACTCTCGGAGCGAGAGACGTGTGCACCGGCTGGCTGATGATGACCTATCGTTTGTTCACGCTCCAGGTTTAGTGGACGACGACTCTCGGAGCGAGAGACGTGTGCACCGGCTGGCTGATGATGACCTATCGTTTGTTCACGCTCCAGGTTTAGTGGACGACTCTCGGAGCGAGAGACGTGTGCACCGGCTGGCTGATGATGACCTATCGTTTGTTCACGCTCCAGGTTTAGTGGACGACGACTCTCGGAGCGAGAGACGTGTGCACCGGCTCTTGGAGTTCCAGCTTGGGGTCAATGGAGCACAGAAACTCTGCGGAGAGCTGGACAACACACTGACGGCAAGGTCTTCTG
>CM065680.1:104869126-104896626 GCA_017654935.2 Phymorhynchus buccinoides | reverse complement strand
CTCATTTCTAGACTTCACACCTCCTTTGGTCTATCTGGGGCTGTTCTTTCCTGGTTTTCTTCCTACTTCTCTGATCGCACACAGACAGTTGTTGTCAATGGTGCTTCATCTCTTCCAAAAGGTCTTCAGTTCGGTGTGCCCCAAGGTTCAGTCTTAGGCCCTATCCTTTTTGTTCTTTATACCCAACCTCTCTCCGCCATCATCAACCAGCATTCTATTCTACATCATAGCTTTTCTGATGACAATCAACTGTACATTTCTGCCCACCTGAGTCAATTAGATCAAATGATTTCTTCTTCTAAGTTGTGCATCTCTGCTGTTAAAACATGGGTGTTTTACAACAAACTGCAACTAAATGCTGAAAAGACAGAGATGATTCTTGTAGCCTCTAACCACACAATTAAAACTCAGGTTCTCCCAGGTTCTGTCGACATTGATGGCACTGAGATCAAGCTATCGGCATCCGTCCGCAATCTAGGTGTTACTTTGGACCAAACCCTTTCTTTCAAACAGCATGTTTCCAATGTTTGCAAGGCTTGCTATCTAGAACTTCGAAGAATTAGTTCCATCCGCCGTTTCCTCTCTCAAGATGCCCTGAAGACTCTAGTATGTGCTTTTGTCCTGTCTCGCCTTGACTACTGTAACTCACTTCTTGCTGGCTGTCCATCAATTCTCATCTCTAAGCTCCAACGGGTCCAGAATAATGCTGCTCGTCTCATTTCTCGCTCCCCTAGGTACGATCACATCACTCCGGTTCTTCGTTCCCTACATTGGCTCCCAGTTCAATCACGTATTGACTACAAAATTCTCCTCCTTGCCTTCAAGTCACTGAATGATCAAGCTCCCGTGTATCTCTCTGATCTTCTTCATCTCTATGTCCCAGCTCGCCAACTACGTTCGTCTTCTGATTCTCGTCTCCTTTCCATTCCCTCCATCCGTCTCAAATCTGCTGGCCAACGTTATTTTTCTTGTCAAGCACCATCTCTGTGGAATTCTCTGCCTTCTCCTCTCCGACACTCCAACTCAGTCTCCTCATTCAAAACCTCTCTTAAAACCCATTTTTTTCCTGCTGCGCCCTAAATATTTGATCAGTTGTCTATCGTTGTGTGCACGTGAGGGAAGATTGAATATAAGAGGTTTGTGCTGTGTTTTGTGGTGCGTGTGTGTGTGTGTGTGTGCGTGTGTGTGTGCGTGTGCGTGTGCGTGTGCGTGTGTGTGTGCGTGTGTGTGTGTGTGTGTGTGTGTGTGTGTGTGTGTGTGTGTGTGTGTGTGTGTGTGTGTGTGTTGTGTGTGTGTGTGAGCATGAATGTGTGCATACATGTGTGCTTGTGTGTGTTTTGGTTTTGTGGGTTGTGTGTGCACGCATGTGTGTGTGTGTCTGTGTTTGTGTGCGTGTCTGTGTGTCTGTCTGCGTGCGTACGTTTTTGTGTGAGGGTGTTTGTGTATGTGGTCAGTCCATGCGGCTCGGTTGCTGTGGCTTGCCGAATGGGGTATGAACGAGTTGGCTTCGATAAATGTGTGTGTTTATGTGTGTGCGTGTGCGTGTGTTAGTGTTAGAGAGAGAGAGAGAGTTGCTTTGTATATGCGCTGTTGCTGGTTGGTGTCACTCTTGAATGCTGTTTTTGTTGTCTGTTGATGAATCATTGGTTGTAAAGCGCTTTGGGCTCATCTGGGGTAAAGCGCTATATAAATGTACAATTATTATTATTATTATTGTCAGACAGCAGGGAGCATCACGGTGTTTTGTGGGGGACTAGGACCACTAGAAGGCATTCCTCATTGTTAGACAGCAGGGAACAGCATGGTGTTTTGTGGAGGACTAGGACCACTAGAAGGCATTCCTCATTGTCAGACAGCAGGGAACAGCATGGTGTTTTGTGGGGGACTAGGACCACTAGAAGGCATTCCTCATTGTCAGACAGCAGGGAACAGCATGGTGTTTTGTGGGGGACTAGGACCACTAGAAGGCATTCCTCATTGTCAGACAGCAGGGAACAGCATGGTGTTTTGTGGGGGACTAGGACCACTAGAAGGCATTCCTCATTGTTAGACAGCAGGGAGCATCACGGTGTTTTGTGGGGGACTAGGACCACTAGAAGGCATTCATCATTGTCAGACAGCAGGGAACAGTATGGTGTTTTGTGGAGGACTAGGACCCTCAAACCAGAAGGCACTCATCATTGTCAGACAGCAGGGAACAGTATGGTGTTTTGTGGGGGACTAGGACCACTAGAAGGCATTCATCATTTTGATCTGGATCATCGTGCTGCAGCCAAAGGGACTGGTTGGCCTTCGGGGACTTTCCTCAACACAAACAGTCTTCCGATCCTTTAAACCAATTCTAGCCCAGATCTCCGCAGTAGCACCCGCCTCCTTTGCTATATGGAAGGCATTCCTCACGCCACTTCCCAACACACAATCATACAGAGAGAGAGAGAGAGAGAGAGAGAGAGAGAGAGAGAGAGAGAGAGAGAGAGAGAGAGAGAGAGAGAGAGAGAGAGAGAGAGAGAGAGAGAGAGAGAGAGAGAGAGAGAGAGAGAGAGAGAGAGAGAGAGAGAGAGAGAGAGAGAGAGACGAAAGCACACCAACTCACCAGCTTTAAAGCCGCTATAGCCACACAATATCACATTGTGGCCAGCCACTCAAGCATAAGCCACTACAATAAAGGAACAATGCACTATGACCCCCTCCCCACACTTTACCCCCACCCCACCCGCCACACCCCACCCTCCACACGTATTGAGGTGACAACACAATTGTCTTCACAGAGAGAGAGAGAGAGAGAGAGAGAGAGAGAGACCCCCCCCCCCCCCCCCCCCCCCAGATTGCTTCAATGCCTCTGTTGTGCAAGGTTAACTGGCGTGTGCTAGGAGCGGGTCCAATGGAACCCACTTCAATCAGCAGCACTCAGGGGTCCATTACATCCCAGCACTCAGGGGTCCATTACATCGCAGCACTCGGGGGTCCATTACATCGCAGCACTCAGGGGTCCATTACATCGCAGCACTCAGGGGTCCATTGCATCGCAGCACTCAGGGGTCCATTACATCGCAGCACTCAGGGGTCCATTACATCGCAGCACTCAGGGGTCCATTACATCGCAGCACTCACCAGCTTTAAAGGCTATAGCCACACAATATCACATTGTCGCCAGCACTCAGGGGTAAGCCACTACAATAAAGGAACATGCACTCAGGGGTCCATTACCCCCACCCCCACCCTCCACAACCCACCCAGCAACTCAGGGGTCCATTGCATCGCAGCTTCACTCAGGGGTCCATTAACATCGCAGCACTCAGGGGTCCATTGCATCGCAGCACTCAGGGGTCCATTACATCGCAGCACTCAGGGGTCCATTACATCGCAGCACTCAGGGGTCCATTACATCGCAGCACTCAGGGGTCCATTACATCGCAGCACTCAGGGGTCCATTGCATCGCAGCACTCAGGGGTCCATTACATCGCAGCACTCAGGGGTCCATTACATCGCAGCACTCAGGGGTCCATTACATCGCAGCACTCAGGGGTCCATTGCATCGCAGCACTCAGGGGTCCATTACATCGCAGCACTCAGGGGTCCATTACATCCCAGCACTCAGGGGTCCATTACATCGCAGCACTCAGGGGTCCATTACATCGCAGCACTCGGGGGTCCATTACATCGCAGCACTCAGGGGTCCATTACATCGCAGCACTCAGGGGTCCATTGCATCGCAGCACTCAGGGGTCCATTGCATCGCAGCACTCAGGGGTCCATTACATCCCAGCACTCAGGGGTCCATTACATCGCAGCACTCAGGGGTCCATTACATCGCAGCACTCAGGGGTCCATTACATCGCAGCACTCAGGGGTCCATTACATCCCAGCACTCAGGGGTCCATTACATCGCAGCACTCAGGGGTCCATTACATCGCAGCACTCAGGGGTCCATTACATCGCAGCACTCAGGGGTCCATTACATCGCAGCACTCAGGGGTCCATTACATCGCAGCACTCAGGGGTCCATTACATCGCAGCACTCAGGGGTCCATTACATCGCAGCACTCAGGGGTCCATTGCATCGCAGCACTCAGGGGTCCATTACATCGCAGCACTCAGGGGTCCATTACATCGCAGCACTCAGGGGTCCATTGCATCGCAGCACTCAGGGGTCCATTACATCGCAGCACTCGGGGGTCCATTACATCGCAGCACTCAGGGGTCCATTGCATCGCAGCACTCAGGGGTCCATTGCATCGCAGCACTCAGGGGTCCATTACATCGCAGCACTCGGGGGTCCATTACATCGCAGCACTCAGGGGTCCATTACATCCCAGCACTCAGGGGTCCATTGCATCGCAGCACTCAGGGGTCCATTACATCGCAGCACTCGGGGGTCCATTACATCCCAGCACTCAGGGGTCCATTGCATCGCAGCACTCAGGGGTCCATTACATCGCAGCACTCGGGAATAGAGACCAAGGCCCGGTAGTATTAGGGGCTATGCAGTATGTGTGCGTGTGTGCGCGCGCGCACGCGTGTGTGTGTGTCTGTGTGAGTGCGTGCGTGACTGTGTGTGTGTGTGTGTGTGTGTGTGTGTGTGTGTGTGTGTGTGTGTGTGTGTGTGTGTGTGTGTGTGTGTGTGTGTGTGTGTGTGTCTGTCTCTGTGTGTGGTATGTGTGTGTGTGTGGTATGTATGTGCGCGTATGTGTGTGCGTGTGCGTGTGTGCGTGTGTGTGTGTGTGTGTGTGTGTGTGTGTGTGGTGTGTGTATGTGTTGCGTGTGTGCGGGTGTGTGTGTACTGTGTGCGTGTGTGTGTATGTGTGTGTGTGTGTGTGTGTATCTGTCTGTATGTATCTCTCTGTCTGTCTGTCTGAGCATGCGTGCGTGCGCGCGTGTATGTGTCTGTGTGTGCGTACATACGTGCATGCATGCATGTCTGTGTGTGTGCGTGTGTGTGTGCAGTAGGCCTTCTGTTAAAATAAATGTATTATTGTGCATAAACATTCTGCCTAATACTGTGTACTAGGTCATGATCTGGTCAGCACGGTGATCCACAGTGTACACTAACACAATGTAACAGTCGTTTGCCACCAATGTCTCTTACTGTTTTTTCTGTTGTCAATACAAGGCAGCTCACAGCACAACGCCCAGTATTCTGAATCAATACATGCACACACCAGTGACCTAACCCATTGCACACGTGTAGTTACTTAGAAACATGGTAGCACACACACACACGAACGCGCGCACACACACAATCACGCACGCGCGCACACATACAATCACCCACGCGCGCACGCACACGCACACACACGCACGCACACAGACGTGCGCGCGCACACACACGCACGCGCGCGCACACGCACACGCACACGCACGCACACGCACACGCACACACACACACACACACTGGCAGGCATGAGGTCTGTAAAGAAAACAGTAGTGGACTGTTTATGCAGTTGATTAACGTCTTAATCCCACCATTAGCAGGGAGAGGCAGGGAGGGGGGTAGGGTGTGAAGGGCAATGACTTATGCTATAGTCGACAGCACGGTCTAATAGTAAAAGAACAACTCGAAAGAATCACGCGGGTTTCATAGGATTAACGCTTTAAATGTACAACATAAATCCATACACACGAAATGACTTCATGAGACCACACGCAAACTGCCCCCCCCCCCCCCCCCCTACACACAGACACACATGCACGCACACAAACACACACCCATACACACACACACACGAGCGCACGCAAGCACATAGACACACACACATGATTTATGCATGGTGTGTGTCCAGTTGAATAAGAAGTGGTCCTGCCACATCTATTTTATGAACTGTTGCCACATCACTGATATCAGTGACAGAAAACAAGCGGCTCCACTCAACCCAAATATATCCCACAATATCCGTTTGCGTTCAGACTGTTACTTTTGTGTTAGTTTTCTGATAACTTGCTTCTATTTATATTCCCGTCACAACTCATTAACTAAGCGAAACGCCGATTGCGTTGTGTTCGTTTGACTGCTGTAAATATTATATTGGATATTACACATTACTTGGTCATGGAAATTAACCACACTTTAAAATGCTTCCAAAACAATTTAAACTTCAGCTTTCTCTACTGGTTTTCAACAACAACAAGAAACAAAAAAATAAAAATAAACATATTAATCAAACTTAAGTCTTGGGTCGCAAGTGTTTATGAAAACAATGCTTATATAGGACCTACAATCATAAATAATAATGTTCATTTCATGTTGTAATTTTTATCCTGTAATTATTGCAATGTTTACAGGCCCTACTATAAACAGGATAATAGTTGCCTGCATGCAAACAAATATTCATGTGTGTGTGTGTGTGTGTGTGTGTGTGTGTGTGTGTGTGTGTGTGTGTGTGTGTGTGTGTGTGCATGTGCATGTGCATGTGTGTGTGTGTGTGTGTGAGTGTGTGTGGAGGGAGGAAGGGAGGGAGAGAGAGAGAGAGAGAGAGAGAGAGAGAGAGAGAGAGAGAGAGAGAGAGAGAGAGAGAGAGAGAGAGAGAGAGAGAGAGAGAGAGAGAGAGAGAGAGAGAGAGAAATCTTTGCAATTCTATTACTAGGTACTACAAGTACAACAATGGCTTCAGGGGCATTCTTTCTCCCCATACATACAGGTTTGATCGTAGAACACAATAGACCTCCCGTGGCTTACTGTTCGGGTTAATTACCAACGGACACATCGATTCCTAATACTGTGGCACTGGCTGCCTGCCACCCACTTACAGAGCTGCCACAATGCCCGATTTATTCTGAACTGCTGCCAATGCTCCCTGACTGACTGCTAGAAATCAACAGAAACTGCTGTCATGATTGCCGATAAAAAGTGAAATATTGACCAGTTCTGACTCACCTGTGCTTCAGTCGAACACGGAAACTACCGGTGGAGGACATGTCTCATGATTTGTGGACAAATTTCACTTTGAACAAGGCGCTGTCGATAACTAACGGCTTCATCGTCTCACATAGCGCTCACCGCTGTCCGTACCTGGCGCCATTTTAGCCACGTCACGTGACTGGCCCGTCAGGTAATTTGTCGTCTGCTGGTGTTTGGTCAAGGTGTGTGTGTGTGTGTGTGTGTGTGTGTGTGTGTGTGTGTGTGTGTGTGCGTGCGTGTGCGTGCGTGCGTGCGTGCGTGCGTGCGTGCGTGCGTGCCTGCCTGACTGCGTGCGTGCGTGCGTGCGTGCGTGCGTGCGTGTGTGTGTGTGTGTGCGTGCGCGCGCGCGTGTGTGTATGTGGTGGGTTTTTTTGCCCACTAACACTTCCAAATAGCAGAAGACTGAGCCAACTGTCATGAACTATTCCGAGGCGCTGGGCTAGATTATGTTTACAGAGGAGAAGCTATGCCCACGATACATTCCCACCCTCTCGGCCATTGGGAGACTTTTTCGAACAGTTGGCGATGATGGAGAATTGTCCCAAAGGCCAAGTAACCCCTAAGGCTGGAATACTAAAGTAAGATAAATGAACATGCTTTCTTTAGTTATGGTCATATGCTATGATTCTTCTTATCGTCCCTTGACCTCCGTGGTCGTCGGGGGGAGTGGTGGGCAGCAGCAGCTGACAGGGCCCTCCATCTCTGTCTGGTGGGCCGCAGGGATCAGGTCGTTGGCGTCCATGTTGTGGGGGGACTGCTGGGCAGCAGGTCGTTGGTGTCCATGTTGTGGGGGGACTACTGGGCAGCAGGTCGTTGGTGTCCATTTTGTGGGGGGACTGCTGGGCAGCAGGTCGTTGGTGTCCATGTTGTGGGGGGACTGCTGGGCAGCAGGTCGTTGGTGTCCATGTTGTGGGGGGACTGCTGGGCAGCAGGTCGTTGGTGTCCATTTTGTGGGGGGACTGCTGGGCAGCAGGTCGTTGGTGTCCATGTTGTGGGGGGACTGCTGTGCAGCAGCTGACAGGGCCCTCCATTTCTGTCTGGTGAGCAGCATGGATCAGGTCCTTCGTGTCCATGTTTGTCCATTCTTTGATGTTGTCAGCCCAGCTCTTCTTCTGTCGGCCACGACAAAAAATACTAAGACTGTAAACTAATTTTCCAATCATATAGAAAATCAATGATCAGAAAATCAGCTCTCACTCTCTCTTTTCTATTGGGCCAAAGTTAAGGTCAATGCCGTGCGACGCATGAGGCAGCCAGGGCGCTCCAACGGCTCCATTCGGCAGTCAGTCTGATGGCATCGCTCCAACGGCTCGGCAGTCAGTCTGATGGCATCGCAGTCAGTCAGTCTGATGGCATCGCTCCAACGGCTCCATTCGGCAGTCAGTCTGATGGCATCGCTCCAACGGCTCCATTCGGCAGTCAGTCTGATGGCATCGCTCCAACGGCTCCATTCGGCAGTCAGTCTGATGGCATCGCTCCAACGGCTCCATTCGGCAGTCAGTCTGATGGCATCGCTCCATCAAGCGTCTGTTCGCTAGCGGAAGGTCTCGCTCCACTGTCTTCTTCTTTTTGACTGTACGTGGCCACAATCAACACTTTGATTATTATGCCACGGAACCGGGGAGGTTCGAGATCACTTTTGCCGGAAGAAAGGCTCAAGGCCTGAGAAGAAATAAAACAACAGAGAGAGCACAGATCATACGAAAACTAGGAAACTGTTCATCCGTTGGGTTGTTGGAAGAGGGGAGGAGGGGGTGGGGGAAGATGGGGGACCAAAGGGGGGGATGGGAGAGGGGGGGGGGGCTGTTGGTGCTTGTTAGTCTGACGTCCCCAGAGTGGGGCCATCAGACGTGGCGGTTGCAGCAGGAGGTTTTCCAGTCAGGTGCTCCCAGACTCTAGTCGCGAAGCTCTCTGGAGTTCTGGCCTCAACTGCTGCTGAAGGTAGGATGTTCCACTCCCTGATGCTACGTGGGAAAAAGGAACTCTGTCGGTATTGTGTTCGACATTGGGGGACAAGGAATTGCAGTGTGTGTCCTCTGCGCTGCCGCTCTGGTTGGGGGACTAGTCTGTTATTATTGACGCTCAACATGTCATTTTGTATTTTATACAGCATGGTGAGTCTTGCCACCTGGCGGCGTTGCTGCAGGGAGCTCCAGTCAAGCCTCTGGAGCATTGCTGTGACGCTGGCTGTCCTACGGTATTGATTGAGGACGAATCTTGCTGCTCTCCGTTGGATCAGCTCCACTCTGTCGATGTTTTTTTCTGAGTGGAGGGGTCCCACACTGAGCAGGCGTATTCAAGAAGCAGCCTTGCAAAGGCTTTTGCTCTCAGCTCAGTGGAGGCGATCTTGTCTGACGTAATTCATCTTTGGCCTCCCTCTTTTCCTCTGTAAAGAGGAAAGGTCAATGTCAACCAACAATACAAGGTTGTATTAGGAGACCTGATGCATTGAGAGTACCTTGTGTCTGTAGACAGAAGCTCTAAACTGGACCTGTAAAAGGACACAAACTGTGGACACTGTCACTGTGTCGCTGTCTGTCTGTCTCTCTGTCTCTCTGTCTTTCGCCCTACTGTGTCACTGTCTGTCTGTCTGTCTCTCTGTCTTTCGCCCCACACTTTGTTATCATAATATACTTTTCTGTCTTTTTTTAAAACTCTACGTGAGTGGTTTATGCAAACGATGTATTATGTTCATTTGTTGCAATTGACAGCTGAAGAGATTAAACTGAGGTTATTGCCATTGTTCCCCCCCCCCCTCTCTCTCTCTCTCGCTCCCTGTGCGCGCGCGCGCGTGTGTGTATGTGTATGTATGTGTGTGTGTGTGTGTGTGTGTGTGTGTGTGTGTGTGTGTGTGTGTGTGTGTGTGTGTGTCTATCCGTGTGTGTGTGTGTGTGTGTGTGTGTGTGTGTGTGTGTGTGTATGTGTGTGTGCGCGCGCGCGTGCGCGCGTGCGGGAGTACGTTTGTGAGTTAGACAAATGGAGCGGAGGGGGGGAGAGAGAGAGAGAGAGAGAGAGAGAGAGAGAGAGAGAGAGAGAGAGAGAGAGAGAGAGAGAGAGAGAGAGAGAGAGAGAGAGAGAGAGAGAGAGAGAGAGAGATTGCTTACAAAAGGGAGATTACTATAAGTGTAATTAATATTTTCTACGACAGAGAACAGTCAGAGTTGTGCACCTTTATCGATAAATAATGCGCGCGCACGCACACACGCAAACGCGCGCGCGCGCGCACACACACACACACGCACGCACGCACGCACGCACGCACACACACACGCACGCACGCACGCACGCACGCACGCACGCACACACACACAGGGAGAGAGAGAGAGGAGAGAGAGAGAGAGAGAGAGAGAGAGAGAGAGAGAGAGAGAGAGAGAGAGAGAGAGAGAGAGAGAGAGAGACAGAGAGAGAGAGACAGACAGACAGACAGACACAGACAGACAGACAGACAGACAGACAGACAACTATACAGAGAGAAGCGAGACAGACAAATAGGCCTAAGGACGGACTGACAGATAGAGTGACGGAGACGGAGACACGGAGAGATCTGGTGTTAAGATACGTGAGGACCAGATAGGGTTTCCACATGAAGTAACGAAAGACTGTGTACTTTAAATCAGATGAAATTACCTCCATATACCACCATCACACCCTCCTCCTCACTGACTCCACCCCCACCTCACCCTTCTTGCCTTTTTTGGCTTAAGTCAGGTGAAAACGGTGTATCTCAATGGCGTGTATTTTCAGTGACCCCTACACGGCACGCAATGGCGTGTATTTTCAGTGACCCCATCACGGCACTCAATGGCGTGTATTTTCAGTGACCCCATCACGGCACTCAATGGCGTGTATTTTCAGTGACCCCATCACGGCACTCAATGGCGTGTATTTTCAGTGACCTCTACACGGCACTCAATGGCGTGTATTTTCAGTGACCCCATCACGGCACTCAATGGCGTGTATTTTCAGTGACCCTATCACGGCACTCAATGGCGCCCGTTGCAGTCAGCACCTGTGGAAATGGTTCATCAGAAAACTAAACATAATGGAATAATTATTTGCAATAATTAATATTTTGTTGCAGACGATCGAGCTAACGTTCTTTGTAAATATACAGAACACGGAATTCAAATAGCTGTCTTCTTTTCACTTGATAGTCCTCTGAAGCTAACAGCTGTCTTCTTTTCACTTGATAGTCCTCTGAAGCTAATAGATGTCTTCATTTCACTTGATAGTCCTCTGAAGCTAACAGCTGTCTTCTTTTCACTTCATAGTCCTCTGAAGCTAACAGCTGTGTTCTTTTCACTTGATAGTCCTCTGAAGCTAACAGCTGTGTTCTTTTCACTTCATAGTCCTCTGAAGCTAGCAGCTGTGTTCTTTTCACTTCATAGTCCTCTGAAGCTAGCAGCTGTGTTCTTTTCACTTCATAGTCCTCTGAAGCTAATAGCTGTCTTCTTTTCACTTCATAGTCCTCTGAAGCTAACAGCTGTGTTCTTTTCACTTGATAGTCCTCTGAAGCTAACAGCTGTGTTCTTTTCACTTCATAGTCCTCTGAAGCTAACAGCTGTGTTCTTTTCACTTCATAGTCCTCTGAAGCTAATAGCTGTCTTCTTTTCACTTGATAGTCCTCTGAAGCTAGCAGCTGTCTTCTTTTCACTTGATAGTCCTCTGAAGCTAACAGCTGTCTTCTTTTCACTTCATAGTCCTCTGAAGCTAGCAGGTGTCTTCTTTTCACTTCATAGTCCTCTGAAGCTAACAGCTTCTTTTCACTTAATAGCTGTCTTCTTTTCACTTGATAGTCCTCTGAAGCTAACAGCTGTCTTCTTTTCACTTGATAGTCCTCTGAAGCTAACAGCTGTCTTTTTTCACTTCATAGTCCTCTGAAGCTAGCAGGTGTCTTCTTTTCACTTCATAGTACTCTGAAGCTAATAGCTGTCTTCTTTTCACTTGATAGTCCCCTGAAGCTAACAGCTGTGTTCTTTTCACTTCATAGTCCCCTGAAGCTAACAGCTGTGTTCTTTTCACTTCATAGTCCCCTGAAGCTAATAGCTGTCTTCTTTTCACTTGATAGTCCTCTGAAGCTAGCAGCTGTCTTCTTTTCACTTGATAGTCCTCTGAAGCTAACAGCTGTCTTTTTTCACTTCATAGTCCTCTGAAGCTAGCAGGTGTCTTCTTTTCACTTCATAGTCCTCTGAAGCTAATAGCTGTCTTCTTTTCACTTGATAGTCCTCTGAAGGTAGCAGCTGTCTTCTTTTCACTTGATAGTCCTCTGAAGCTAACAGCTGTCTTTTTTCACTTCATAGTCCTCTGAAGCTAGCAGGTGTCTTCTTTTCACTTCGTAGTACTCTGAAGCTAATAGCTGTCTTCTTTTCACTTGATAGTCCCCTGAAGCTAACAGCTGTGTTCTTTTCACTTCATAGTCCCCTGAAGCTAATAGCTGTCTTCTTTTCACTTCATAGTCCCCTGAAGCTAACAGCTGTGTTCTTTTCACTTGATAGTCCTCTGAAGCTAATAGCTGTCTTCTTTTCACTTCATAGTCCCCTGAAGCTAACAGCTGTGTTCTTTTCACTTCATAGTCCTCTGAAGCTAACAGCTGTCTTCTTTTCACTTCATAGTCCCCTGAAGCTAACAGCTGTGTTCTTTTCACTTCATAGTCCCCTGAAGCTAACAGATGTCTTCTTTTCACTTCATAGTCCCCTGAAGCTAACAGATGTCTTCTTTTCACTTGATAGTCCTCTGAAGCTAATAGCTGTCTTCTTTTCACTTGATAGTCCTCTGAAGCTAACAGCTGTGTTCTTTTCACTTCATAGTCCCCTGAAGCTAACAGATGTCTTCTTTTCACTTCATAGTCCTCTGAAGCTAACAGCTGTGTTCTTTTCACTTGATAGTCCTCTGAAGCTAATAGCTGTCTTCTTTTCACTTCATAGTCCCCTGAAGCTAACAGCTGTGTTCTTTTCACTTCATAGTCCTCTGAAGCTAATAGCTGTCTTCTTTTCACTTCATAGTCCCCTGAAGCTAACAGCTGTGTTCTTTTCACTTCATAGTCCCCTGAAGCTAATAGCTGTCTTCTTTTCACTTGATAGTCCTCTGAAGCTAACAGATGTCTTCTTTTCACTTCATAGTCCTCTGAAGCTAACAGCTGTCTTCTTTTCACTTGATAGTCCCCTGAAGCTAACAGCTGTCTTCTTTTCACTTGATAGTCCCCTGAAGCTAACAGCTGTCTTCTTTTCACTTGATAGTCCTCTGAAGCTAACAGATGTCTTCTTTTCACTTCATAGTCCTCTGAAGCTAACAGCTGTCTTCTTTTCACTTCATAGTCCTCTGAAGCTAACAGCTGTCTTCTTTTCACTTCATAGTCCTCTGAAGCTAACAGCTGTCTTCTTTTCACTTGATAGTCCCCTGAAGCTAACAGCTGTCTTCTTTTCACTTGATAGTCCTCTGAAGCTAACAGCTGTGTTCTTTTCACTTCATAGTCCCCTGAAGCTAACAGATGTCTTCTTTTCACTTGATAGTCCTCTGAAGCTAACAGCTGTCTTCTTTTCACTTGATAGTCCTCTGAAGCTAACAGCTGTCTTCTTTTCACTTGATAGTCCTCTGAAGCTAACAGCTGTCTTCTTTTCACTTCATAGTCCTCTGAAGCTAACAGCTGTCTTCTTTTCACTTGATAGTCCTCTGAAGCTAACAGCTGTCTTCTTTTCACTTCATAGTCCCCTGAAGCTAATAGCTGTCTTCTTTTCACTTCATAGTCCTCTGAAGCTAACAGCTGTCTTCTTTTCACTTCACATAGTCCCCTGAAGCTAACAGCTGTCTTCTTTTCACTTCATAGTCCTCTGAAGCTAACAGCTGTGTTCTTTTCACTTCATAGTCCTCTGAAGCTAACAGCTGTCTTCTTTTCACTTGATAGTCCTCTGAAGCTAATAGCTGTCTTCTTTTCACTTGATAGTCCTCTGAAGCTAACAGCTGTCTTCTTTTCACTTCATAGTCCTCTGAAGCTAACAGCTGTCTTCTTTTCACTTCATAGTCCTCTGAAGCTAACAGCTGTCTTCTTTTCACTTCATAGTCCTCTGAAGCTAACAGCTGTGTTCTTTTCACTTGATAGTCCTCTGAAGCTAACAGCTGTCTTCTTTTCACTTCATAGTCCTCTGAAGCTAACAGCTGTCTTCTTTTCACTTCATAGTCCTCTGAAGCTAACAGCTGTCTTCTTTTCACTTGATAGTCCTCTGAAGCTAACAGCTGTCTTCTTTTCACTTGATAGTCCCCTGAAGCTAACAGCTGTCTTCTTTTCACTTCATAGTCCTCTGAAGCTAACAGCTGTCTTCTTTTCACTTGATAGTCCTCTGAAGCTAACAGCTGTCTTCTTTTCACTTGATAGTCCTCTGAAGCTAACAGCTGTCTTCTTTTCACTTGATAGTCCTCTGAAGCTAATAGCTGTCTTCTTGTCAATTCATAGTCCTCTGAAGCTAACAGCTGTCTTTTTTTTTAACATTTTATAGTCCTCTGAAGCTAACAACTGTCTTCTTTTCACTTCATAGTCCTCTGAAGCTAACAGCTGTCTTCTTTTCACTTCATAGTCCTCTGAAGCTAACAGCTGTCTTCTTTTCACTTCATAGTCCTCTGAAGCTAACAGCTGTCTTCTTTTCACTTCATAGTCCTCTGAAGTCAACAGCTGTCTTCTTTTCACTTGATAATCCTCTGAAGCTAACAACTGTCCTCTTTTCATTTGATAGTCCTCTGAAGCTAACAGCTGTGTTCTTTTCACTTGATAGTCCTCAGAAGCTAACAGCTGTCTTCTTTTCACTTGATAATCCTCTGAAGCTAACAACTGTCTTCTTTTCACTTGATAGTCCTCTGAAGCTAACAGCTGTCTTCTTTTCACTTGATAATCCTCTGAAGCTAACAGCTGTCTTCTTTTCACTTTATAGTCCTCTGAAGCTAACAGCTGTCTTTTTTTTTTTAACTTTATAGTCCTCTGAAGCTAACAGCTGTCTTTTTCACTTCATAGTCCTCTGAAGCTAACAGCTTTTCTTTTTTCACTTTATAGTACACTGAAGCTAATAGTTGTCTTCTTTTTTTTTATACTTCATAGTACTCTGAAGCTTACCGTTTAACTTGGGCCTACAGCGACAGCGGAAACCAGGTGCAGTTGGTGTACATATGTGGATAGGTTTAATTAATATACATATGTGGATATGTGTAGTTGATGTACATATGTGGGTATGTGTAATTAATGTACATATGTGGGTATGTGTAATTAATGTACATATGTGGATATGTGTAATTGATGTACATATGTGGATATGTGTAATTAATGTACATATGTGGATATGTGTAATTGATGTACATATGTGGATATGTGTAATTAATGTACATGTGTGGACATATGCAGTTGGTGTACATAATTATGTGGATAGGTGCAGTTGATGTACATACCTGGATAGGTGCAGTTGATGTACATACCTGGATAGGTGTAGTTGATGTACATACCTGGATAGGTGCAGTTGATGTACATATGTGGATAGGTGTAGTTGATGTACACACCTGGATAGGTGCAGTTGGTGTACATATGTGGATAGGTGCAGTTGATGTACATACCTGGATAGGTGTAGTTGATGTACATACCTGGATAGGTGCAGTTGATGTACATATGTGGATAGGTGTAGTTGATGTACATATGTGGATAGGTGCAGTTGATGTACATACCTGGATAGGTGTAGTTGATGTACATATGTGGATAGGTGCAGTTGATGTACATACCTGGATAGGTGTAGTTGATGTACATACCTGGATAGGTGCAGTTGATGTACATATGTGGATAGGTGCAGTTGATGTACATACCTGGATAGGTGTAGTTGATGTACATACCTGGATAGGTGTAGTTGATGTACATACCTGGATAGGTGCAGTTGATGTACATATGTGGATAGGTGCAGTTGATGTACATACCTGGATAGGTGCAATTGATGTACATACCTGGATAGGTGTAGTTGATGTACATACCTGGATAGGTGCAGTTGATGTACATATGTGGATAGGTGTAGTTGATGTACACACCTGGATAGGTGCAGTTGGTGTACATATGTGGATAGGTGCAGTTGATGTACATACCTGGATAGGTGTAGTTGATGTACATACCTGGATAGGTGCAGTTGATGTACATATGTGGATAGGTGTAGTTGATGTACATATGTGGATAGGTGCAGTTGATGTACATACCTGGATAGGTGTAGTTGATGTACATATGTGGATAGGTGCAGTTGATGTACATACCTGGATAGGTGTAGTTGATGTACATACCTGGATAGGTGTAGTTGATGTACATATGTGGATAGTAGTTGATGTACATACCTGGATAGGTGTAGTTGATGTACACACCTGGATAGGTGTAGTTGATGTACATACCTGGATAGGTGTAGTTGATGTACACACCTGGATAGGTGTAGTTGATGTACATATGTGGATAGGTGTAGTTGATGTACATACCTGGATAGGTGTAGTTGATGTACATACCTGGATAGGTGCAGTTGATGTACATACCTGGATAGGTGTAGTTGATGTACATATGTGGATAGGTGTAGTTGATGTACATATGTGGATAGGTGTAGTTGATGTACATACCTGGATAGGTGTAGTTGATGTACATACCTGGATAGGTGTAGCTGATGTACACACCTGGATAGGTGTAGTTGATGTACATACCTGGATAGGTGCAATTGATGTACATACCTGGATAGGTGTAGTTGATGTACACACCTGGATAGGTGTAGTTTATGTACATACCTGGATAGGTGCAAATGATGTACACACCTGGATAGGTGCAATTGATGTACACACCTGGATAGGTGCAATTGATGTACACACCTGGATAGGTGCAATTGATGTACATTATCAGTTATTGGGATTTGCGATTGTGCTATTGCTTTTATCCTATCTGCTATGTGGTCCCTGTAGTGGCTAGTGCATAAAAGATATATAATAATTATTTGGTGCATGAAAGTGTTATAGGATAGTTTTACTTGGGGGGTAATATCTAGAGTGTAGCACCGGTGTGGGGCGAATTGACCTTATTAGGATTTAAAAAGTAAAAGAAGAGGTGAGTAACAGTTCAGCGAGACTTTGAATTGTATTAAAAAGAAAAGGAAAACGGGTAGCTGATTTGTGAACAAGCTAAGAGCGGTTTGAATCAGTTGGAGAGAAGAGACTGAATGAGAAAGAGTAAAGAGAGAGAAATGTAACAAGAAGAACCGACAAGAAAAGATAAGCAACAAATAGACTCTTAGAAGAAGAAGAAGAAGAAGAAGAAGAAGAAGAAGAAGAAGAAGAAGAAGAGGAAGAAGAAGAAGAAGAAGAAGAAGAAGAAGAAGAAGAAGAAGAAGAAGAAGAAGAAGAAGAAGAAGAAGAAGCAGATGTGAACTATCAAATATATGTTGGAGAAGTTTACACGTTGTGTCAAGAACGTAGCCAGCTACAGGGACCACTTGTATAACTGAATGCCACAGAGCATAACTATGCTGTAGAGAAATGAAAACAAGATGTGTATGAATGGTAAAGTGATTAGGCTTGCGTGTTTACAGTAATATTGTGTTGCGTTAGTTTGAAGTAAACAGTACAACCCACCCTGTCAGTGACCTTCCTGATGTCTTTAACGACTACTTTGTTCAGAAAATCCAGCTGATCAGAAACGAACTTGATCAGGCTTCTTCCACACCTAGGCCTACCACCCTCTTAGACCAAATAGGAACAACATCCACGTTCTTGGAATTTCAGCCAGTTACTGCCTTTGAATTGAAGAAGATCATTCTAAAAGCTAAACCCACTTCCTGTCCTCTTGACCCTATCCCGACGCCACTTTTCATAGAGTATCTTGATGAACTACTCCCTACTCTCACCCATATTGTCAACAACTCTCTAACATCTGGCTCCTTTCCATCTGTGTTCAAAACTGCCATTGTCAAACCACTTCTAAAGAAATCATCCCTTGACCCAAACACTCAAGAACTATAGGCCTATATCCAACCTCTCTTCCATATCAAAAATCATTGACAAATTAGTTCCTCATCAACTCCTAGGCTATCTCAATGAACATCAACTCATCAGTTGTTCACAATCAGCGTACAGGCCATTTCACAGCACTGAAACGGCACTGTTGAAAGTAACTAATGACATTCTCTTAGCTCTTGACTCTGGTGATGCATCTATATTAATTCTTTTGGATCTTTCAGCTGCTTTTGATACTATTGACCACCATATACTCCTTAAGAGGCTTCAAATCACCTATGGAATATCAAGCACTGCTCTGTCATGGTTCTCGTCTTACCTTTCTGGTCGAACTCAGTCTGTCTCCATCAATGACTCATCTTCTGCAATGGTTGGCCTCACATGTGGGGTTCCTCAAGGCTCAGTACTTGGACCAGTCCTCTTCATCATGTACACTAAACCCCTGTCCGAGTTGATCACTTCTCATTCAGTTGATTCTCAGTCTTTTGCTGATGATACACAACTCCACAAGCCTGTATCCCCATCTACCATTCTTCCTTCTATATCTTCACTTGAATTCTGCATTCGCAACATCAAATCATGGATGCTACAAAACAAACTGAAGCTGAATGACGACAAAACGGAGGCCTTGTTCATCCACTCTCCATCTAGAAAACTTTCGTACCCAAAGCCTGATTCCATCTCTGTCTGTGACACTCAAATACCTTTTTCTCCTTCTGCTAGAAATCTTGGCTTCCACATCTCTCAAGATATGAGTGTTGACTCACAAGTTCAAACTATCTGTCGGTCAGCATACTGTGAGCTGCGTCGCATTGGTACGATTCGCCATCTCCTGTCTATAGATACTACTAAAATACTAGTCTGCGCTTTTGTTCTCTCTAAACTAGATTATTGTAATTCACTCTTGTATGGCTGCCCCCAACACCTCATTGACAAGCTTCAAAAAGTCCAGAACTCTGCTGCCAGACTTGTCCTCAAGGTCTCTAAGTATCATCATGTTCAACCACTCCTGATATCCCTTCATTGGCTTTCCATCAAAGCACGTATTGACTACAAAATTTCCACTCTATGTCATTCTTATTTCTCTGGAAATGCCCCTAGCTACATTTCTGACATGCTTTCTGTCTATACTCCATCAAGGCAATTGCGGTCATCTTCAGATTCCAAAATTCTCTGTGTTCCTAGTACACGAACAAAAATGTTTGGTGAGCGCTCCTTTTCCTTTTCGGCCCCATCAGTTTGGAACTCCTTACCACGCGAAATCCGCCATATCCAGTCCTTGCAATGTTTCAAATCAGCTCTCAAGACCCACCTGTTCAAGCTACATCACAACCTTTAGGCCACATTACTTCTGGACTCTATTCTCACACACACACTCCCCTCCCCCCATATTAGTTTCACTGTGTGTTGACTGCAATGTCTACGTCAGCTTTGTTGCGCGCGCGCGCGCGCGCGCGAGAGAGAGAGAGAGAGAGAGAGAGAGAGAGAGAGAGAGAGAGAGAGAGAGAGAGAGAGAGAGAGAGAGAGAGAGAGAGAGAGAGAGAGAGAGTGTGTGTGTGTGTTGATGCTTTGTTCAACTGATTGTATTTTGTATTGTGTTTTTTGGGTGGGGTGAGTGGTGGTGATGGTAACGGTGTGTGTGTGTGTGTGTGTGTGTGTGTGTGTGTGTGTGTGTGTGTGTGTGTGTGTGTGTGTGTGTGTGTGTGTGTGTGTGTGTGTGTGCGCGTGTGCGTGTGCGTGCGTGTGTGTGTGTGTGTGTGTGTGTGTGTGTGTGTGTGTGTGTGTGTGTGTGTGTGTGTGTGTGTGTGTATGTGCCGGTACGTGCGTGTATGTGTGGGTGGGGTGTGTATGTGTATGCCTATTTGCATGTGCGTGAGCGATTATTTCGTGTTGTTGTTGAATTTGTTGCTTCTTAATTTTTGTTGTTGTTAAGCGCATAGAGCTCCACATTGGTGGAGGAATGCGCTATATAAATGATTCACTATTATTATTATTATTATTATTATTATTATTATTATTATAGTATGGAGTCAGATTGCGAGGTTATTGTTTGTGAATGAATGTAAGTTTGAAAGGTTGTAAGCTGTGTCTGTTTGTGTAGTTTTTGTGTGACTTCCCTTTCCTTTCCACGTAAACCCCCTCTTGACACTATCTCAAGTGGCTTGTCTAGTTGCTGTTTATCACACGAGGTCGGAGACCGAGTGTGATAAACAGCAAGCCACGAGAGATAGGATAAAAGCAATATCACACTCGCAAATCCTAATAACGGATATATGCCGATATTTTACCTCTTTCAGGTGATAATCAAACACGCAACGAAGAAGCGAGACGGCCATGCATGCAGATCTAAAATAATACTAACCACTTCACCGTAACAAGAAAATCCCACTCATCCACAAATAATATAGTTCTCCAAGTTAGAAAGTCGTGAGCTATTTTGATCTTGCTCATTGATACATTATGAAAGGAAACTGATTATTAATCGAAACATGAACCTACTGGAATTTGCTGTATAAAAAAATAGCCTTTACAACGACATATTCGTTTTACACTGCAATCACAGGCCATAGTTATTGTCATTTCGCCAATGACGAACTTTCAATGATAACGTAATTTCAGTGATTGCGTAAGTTCACTAAAGATGACGGTTTTGGGTGTCCTGCTCAGAAGGCGCTATTTGCAGTGACACTAACTTGAGTTAAGGTTGCTGGCCGCTATTTTTATCATTTGAAATTTCACTAAAAGTTACTATTCACAATTTTTTTTAGATGTACAATGTTCATCAGAAACAAACTTTTGCATTTATCTGGTTAAGGCATAGGGTTAGGAGTATGTTTGGGCTTTTTGTTTGACTAAACATCACTTGATGCAAATAAAGAAAATATGGTTTGAGTACTGCAGATAGTCGCGTGCGAGTGTACAAGCCGTGAGATATATAACTGTGACGTCAAGTTTCTAATAGCAACGGTGTATTCTTACACCTTTTCTCACGCGCGTTGACACTAAGCCTATGGGTTAATATATGCAAATGATATCTCTGGATATTGTTTTATATCTCACGGCTGGCAGGCCTCTTTGCACTACTTGTACATCGGTATATACCTGAATATGTGCAATTGATGTACATACCTGGATAGGTGCAATTGAGTTGTTTTTTACGTAACCTGGCTAAAAGACTCCTGTTACATCCCAGCCGAAGTACTTGAACACTATGGTACACATGCATCAGCTAGGGATGAGAACATTACGTGTGTGACTGGTTTTTATTACTCCGCCACGTGGGCAGCCACACTGCGTCTTCAGGGGAACTTGGAGTTATTTTCAATGAGGTGCAATTGAGTGGTACGGGGCGAAAATACCTGCACCCCCACCTTCCCTTCGTGGCTCCTCTCTCTCCTCGTGTTGTAGCTTCCAGTCTGGGAAGGTCGTCAGCTCTCTCCTCGTGTTGTAGCCTCCAGTCTGGGAAGGTCGTCAGCTCTCTCCTCGTGTTGTAGCCTCCAGTCTGGGAAGGTCGTCAGCTCTCTCCTCGTGTTGTAGCCTCCAGTCTGGGAAGGTCGTCAGCTCTCTCCTCGTGTTGTAGCCTCCAGTCTGGGAAGGTCGTCAGCTCTCTCCTCGTGTTGTAGCCTCCAGTCTGGGAAGGTCATCAGCTCTCTCCTCGTGTTGTAGCCTCCAGTCTGGGAAGGTCATCAGCTCTCTCCTCGTGTTGTAGCCTCCAGTCTGGGAAGGTCATCAGCTCTCTCCTCGTGTTGTAGCCTCCAGTCTGGGAAGGTCGTCAGCTCTCTCCTCGTGTTGTAGCTTCCAGTCTGGGAAGGTCGTCAGCTCTCTCCTCGTGTTGTAGCCTCCAGTCTGGGAAGGTCATCAGCTGATTCTGCAGTTTTCTGACGGCCTCTCTTACACCTCTTTTCTGTCATCCTGTCTCTGTCTCTCTCTCTCTCTCTCAATGTCTGTCTGCCGGTCTCTCTGTCTCTCTCTCTCTCTCTCTCTCTCTCTCTCTCTCTCTCTCTCTCTCTCTCTCTCTCTCTCTCTCTCTCTCTCTCTCTCTCTCTCTCTCTCTCTCTCTCTCTCTCTCTCTCTCTCTCTCTCTCTCTCTCTCTCTCTCTCTCTCTCTCTCTCTCTCTCTCAATGTTTGTCTCTGTCTCACGCACACACACACACACACGCACACACACGCACACACACACACGCGCGCGCGCACACACATCAACACACACACATCACACCCCCTGAGTTATCTGACCTATGGTGGAACGTAACACTGGCATTACATATCAGTATAAGCTACAGTGGACTATCACATTTCTATTCCAGTCTGGGGAGTAGTGGTAGGAAATCAACCCCCAACCCAGCATACAAACCTAACTTGACACTCTTCATTTCTGCTTTGGCTGTACACTCCGTCTGTATTTTGTACAACGCTGCAGTCTTCTTCTTTCTCTGGGCTCAATTATCTATCTCTCGCTTTTTGTGTGAATTAGCTTTATTTATGTTGTATTCTCAGATGTGCAATCCATCTTTTTCTTTGTATAAAGCTATGTTTATGCTACAGTCTGGACCATACAATCTCTCCTATTTGGTGTCAAGCTATTTTCGTGCTTTATTGTGTGCTGTGCAGTCCGTGTCTTGCACGTGCCGTCTGTCTGTTCTATTCTGGCTGCTCGTGAAAACCACTGTTCAAGCTTGTCTTCGATTTGCATCAAACTATACTTTTATTTTGTTCTGAGACAATAATCTTTCTAATATTTTATATTAAACTATATTTCTACTTTATTCCAGGAATAACAATTAATCTCTTATTTTGCATAAAGCTATTAGTTCTGCTTCATTGTAGCGTGTATATTCCATCTGTTGCTTTGTACAAAACTGACCTTTACGTTAAGAAGGCCCTTTGATCTGAATGCTGTTCCTCTAGTTGGCAACAACATCTGGGCGTTATCCAGTCTGCACAGTATCCTACCTTCTACCAGACCTTAATGTTATGGTCTGGGCAAAGACACTTAGAGATGGGCGTCATCCAGTCTGCACAGTATCCTACCTTCTACCAGACCTTAATGTTATGGTCTGGGCAAAGACACTTAGAGATGGGCGTCATCCAGTCTGCACAGTATCCTACCTTCTACCAGACCTTAATGTTATGGTCTGGGCAAAGACACTTAGAGATGGGCGTCATCCAGTCTGCACAGTATCCTACCTTCTACCAGACCTTAATGTTATGGTCTGGGCAAAGACACTTAGAGCTGGGCGTTATCCAGTCTGCACAGTATCCTACCTTCTACCAGACCTTAATGTTATGGTCTGGGCAAAGACACTTAGAGCTGGGCGTTATCCAGTCTGCACAGTATCTTACCTTCTACCAGACCTTAATGTTATGGTCTGGGCAAAGACACTTAGAGATGGGCGTCATCCAGTCTGCACAGTATCCTACCTTCTACCAGACCTTAATGTTATGGTCTGGGCAAAGACACTTAGAGATGGGCGTTATCCAGTCTGCACAGTATCTTACCTTCTACCAGACCTTAATGTTATGGTCTGGGCAAAGACACTTAGAGATGGGCGTCATCCAGTCTGCACAGTATCCTACCTTCTACCAGACCTTAATGTTATGGTCTGGGCAAAGACACTTAGAGATGGGCGTTATCCAGTCTGCACAGTATCTTACCTTCTACCAGACCTTAATGTTATGGTCTGGGCAAAGACACTTAGAGATGGGCGTCATCCAGTCTGCACAGTATCCTACCTTCTACCAGACCTTAATGTTATGGTCTGGGCAAAGACACTTAGAGATGGGCGTTATCCAGTCTGCACAGTATCTTACCTTCTACCAGACCTTAATGTTATGGTCTGGGCAAAGACACTTAGAGATGGGCGTCATCCAGTCTGCACAGTATCCTACCTTCTACCAGACCTTAATGTTATGGTCTGGGCAAAGACACTTAGAGATGGGCGTCATCCAGTCTGCACAGTATCCTACCTTCTACCAGACCTTAATGTTATGGTCTGGGCAAAGACACTTAGAGATGGGCGTCATCCAGTCTGCACAGTATCCTACCTTCTACCAGACCTTAATGTTATGGTCTGGGCAAAGACACTTAGAGCTGGGCGTTATCCAGTCTGCACAGTATCCTACCTTCTACCAGACCTTAATGTTATGGTCTGGGCAAAGACACTTAGAGCTGGGCGTTATCCAGTCTGCACAGTATCTTACCTTCTACCAGACCTTAATGTTATGGTCTGGGCAAAGACACTTAGAGATGGGCGTCATCCAGTCTGCACAGTATCCTACCTTCTACCAGACCTTAATGTTATGGTCTGGGCAAAGACACTTAGAGATGGGCGTTATCCAGTCTGCACAGTATCTTACCTTCTACCAGACCTTAATGTTATGGTCTGGGCAAAGACACTTAGAGATGGGCGTCATCCAGTCTGCACAGTATCCTACCTTCTACCAGACCTTAATGTTATGGTCTGGGCAAAGACACTTAGAGATGGGCGTTATCCAGTCTGCACAGTATCTTACCTTCTACCAGACCTTAATGTTATGGTCTGGGCAAAGACACTTAGAGATGGGCGTCATCCAGTCTGCACAGTATCCTACCTTCTACCAGACCTTAATGTTATGGTCTGGGCAAAGACACTTAGAGCTGGGCGTTATCCAGTCTGCACAGTATCTTACCTTCTACCAGACCTTAATGTTATGGTCTGGGCAAAGACACTTAGAGATGGGCGTCATCCAGTCTGCACAGTATCCTACCTTCTACCAGACCTTAATGTTATGGTCTGGGCAAAGACACTTAGAGATGGGCGTCATCCAGTCTGCACAGTATCCTACCTTCTACCAGACCTTAATGTTATGGTCTGGGCAAAGACACTTAGAGATGGGCGTCATCCAGTCTGCACAGTATCCTACCTTCTACCAGACCTTAATGTTATGGTCCGGGCAAAGACACTTAGAGCCGGTGTAAGCTAAGTGCCTTTGGCGCCAGGTCTTAGGGAGGGGGCAAGACATCCAGGGTCACATACCTTGTGGTGCACGCTTTTCGCGCACGTCTCAGAACTCATCAGCAACAAATGGGCTGTCAATTGTCTTTCTCTTTTCCTTGTTCTCTTTATATAGGCTAATTAACCCCTGTCGGATTGCTGTGCGTCCTGCGTCAATCGCCTCTCAGCCTTGCTCCATTAATGATGGCAGTGGTCATTTGGCATGGCACCATTAATGATGGCAGTGGTCATTTGGCATGGCACCATTAACGATGGCAATGGTCATTTGGCATGGCACCATTAACGATGGCAGTGGTCATTTGGCATGGCACCATTAACGATGGCAGTGGTCATTTGGCATGGCACCATTAACGATGGCAGTGGTCATTTGGCATGGCACCATTAACGATGGCAGTGGTCATTTGGCATGGCACCATTAACGATGGCAGTGGTCATTTGGCATGGCACCATTAACGATGGCAGTGGTCATTTGGCATGGCACCATTAACGATGGCAGTGGTCATTTGGCATGGCACGATATATGAAGTCTTGGGTAAAATAATACACCCGCAGAGTTTATCAATAATTTTAGTTTAAGTAACTTAAACGGTGTCTGAAGTTTTCGCGTTTCTTTGGGAAGTCAGCATATTGTCTGAAACCTCGGTTCAAACAAAGATCTCTCTCTCTCTCTCTCTCTCTCTCTCTCTCTCTCTCTCTCTCTCTCTCTCTCTCTCTCTCTCTCTCTCTCTCTCTCTCTCTCTCTCACTCTGCCTCCTGTCATTCTGAGCTCTCCTATCCACTCTGTGCCATCCGTGCATGTCCTTGGTGCCAATCCGTGTCATTGACCTGAGACCTGAGCATTGTGCAGTGTTCATATCCACTCTGTGCCATCCGTGCTGATGTCCTTGGTGCTGGCAAGGTGACCCAGCCTGGGGCTGCCACCAGCTGAACGGTCTCCTGTCATTGACCTGAGCATTGTGCAGTGTTCCTATCCACTCTGTGCCATCCGTGCTGATGTCCTTGGTGCTGGCAAGGTGACCCAGCCTGGGGCTGCCACCAGCTGAACGGTCTCCTTCTCTGTGTGATACACTCCTCAACAAATATTGAGGATCAGGTTTTGCATTGAACATTTCACTGATAAGCAACATCCTGTCATTCTCGTAAATTGGATACGGTTATGATCAGCCAAAGAGGAGGAGGAGGAGGAGGAGGAGGAGGCGGAGGAGGAGGAGGAGGAGGAGGAGAGGAGAAGAAGAAGAAGAAGAAGAAGAAGAAGAAGAAGAAGAAGAAGAAGAAGAAGAAGAAGAAGAAGAAGAAAATAAGAAGAAAAACAAGAAGAAGAAGAAGAAGAAGAAGAAGAAGAAGAAAATAAAAAGAAAAACAAGAAGAAGAAGAAAGAAAAAGAAGTAGGAGAAAAAGAATAAGGAGGAGGAGAGGTTATTGTCATGAAACTGAAGGCAACAGACTTTGAGACTGAGAGTGGAGAACACGAGGGCTGTGTGCAAAGTACAACTGCCTTACTCAGTATTAAACACGGGCCTCAAATTGTATTAGAATTATTTCATAAGTTCTGAAGCCAACGATTAGCACGTGTGACTACCTGGTCCTGACTTGTAGAGCGATGTCGGCCATCGCTGTGCTGTGCTGTGTGTCGTCAAACATCAGGCCTCTCTGCTGTGCTGTGGTGTGCATCGTCAGACATCAGGCCTCCCCGCTGTGCTGTGGTGTGGTGTGTATCGTCAGACATCAGGCCTCCCCGCTGTGGTGTGGTGTGGTGTGTATCGTCAGACATCAGGCCTCCCCGCTGTGGTGTGGTGTGGTGTGTATTGTCAGACATCAGGCCTCCCCGCTGTGCTGTGGTGTGGTGTGTATCGTCAGACATCAGGCCTCCCCGCTGTGCTGTGGTGTGCTGTGTGTCGTCAGACATCAGGCCTCTTCGCTGTGCTGTGGTGTGGTGTGTATTGTCAGACATCAGGCCTCTCCGCTGTGCTGTGCTGTGTGTCGTCAGACATCAGGCCTCTTCGCTGTGCTGTGGTGTGTATCGTCAGACATCAGGCCTCCCCGCTGTGTTGTGGTGTGGTGTGTATCGTCAGACATCAGGCCTCCCCGCTGTGTTGTGGTGTGGTGTGTATCGTCAGACATCAGGCCTCCCCGCTGTGGTGTGGTGTGGTGTGTATCGTCAGACATCAGGCCTCCCCGCTGTGTTGTGGTGTGGTGTGTATCGTCAGACATCAGGCCTCCCCGCTGTGGTGTGGTGTGTATCGTCAGACATCAGGCCTCCCCGCTGTGTTGTGGTGTGGTGTGTATCGTCAGACATCAGGCCTCCCCGCTGTGTTGTGGTGTGGTGTGTATCGTCAGACATCAGGCCTCTCTACTGTGTTGTGGTGTGGTGTGTATCGTCAGACATCAGGCCTCCCCGCTGTGGTGTGGTGTGGTGTGGTGTGTATCGTCAGACATCAGGCCTCCCCGCTGTGGTGTGGTGTGGTGTGTATCGTCAGACATCAGGCCTCCCCGCTGTGTTGTGGTGTGGTGTGTATCGTCAGACATCAGGCCTCCCCGCTGTGGTGTGGTGTGGTGTGTATCGTCAGACATCAGGCCTCTCTACTGTGTTGTGGTGTGGTGTGTATCGTCAGACAT
>CM065680.1:104766626-104859126 GCA_017654935.2 Phymorhynchus buccinoides | reverse complement strand
CTGGCTCGTCCACCTGCCATTTAGGGCCTCATTACCAACCATTGATTGCTGACTGTTGATCAATGTTTCTCTATGTGGTGATTACTGTTGATCAATGTCTCTCTATGTGGTGATTACTGACTGTTGATCAATGTCTCTCTATGTGGTGATTACTGACTGTTGATCAATGTCTCTCCAGGTGGTGATTACTGACTGTTGATCAATTTCTCTCTATGTGGTGATTACTGACTGTTGATCAATGTCTCTCTGTGTGGTGATTACTGACTGTTGATCAATGTCTCTCTATGTGGTGATTACTGACTGTTGATCAATGTCTCTCTGTGTGGTGATTACTGACTGTTGATCAATGTCTCTCTATGTGGTGATTACTGACTGTTGATCAATGTCTCTCCAGGTGGTGATTACTGACTGTTGATCAATGTCTCTCTATGTGGTGATTACTGACTGTTGATCAATGTCTCTCTATGTGGTGATTACTGACTGTTGATCAATTTCTCTCTATGTGGTGATTACTGACTGTTGATCAATGTCTCTCTATGTGGTGATTACTGACTGTTGATCAATGTCTCTCCAGGTGGTGATTACTGACTGTTGATCAATGTCTCTCTATGTGGTGATTACTGACTGTTGATCAATGTCTCTCTATGTGGTGATTACTGACTGTTGATCAATTTCTCTCTATGTGGTGATTACTGACTGTTGATCAATGTCTCTCTATGTGGTGATTACTGACTGTTGATCAATGTCTCTCCAGGTGGTGATTACTGACTGTTGATCAATTTCTCTCTATGTGGTGATTACTGACTGTTGATCAATGTCTCTCTATGTGGTGATTACTGACTGTTGATCAATGTCTCTCTGTGTGGTGATTACTGACTGTTGATCAATTTCTCTCTATGTGGTGATTACTGACTGTTGATCAATGTCTCTCTGTGTGGTGATTACTGACTGTTGATCAATGTCTCTCTATGTGGTGATTACTGACTGTTGATCAATGTCTCTCCAGGTGGTGATTACTGACTGTTGATCAATGTCTCTCTATGTGGTGATTACTGACTGTTGATCAATGTCTCTCTGTGTGGTGATTACTGACTGTTGATCAATGTCTCTCTATGTGGTGATTACTGACTGTTGATCAATGTCTCTCTATGTGGTGATTACTGACTGTTGATCAATGTCTCTCTGTGTGGTGATTACTGACTGTTGATCAATGTCTCTCTATGTGGTGATTACTGACTGTTGATCAATTTCTCTCTATGTGGTGATTACTGACTATTGATCAATGTTTCTCTATGTGGTGATTACTGACTGTTGATCAATGTCTCTCTGTGTGGTGATTACTGACTGTTGATCAATTTCTCTCTATGTGGTGATTACTGACTGTTGATCAATGTCTCTCTATGTGGTGATTACTGACTGTTGATCAATGTCTCTCTGTGTGGTGATTACTGACTGTTGATCAATTTCTCTCTATGTGGTGATTACTGACTATTGATCAATGTTTCTCTATGTGGTGATTACTGACTGTTGATCAATGTCTCTCCAGGTGGTGATTGCTGACTGTTGATCAATGTCTCTCTATGTGGTGATTACTGACTGTTGATCAGTGTCTCTCTATGTGGTGATTACTGACTGTTGATCAATGTCTCTCCAGGTGGTGCTGGTGTTCCAAAGTGCCTACACCCTGATGGCCATCAGCTTGGAGCGCTACGTGACCATCATGTTCCCCTTCAGGCGTCGCCTCACGCACAGACAATGTCTGCTGGTCATCCTGCTCACCTGGCTGCTGTCCATGGTCACTCCACTGCCCACTGCTGTGCTGGCCAGACTGCAGGAGTTCCCCACACACCAGGTGAGAGAAAGAGAGAACACTGAACACTGAACATTGCTGTGTGAGGGAGGGTGGGATGCTGGCATGTTCTCAAGTGTGTACGGATTTACTCAGCCGTTGTTTGTTTGCTTGTCTGTCTGGTTTGAATGCTCTGTGTCTTTAAGTTGAACGTGGCAGGGCTGTTATTACCTGGCCAGAGGACGGTTATTGTGACGGCTCTCTCTCTCTGTCTCTGTCTCTGTCTCTCTCTCTCTCTCTCTCTCTCTCTCTCTCTCTCTCTCTCTCTCTCTCTCTCTCTCTCTCTCTATCTATCTATCTATCTATCTCTCTCTCTCTCTTTCTCTCTCGGGGGTGTGTTAACGATGGCGGACAGGAAGGAGCTAGCAACATTTATGTCCCAAACAAATGCATTTTTCTGCGTTCACAAGGACTTTTCAGTGGACTGTGGTGTTACTGTGAATTCGCTCTGTGTGTAGGTACACTGTGGACAACAACAATGATTGACATTAGTTCGTGGAGAGCCAGAATTGGTTCGTTTGTGTCAGTGAACCAACGTGTGCCCCAGTTTAAAAAATCACAGGTGGGTGAAAATCAGGTCGACGTGACACTGACTGATGTGCTTGTTTCGTGCGTACTGATACTTATTGCTGGCAGTCTTGTGCTTTCTGTGGCATCAAATGTGCATGAAAATGACGGTTGGATATTCTCTACTGTGCTGCATGAACAATCAAAGGGAAAGGGAACGATTTCAACGAATAATAATGTGTACATGACAGTTGAAAGTGGGTCAATTGACAGTGGCAGTTTACAGCAAGTTGACATTCACGTGCCGATCGTGTTTTCGATGTGTGCGGTCAATGCCGTGTATTTCGTGTGGCGGATCCTCTTGAGTAATGACACACAAGTCAATCCGGGCCCTCTGGCGTGCAGCACGTGCAACACGATGACACGAAGGAAGAGCACGTGCAACCTGCGGAAGAAGAAGAACGAAGTGGGTCAGCTTTGTTGACAAACACACGGAGTGGGGCTTTCGATTCGAACGCAGTTTCTGCCATTCTGGCAGCTATCCAGCACCAATCTCAGGATCCTCAGTCAAAATTAGAAGAATAAAACAAACAATTGGAGGGGCAAAGCAAACAACTCAGGCAACAGAGAGAGGAACAAGCAGAACATAGCAGAGCTATACAGGAAGAGCTGAGTGACATTAAAAGCAACATGCAGAAAGTGTCTGATAAGTGTCAACAAATTAATGAACGATGCAATCATTTAGAAGGAGAGAACACTAAGCTACGTTTGTATGAAACGGAAGAGATCATCCCCCAAACCGTTCAGTCTGGTCGTGGGGGTGTTCCCACCTTGACATCCACAGCCCACTTCCCCCTCATCCGTTCCCAGCGTGATGGTAATGCCAACAGTGACAAGGTCCCTCCCACACACCCAGGCCAGTTTCCTGGCTCTTTGCCTCCTGAACGGCCGAGGGCAAATGTGAGGGAAAGCACCATGGAAGCCTCATATTCCTCTCAGCAGAGTGAACACTCCAATCCCTCTTTCCATGATGTCGCGGCTTATCCACATACCTCCCACCCCCTTCCTTATCCTGGTAATATGATTCCCCAGCCTCTTTACCCCAGACCCCATTACTCCTATTCCCACCCAGCCCAGCCTGTCTTCAGAGGGGAGTTCCCCCTCAGACAGTTCCAGGCATCGGGTGACGCCAGTTATGTGCCCCCATCACAGGGCCCTCCCCAGGACATTCTCAATTGGCCCCCTCCCATTCGTTCTGTGGGCTACTATGCACGACAGCTCATGTCCTTAGCATCCCACTTAGCTCACCAGCAGGACACGCAGCATCCCCCACCTGCCTGGTAGACCACTGCATGTTTTGTGCTTCATGTTTTTTTTTATGTTTGTTGTGTTTTTTGTATTTTTTGGTGTATGTCTTTTAATATTTAGTTTTATGACTTATGTTTGTATGTCTTCACTTAAATACCCCCAACTCTTTTGTTCGTATTTTATTCATCGATTTCTCTTCTGCCTTCAATACAATACAGCCCCATTTACTGGCCCAGAAACTACTAGACCTGAATGTTAACCCCAAGCTCATTCTCTGGATAACCAATTTCCTACGCACACTTCTACAGGTGCCCCCCAAGGAACAGTTTTGTCCCCAGTTCTTTTTACATTGTACACAAATGACTGTAGAGGCACTGAAGAAACACCTGTCATTAAATACTCAGATGATTCTGCCATCGAAGATTTGTCAAACTCTGATTCTGTGTACTTCAGTGAAGTCAAAAGGTTTTGTTCATGGTGCAAAGATAATTATCAGGATTTAAATGTTGTTAAAACAAAAAAGAACTGCTTGTAGATTTTCGTAGAAACTCAGTGCCAGTGCCACATTTGGAAATTGATGGTGAAACGGTTAAAAGAATTGATGAGTACAAATACCTAGGCACAGTTTTAGACAAGAAACTTACTTTTGATAAACACATTGAGCATATACATAAGAAGAGTCAGTCCATGATCTTTTGTTTACAGAGGCTAAGGAATATTGGTGTCTGTTCAGATATTCTTCAAACCTACTACCGATGTTGCATTGAATCTGTTCTTACTGTGTCATTTATCTGTTGGTATGGAAGCTTGAGTGTAAAAAGTAAGTGTGTGTTGTGTGATATGGTGAATGTGTGCAGTAAAGTTGTGGGTGCAAGGCAGAGTGGTATGCAAGAGTTGTATGACAGACAAGTAGTCAAGAAAGCCAGGAAAATTCTTAATGATAACAGTCATGTTCTGGCAAAATACTATGAAGTATTACCATCGGGCCGTCGATACAGAACTCTAAAACTGAAAATAAGAGCACAGAAAACTTTCTTACCAAGATCAATTCATCTGTTGAACTCTTAATGCACTGCATCGAGTGATTGTTTTGCTGAGCAGCCTGTCCATCTCCTTGGGATTGAATTTGTATTCGTATTCGTCCAATTTGTTAACTACAATATTGCAGTGTTATTAGTTATTAGTTTATTTTCTGTAATTGTTGATAAATGTGTTTATTGTTTTTGTTTTTGTTGATAAATGTGTTTATTGTTGTTGTTTTTCTTATGTGCACCTGGCTGCAATTTCTCAGTTATGAGATAATAAAGATGATTTGATTTGTTCATTGATTCGGTGGGCATAAGCAACTATCCGTGTATTAACGAGTCTATTTTCATGCTGTGGCGTATTATATTCATATCATCACTCTTCCCGCATATGCTTACCTACCTACCTATCTCCTTATCGATCATATGCCCCTCCCCTCCAACCCCTTCTTCTTCGTGTTTGTTTGTCAGTTTGTTTTGTTGTTGATTTGTTACTTTAATCATTAAACAACAATACAGCGTTCTACGTTGTAATCGGCCAAACGGATATTCCGGTTGGGGCCCATGTTTTGGTAAATTGCCATTTGCTGGTTGTTTATTTTGCATTGCTTTGTGACATGTACGTTGGAAGTACGCTTGCTATCGATATATCTTGCTTGCTCATATTGTTTGCATTACTTTTTCATCACACGTAAACTTCAATTGTTGTTGGCTTGCTTGCTTTGTTTATATTGCATTTGTTTGGGTTGTGATTTTTGTATTTCTTCTTGCTTGTTTGTGTTTGTTTATATTGCTGTTTTTGGACACGTGATTTTGAATTGCTATTCCTATTGTTTAAATTGATGGTATTGTTTTCCTTGTTCGTAACGATTCAGTTGAAATTTAAACTTACCATTTTGTCTCCTAGGAGTGGGACTCTGGCTTATAACTGCTTTATATATATTTGTCTGATGTATAAATTAATTGTGTTGTTACGCGTACCCTTTACGTGCATACTTTGAAATTTTATTGTGCACATTGCTGAGTGAAATAGTTTTTGTTCGTAAATTTCATATTACCACCAATCATGGCCTCTAACAGCAACACACCCAAATGGTTATCACATAGTGGACTCAAGATAGGTTACCTTAATGTTTGCCATCTATTAAACAAAGTATCTGACCTACCGTCCATTTTATCTAACTCAGATGACAATTTTCATGTGTTTGGTTTCTCCGAAACCCGTTTAGCGAATATAGTGTCTAATGATCTTGTGTCAATATCCGGATATAACTTAATAAGGCGAGATGCTTCTATTAAACTAGAGACGGGTCTGATAGCGTATATTCATCAGTCTGTTAAATACAAACAAATCAGTAGTTTTGATAAATTTAATATTGAATGTATCTGGCTAGAGATTGGCTTAAAGGGAAATAAACCCATTTTGATATGCTTATTATACAGGAATCCGGAGGAAAAGATTGAGTGGTATGATCGTTTTGAGTTAATGATGGAGGAAGCAATAGGTTATTCTACAGAAATCATTTTACTAGGCGACTTCAATATTGATCTGTCGAAGCCGCAACATAAATGTGAACAAATATATGAGATGTCATCTGATTCAGTTAGTAAATTCCCCAACTAGAATAACTTCCCACTCACAAACCCTAATAGACCATATATACGTTACTAACCCAGACAATATCATAGAAACGTCTGTACCTATATTTGGCATTAGCGATCACTTTCCAGTATGTGTCACCTGGTCGAAGAAAGGAATCAAGATACCTAGGTGCAACCACAAATGCATTACTTATCGTAACTACAAAAACTTTAATGATGATGACTTCCTATCTGACTTATACCAAACTGATTTCTCTGACACTTATCAGCATAGAGAGAACAGCTAAAGGGGGCTTCTGGCTCAGTTTCGGTTTCGGTTTCGGTTTCACTCCTCCATTTATTAAAAAACGGCTAAAATCACACCTTTTTCTTATGCTTTTTAACCCCCCAAAAAGATGTGATTTAAGCCATTTTCTTGCGTTTTTTATTCACAAAAACAGTGCGATTCAATCGTTTTTACTCACGAAAACAGCGTGATTTAACAGCTAAAGGGGGATTCTGGCTCAAGAGGAAAATCTTCTACTTTTAGATACAAAAACGCTACTTTAAGGGGTAAAAAAAGTAAAAATTCGTCTCCCCTTTATTCTGCCAAATCAAAAAAAAAAGCCACTACTTTTAGGGCAGAATAAAAGCAAAAAATCAGACTTTTTTTTTAAACCCCATTTTAGATACAAAAACACTACTTTTAAGGAGTAAAAAAAAGAAAGAAAAAAAAAAAAAAAAAAAAAAAAAGAAGAAAATTCTTTGTTAAATATTGTGATGATTTTATTCTTTCTTCACAAACACTTATTTTGTCTGTAGCCTTATTCTCAAAGGGGGTCTATTCTACTACTATGAACCGGTCTAGGCTTTCCACCATAATTAAGAGATCAGATAACCGTCGTCGCCTCTGACTAGACTGGAGTACTGCCAACTTGTATTTAAGCTACAGGGGATTTCCGATAACGTCAAGCATAGTGAAGAGAGGAATTCATATCATTCTCCGAATTTGAAAAAAATTCATTTCATTTTTTACATTCCTAAAAAATTCTTTCCCTTTTTTTTTTTTTTTTTTTTTTTTTTTTTTTTTTAAACTTTTTATAAAACAATTTATTTTTTTTCTAAGAAGTTACTCAAGTTCTTCAACTTCAAGTTATTAATAAGTTCTTGGTAAGTCACATCAAGTATTTATTAAGTTCTAACACAAAAACTTGACAAGTTCTTATCAAGTTCTTACTTAAGTTATTGTTAAGTTCTTGTCGAGTTACTTACTTAAGTTATTGGTAAGTTTTTATTAAGTTCTAAAACAATAATTTATTGCATTAAAAATGGATCGCTCTCAGGTTTTAAGCTATTTGGCTTTTGTTTTTCTTGTTTGTCTGCTACTTTTTCTGTTTGTATTGTTTTTACTTCTACTCGTTTTTCTAGCTTTGGTTGCATGTGTGTTTTATATAATTTATAAGACAAATAACCAACACCAGCAACCACACCAACAGTAAGCAATACAACATCGTAATTCGTACTGTTTTGTTTGTCTTCTTCTTTTTTAACTGGTATTGCGCTTATGGTTGATTCATCTGACAACAGTTTTTGTTTTGTTTGTTTATTCATTTTTTGTTGTCGATTCCACACTGATAACCTTTTACCTGCTTCAACTCGTCCTGGGTTCTTCGTTACCTTGGTTACTGTCGGACTGGGGCTTGTTTGCTGTTCTGTCTGATTCGTTTGATTCTCTGTCACGTTCATTTTTAATAGCCATAAAATCTATATGATTAAAAGTAATTAACCCCATAACAACTGGTGATAAAAGCCCGCCAAACCTATAAAAAAGATCACAACTAAGAGACTCTAATGATTTAGTTAAAACAGGATCTTGACTTAAATCGTACATTAAATCTTGGCTTGAATCGAGTGGGAAAAACTGACTAACTAACTTAGTGTACAAGCCTATTACAGTTTGACCTAAACTTTTAACCATTTTAGATCCTAATTGTGCTTCGTATCTGGTGTAGTACTTTTCAATGTCAGCAGAAGACATTTGTTGAATCTGTTCTATACTAAATTCTGTTCCTAAGTATTGTTTTGTTTTTCCACACGCAGCCAGAGAATACAACTTTTCCTTTTTATTCATAACACTTGTCGACACTTCATCAGACATTACGGCTTCCTGCGCATTTAACAACAGTTCGTCACAATTCATTTTTAGTTGATTTATTATTTTTGTTTTTAAAATAAAAAATGAGTGCTGAAAAAACTGTTGCTAACCTTGTATATCAATCTGCTCTGATTGGTGGACTTTCTGTTGCGTACACGATGGTTGGTAAGAAACTATTGAAAATGAAAGCAGCTGACCTAGGAAAACTTGACCTAGAGGACTCTGGTAAACTAATCGCTATAATCACTGCTTCAATCGCAACAAAAGACTTTCTAGTTAAGCAAGGAATAATTCCAGAAAATATATATATGTAAAAATAAAATGGCTTCACTCGCAATGATGATTGGCGGTGCTGTAGTAAACGCACTTGCTTTTTCAGGAAGTAATTACATGTTCAGTAAACTAGAAACAAACAAGGAAAGACAAAGACATAATCGAGCAATGGAGCAATTAGCAGCAGCACAAGACGCCTATGAAAAACAAAGACTCGCTCAGTTAGATTTTATTAACAACAAATTGAAACTACAAAACCATGCAGCATACACTTTTAAGAATGTTGACGACGCCATTAAAGAGTATTATTTAGTGACAGGAGAAGACCTCCAACAGCTCCCACCACCAAAACTAAGTGACTTCTACCAACCATCCGAAAAACAAAAACTCCAGGAAATAGCTTTTATTGTAGTTGGTATGACTGCTGTTTATTTCATAGCAAAAAACGTGTAGTATTAAAATGAATGATAAACTATCTAAAATTTATTATTCACCAAAAGGTTATTGGAAAGGTTTAACTGCTATTCAAAAATTAAATCAAGCTGCTGGAGTCACTGAACAAACAGCAAAAGAATGGTTATCTAAACAAGCTATATGGCAAATTTATCTACCAGCACCTAAACGAATTAAAAGACCACACTTCGTTAACTCAACACCAAATGACACGCATCAAATGGATCTTCTATACTTACCCCATGATTTAATCAGAAGAAAAAGATTTAAATACGCGTTGACAGTTGTTGATTTAGCTTCAAGATATAAAGATGCTGAACCATTGACTGATAAAAGTGCTACTTCAGTCTCTGTTGCTTTACAAGAAATCTATAGACGCGGTCCATTAACCTATCCTCGTTTAATTCAAGTTGATGAAGGAAAAGAATTTAAAGGACAATTCAACCAGCTAATGTTAAAACACAAAGTATCTATTAAACGCGGTATTCCTGGAAATCATAGATCACAAGCCTTAGTCGAAAACTTTAACAAACAATTAGCTGAACGACTTTTCTCTTACCAATATCACAGAGAACTCCTTGATTCAACTAGAAACACTGAATGGGTTAGAAGATTAAGTAGTGTTCTGAGAGTCATGAATAACGAAGAATCTAAAGTAACAGGATTTAAACCAGTAAAAGCAATACAGAAGAAAACGATTGACACTTCGTTAGACACACCTCATGAACATTTAATTTCAAAACAGCTGATACCGTTTGGAATCAAAGTTAGGTTTCTTTATGCACCAGGAGAAGCGGAAGGAGACACACGTGTAAGAGCGACTGATCCAATTTGGAGTATTGAACCGTACGAAATAAAAAGTGTAATAGAAATGAATCCACCGGTGTATTATTTAAGAGAAACTGATACAACAACACGACCCGTTCCAAAAAGAGCCTTTGTTAAAGAAGAATTACAGATAATTCCGCCAGACACAGTTCCGATTTGATTAGACAAAAAAAAAAAAAAAAAAAAAAAAAAAAAAAGAGTTTTAAAATGGAGACTCAGAATAAAGAGATACTCGAGACAAAGAATTACGACATTTTATTGAAAAGATTAAGGAATGCGCAGAAAGAAATTGTTCTATTTCAGCTATTAATGGAAGACGATAAAATAGTCAGTAAATACTTGTTCGAAATTGAAAGCAAAATAATGGATACTTTATCAGAAATTTACAACAAGTTTAACCTTGAATTTGACCCAGTATAAAAAAAAAAAGAAACAAAAAAAAAAATTGACCTTTTTTTTTTTTGCCTTCACAAACATTTGTACTGACTAGGAAAATCAGTTTTTAACACTAGCTTACAAAACTTCTCTTTCCTCAGTTTTTGTTTAATCGACTTTTTTTCTTCTTTTGATTCAATCACATCATTTTCATCTAGACATTCATCAAAACTATTTTTATCTTTAGTAAAAAACAAAACAACCGTCTTTAACTGTTCTCTAAAGTCTTTTAAAACTGAATTATACTTTTGTGTTAAAATCCATACACTAATCCCTGCATGTCTACCACTAAAAGCTAACTTAGCTAAACTATTTCTTTTTTTAACAATGTCTTTTTCAGCCGAGCAGTCATCAATAATAAACAATGTTGACGTTCCTTTAAACAGTTGATAAAAATGATCTAAACATTCACTTAACTTATTACTTGGGTCAACCAAATAGACTTTATCATCCTCCCAAATGAACTTTCTTTCTTTGTATGATTTGTTGAATTCTAAAGTAGTACAAAAAATTACTATATGTTCAAAGTGATTTCGATAAACCGTTTGTATTAAATCTAACATAAATATCGTTTTTCCACACCCAGTCATCCCGCAAAATAACCCGCAATGTGGTTCTTTTGTAAGGAAATTTAAACTGTTCAAGTCCATTGTTTTAATACACAATATCTTTTAATCTGTTATTCTCAATGTTCAGCTGAGCATCGCATAGTAAATACACATAAACATATATTTGTTTGCCCACTTCCGCTTCTTTATGAATTTGAATGTTTATTCCGCCTGACCCATCACCTACTGTTCTTCCGCTACCATGAAGTTTGTTATCATCAGTTGTTCTAAGATCTAACCACAAAGCATACTTCGAAAATAAATAATCTTCTAGTCTAACATCATGAAGATGGAGGTCTTTGCAAATTAAATCAACAGACGGATCTCTTAGTTGCCCGCCTCCACCAAACAGTTTTCTTATTTCATCAAAGTGCTGATAAGGTAAAAGACCGCTCGCAAACAATTGGTTCGGTTGCCCTTCAATCGTAGTAGTCAGCTTAGTTATTTTTGGATTATAAAACCTCTCGCTTAATCTATTAAAGGGTTTTTTGGTTTCTTCAAACAGCAGCAAAATTCCTTTCAACGACCTTGCTGATATATTCAAATCGATGTTCCAGATTGTGTCTATTGTGTTTTTAGTTAACTTACTGTGATTTAAAATTCTGTTGTAGTATATTGCAAATCTTGACTGGTATTGTTGTGAAATCAACCGAGCTAATTCTTGATGACGAACAACATCAAACTCTAATGTGATGTCTGAAATACTATATTTTGCATTTGAATCTTCTGTCGATCTGATAACACGGGCATAGTCATTAAAAGTAAATTCATACATAAGCCTATCTTGTAAAGCTCCCTGATAATATGGTGAGTGTGTGTTCAATAGTTCAAAGTCAAGAGGAATGTAGAATCGATTACCATAAACTTGAGCAACCAACGCATCTTTATTGCTATCTTTTTTATCATCAGCATCAATTCTATGTTTTATACCATTATCTCCTTGTATTCCCTGATAAACCCGATCTTTTCTTTCATTTTCTGTTAACCAGAGGTCGCAATAACTCAAAAAGACATCTGCGTTATCTAAAGACATTACCTCTCTCCCTTCAAGTTTAATAGTAATCTTACTAACTATTGATCTGCCCAGATTACCAACTAGAGTTCTGTTTGGATCCGTCTCTGACTCCAGGTCTATTTTAAATGCAAGACGAGCAGTGCCTGGCACGATGACTTCATTACTCCCCAGACTAGGAAATCTTACTGATAATATTTGTCTTTGATCGATAGTTGAAGGATTATTACTTATCACGATACTCTGCCTGGTTCCTTTTACACCGAGTGGTTCTTTTAACCGTCTGTATGGATCAAGACTCGACCCGTATGATTGCGACATCTCTCTTTTTTTTTAGAAATAAAATAAAAACATAATTATAAATAAAAACATGGAAGGAAAAGAAGCAGTCCACGATTATGATGCCTTTGACGATGAAGCTGGAGATGACATGAGTGAAGACATTCCTTTATTGTCTCGTCGTCGTAATCTACCATCTTTAAGACAAGAACTAGATGAAGCAGAACCAAACCCGAATGTAGAAGTTAGACCAAGGGAAGATAATATAGTAGTTGGAAAATCTCAATTTGAAATGCACTATGAAATACAGAAATCGAAAGTAATGGCTTTTCGTAAATTTATAGGTCAAGATTTATCCGATTTGTATGATCCTAATGACTATGTTTTAGATGGTGAAGGTCATTTATTTTTGAATAATAATGAATCAACCCGACTTACACACAAAAATAATCCAGCAAAGTTTTATAAAATAAGTTCACTAATTTCTCATGGCGTCCCCACTAATGATCTAAGACGTATTGGCGTTGACATAAAACCAAAACCAACCCTAAGCACGAAAGCTGTTTCTGCTCTTCAAAACACACTACAAGAACTGCCTACTGATTCCCAACTTCAATCGATTCCTCTTAGAGACTTAAGCGCAACTGCGGACAACATCATAGAAATGGAAACTAGTTTTATAGCTTTAGAAGATGAAGAAACCCATTTAAAAACATTACATGATTCACCATTACCTATGAGAGAACTAATGGCGCTCAATTCAACATTACAAACTACCAGAGGCGAGTTAACAAATAATCTAGCAAAGTTAAGCGAACTGGATGCTCACATTGACAGAGAAAAACAGAAATTAGTTGAAGCGGACGACAATAACCTAGGACAAGACGTAAAAGACAGAATCATGCAAAGACTAGATGATCTTCAACAAGAGAGAGCTGCAAGACTAGAAGTACTGTCAACTAACCGTGAACAATTACGAACACAAGTCAGCAGAATAAAAGAAACCATCCAAAGAATTTTACACGAAGATACAACGTTAGCAGAAAGAATAAAAACTTTATTTAGAGAGCAAGGAGTCACGATAGCGAGCGTTATGACAGCTTTAGGGTTTGCAATCTCTACTTTAGTGTTTGCTTTAACAGGAACAGGTGGTGGTGGTGGTCAATTACCTTCTCCACCTTCTCCACCTTCGCCATCAAAAGACTCTTGGATTAAAAAACAACTGGAACATTTAACGAATCTATTAAAAAAATTAGGAGAAAAAGCACTAGATGCGCTACCCGGTATATTAGGTGGAATTGTTAGTTGGCTTTTTTCTACTGCAAGCAAAGTAGTCGGTTTTATGGCTGAACACTTATGGATGCTAATAGTTTTAGTTGTAGGATTACTCTCTAGTAAAATAAAAATAAACTAGACCGGCTGCTGTTAGAAAAATAACTAGTGCTGTCTTTTCGTTTTCGTGACTGTCAGTTAAGTTCGTTAAGTTCGTTGAGTTCGTAGAGTTAGTTAAGTTCGTAGAGTTAGTTAAGTTCATAGAGTTAGTTAAGTTCGTTGAATTCGTTAAGTTAATATTCTTTTTTTGACTGACAGGGATTGGATGGTGTGTTCTTTGTATGATCGACAATGTAGAATTTATTTTTAAATTTTTACCAACTGCTTGATTATCTTTTGCTATAAGGATTTCGTTGTTATAGTTTACAATTGTTCCTATTTGAAGTCTAAGATCAGAGGGCAGCATGTATAATCCACTACCAACAGCAAAGTCTACTTTTGATCTTGCAAATCTTAAAACGTCTTGATACCTTTTAATGCTTGCTGGGAGGTCAACTGTAGAATTGATTGCATCTTCTAAATTAGCTAAATACTGTTTTTGTGCATCAAACCCAGTAGAAGGATCCATTATCTCAGATTTAACTTGCGCTTGAGATCCTAGCAAACACCACACGTAAGTACGAATAGAATCATTTACTCGTTCTATTCCCGCCTTTGTCAGTCCTTCAGAAGTATCAAGAATAAAAGTAGACCAAGCGTTTTTATGTTTTTGTTGAATAGATCCCAGATGAACGGTCGTACCTGAAGAAAAAGACGTGTAAGGTGGATTCCAATCATAGTTATACTTTCTGTGCACGCCCCAATAATAAAGTGTTCCCAACCCATGATTACGATCTAACTTTTGCCTAAAGTCTGTATTCAAGTTAATGTTAAACTCATTACAAATCCGTTCAAAGGCCTTCAAGTCAATTCTGTTGTTGAACGGATTAAAAGTAGAATCATTCGGTAATGGAGCATGTAGTTCAGACAAAATACGCTTGAAAGTATAATAGAAATGAAATCTATAAACTGCTTTTACCATGACTCCAGGATGATTTAAGTGATCAGCGAAAGAAACACCACACCCTGTTGTTGCACAGAACACAGCAAAGTTTAACTGGTTTTGATAAAACTGCATTGGATGACTAAACCATGCCTTTGCGATGTTATCATGTTTAACACTAGGATTTAAATAATGGTTTAATGGATTACTGACCTTAACTTCAAAAGAATCAACTCCCACTGCAACAACTATTGAATCAACAGCTATAGTTTTAGGGTTATATGATCCAACTGCATATTTAGCGTCTTTGTTATATTTAAAAGCATTCATTTATATATTCGCAATAAAAATGTTTATTTATATAACTGATCAAGACGAGCCAATACTTTTACAACGCCCTATTGAAAATCATGGTTCTCTAAAAGTAGCGCTCCATGAAATTTATTACAAAGTTAAATGGATTAACATAAGCGAATCCTTAAAAAACAATTGGATAAGAAAAATTACCAGTGAAGGGATGATTGAACTAACTATACCTGACGGTTATTACGGTTTTTGTTCATTAAAAGAAATATTTAACGACTTCGACATTACTTTAAAACTTAATGAGGGAAATTTGAAAGTGAAGATGACGTTTAGAGGCCAAAAAGGTGAAGTATTTGAATTTGCTAATGAATTGGCTAAACTATTAGGTTTTAGATTAGACAGGTTCCATGTCACTGATAATGCACTGCAAAGTAATTCATTTACGGCTGAAAAATCACTTAATCTTGGAATACATTCTTTATTATACTTTCATTTAGATATCCTGAGTACGGATAACAACTTATTTGATAACCAGCCGTCTACTGTGTTAAGAGTTCTTCCAACAGCAAAAGCGGCATACTGTGATTACGAAATTATTACATTCACTAACTTACAGTTTAAAGAATTAGTTTGTGGGGTTCACCATTCACTAAAAATAAGAATAACTGACGAAAAAGGAAAAGAAGTTCAGTGCGACAGCTTGAATGCTTTATTAGAAATAAAATAATTTAGTATAAAACAATGTCACGCGGACCAGATCAACCGGTTATGCTTGACCCTGTTAGATGCGCAACTTTAGAATTGAAGGACCTAGCAGACACAGAAGACTTTGATTTAAATGGGGAGATAGGAGCGCTGTATGGTTTTGAGTACACAAACAACGGCTATTATAAACGAGCAGAAATAAGTGATAAAAAGGTTCCTAAACTAGAGCAACTGCGTAATGTAGTAGCTGACAATGTTGGCCAGTTTGAATATAAAGTTGTTAGGGAAAGGGATAACAAATGGCATTTAATTCCATTCATTGATTGGGAAATAAAGTTTGAATTTTTAAGCCCGTTTACATTCTTTGATAATAACAAATACTTTCGCAAATCATTTAACTCAGGGCCGTTACATGTCAGTCTGATTCCACAAAACAACAGCAGAAGAGAAATAGCAATCAAACCTTATAAAAAGAGACAGTACATACTGCATAGAAAAAAGACAGTGACAAAAGATGCAGCCACGCAATTAGAGTTCATTCCTAAAATGGCTTTAGCAGACGAATTTACTATGATATTTGAACTTTCTGTTAGAGCAGACAACCCTGATTCCCTACCTGTTGGTGTTAGCGACAACCTAATGAAAGGGATTCTTATTTCTTGGCAAAACTTGGATGTTGAATCAGTGAAGTGTACTATCGTTATTCAAAACCGCGGTGAAGAAATTAAGGCAGTGTCGACCAGCGATAAAGTTATATTGAGTGTTGATCCAGACAATCTTAAAGAATTAACGTACATTAATGTTACTAATTTAGATCTCATTGGGTTTTATTACACTGAAAGCATTTTGCCTGATGATCTTCTTAAAATGATAGCAAGTGCAAATTAAATGTTAAATTTTTTTTTTTAAATATAAAAAAAGATGTCCGTTACAGTTTATCCAAAAATACCAAAAGAAAATACTGACAAAGAAAAGACTGATGGTGGTGATGATCCTGAAATCAGAAAGTTCAGATTGTCTACCATTACAGAAATACAAAGAGAATTGGAAAAAGACCTCACTAACTATAACAGAACCAAACGAAGGTACTCTTGTTTGTTTAATACAGCAACATACTTAAATACTGGATTTGGGAGTCTAGGTACTTTAACAGCAGGAAGCTCTGTAGGGTTGTTAGCAACAGGGGCCGGATCAGTAGTAGCTTTGCCTCTAGGTTGTGTATCGTTGGCGCTGGGGTTGTTTTCAATGACAACGTCCGCTTTCAACAAAAAAATAAAAGTCAAACTTCAAAAGCATACAGCCATGGTTCAATTAATAATGGCAAAACTTAGTTCATTCCGATTAATTATCAGTAAAGCTTTGCAAGACTCTCAAATTTCGGATGAGGAGTTCAATAGACTGCAAGCTGACTACAATGATTACAAAATGCAAAAGTTCGAACTACAAAAAAAGTCAAGAGCAAGTTTTTCACAACCGCAAGACATAGAAGCGATAAAAAAAGAATGTGAAAAAAAAATAAACGACACATTAAAATCTGTTCTAGGGAAATAACAATAAGAACTCCAAAGGGTGCTTATTCAATTCAATATGATTACAAGTTTCGAAAGTCTACTGACTATGACACTTAGTTCTCCAGTGGCCAATTGAATACGAAAACTCAGGCGATTTAAACACGCGCTTTGTATTGTTTGAGTCGAGTGATTTTTTATTTACAACTGTTGTGTTTATTTCGTGTAACTTAGACTGTATTTTTATGTTGTCATGATAAAACGTCTTGGTATCGAACAGTGCTTCTTTATAGTTATCGTGTGTCATGACCATTTGAACAACTGGTCTAGAAATTCCTTTTGCTTTTTTAATTACGCTAGTTTGGCTGGCAATTGAATACATCTTTGCTCTCAGACCAACGTACTCTTTGATTATAGTTCCATTCAGTTCATCCTTCATCTTACCGATTACCTTTTTATTTACGGATGAATGTAATGAAGATTCACTTGGGTAGTCAGAGGTGTCATACCAGGAGACAACACCTTTTGCTGAATCTGTCTCTAAATCTTTGTAGAAGTCTTCAGTCGGAATGTCTAGAATAAATGAGTCCGTATCTGTATAAAGTACTCTGGAGTCTGGATAGAGTGGTTTAAAGTAGTCGTAAAGAAATTCTAGCATCAATAACTTAGACAATTCAAGAACAGCAAACCCAATGAAGACTGGTTTATCTAGCTTCACATTAATTTTTTTCATCATTATCCCGTAAAGGTTGTCATGGAACTTTTTGAAGTCTTGATAATTAGGTTTTGAAGTTAATTTGATTGCTTTGTTTTCTTGGGTAACTAATCTAACGTCTTTGCGTTTGTGCGGGTTTTCCATTGTCTTTCCAAAACAACTGTTGTTCATTAGTTTAAAGAAGTCTTTTTCTGAGGCGTCGGTAGCTTGTGTTCTAAGATTAGTGTTCTTCATTATATATGGTTCCATGAACTTCCTCTGAGTGAACGAAATGATTCTATGAACTGCTGTTAGTCTTAATCCGTGACGTAAATAAAATTGTAGTAATCTATAATGACAGACGTATTTTTTTTTGGAGTGTAGATTAGGCACAAGTTTAGGGAGGTCATTCCCCACTTGAAGTCTTTCAACTGCTAACGGGTAGTCATTGTGCAGGTCATGGAGTTCGTCCGGATAATCTAAGTCGACTTCTAAAATAAATCCTGTTTCGTAAGAATCTGATAATTTCAAAAGCCATTGCAAAAACTCTGCGATATTAAAATTAAAAGGAGCTGTAAACATTTTAAAGTTACGTAATGGAAGTGACTGACACATCGCCCAACCATAGAGATTGTTTGCATCTAAATACATGATATAATTTGATGGTTTAGAAGGATCGTAGTCGTCTAAGTATTTGTTGTTAGCCTTGCAGTAACCGTGTGAAGCCATAGAGATTCCCCCGCGTAGTCCGTCTTCAATCATCTGGAGAGTTGGTAGATCGGAGAGTAAGTCAATCTGTATTTTGGTAAATCTTAAGAAAGCATCCCAACTCATACCAGGAGCAGTGATATAATTAGCAGGGTCTAGACTGTAATGTTTTATACACGTTTTTCTGTAGTTCTCGAATACATCTGCAAGCAAACAAACGTCAGCCATTAAATAGGCGTCGTGGTAGTCTCCCATGGTCTGGCATTTTAACTTAATCCACGCTGACTGAGCATGGTTGTAGTCAGAGTCGCTTATATCTTTTCCTTTTAAACTAGAGTAGAATGCACCTTTGGGAGGTAATTCAACTTCATCGAACCGCTCCCAACTACTCATGTACTCATAAGGGTATACTCCTTTTCGAACAAGTGCCGGATCAAAGTATTTTTCTGTTATAGTGCATTTGGATAGTGACTGACCTAAAGACTCTAGTGATCCCATCAGATGTTGTAATGAATCGTAAAAAGACAATTGACCTAATGTAAATGTCATGTACTTTTCTGAAGACTGAGCTATACAACTGACGGTTCTAAATTCATCAGTAACTGCTTGTAGAATTAAATGAGAGTCATATCCACGTAGATTGTGAAAGAATATAGGCAGTTTCCAAGTCTTTGGTTCAAACTTTAACTGCAAATTACAGGAGTTGTGTGCTGCTCCTCTGAATTTTCCACTAATGTGATCATGGTCTCGTACTTTATAGATGTCTGGACAGTCAGGGGAGTCTTCCACAAACCCTTTTCCGCAAATCCAACATTCAGTAGCTGATTCAAATTGAATTAAATCTTCAGGCGTCATGATTAAATCTAATAAATTTAGTTGGTTAGATAGTTCATTTCGTAGTTTCATCATTCTCATTAAAAAGATTTTTGCAGCATCGGGTCCTCTATAAAGTTCAGGTTCAAAATGTATCCCATCTGATCTAAGAACAATAAATGCGAATGAACAGATTTGATGATTATTCAATAAAACAGTTTTAGGAAGATTTTTAGGAGCTGGTCCTTGATAGGGTACAATGATTGACTCGAAATCAGCATAAACAACATAAGGACTTAATTGCAGTTTCTTCCAGTTTTTAAAGAACACCTTACTTCCTTCTTTCGGAGTAATAAGTTCAGTATTACAGTCAATGGATGAATTACAATGTTTTCTATGTTCAACCGCTGCTTGAATACTTGGCATTCTTAGTAAACATCTTCGACAGAATTCTTGTTTTTCTTTGTGATTTGTAGTATAGTTTATAAGTCTGCTCATTGTTCTGATTAAAGTGTAGTGTGTTTTTGTTCCGTCTGTTACTAAGAGAAGATCAATATGTTTTTTATCAGGATCACCAATCATAGGAGAGTTCTTTGAAACTCGGATTGGTTTAAGGTTTTCTTCTACAGACCATGTGTAGATGTTAATTGAAATTGGTTTATTCTGTTCTTCAAATTGATCAACTTCGCTTAGGCTTACAGGGAAGTCGATTCCATCAAAGTTTAATTCATTTATGTAAGGTTGATAGTTAATTACTCTTTCTGCGTTCTTTTTGATATAATGAAGTTTAGCTAAAACACACCACATAAAACATTTATCATCAGTATTTTTTATGTTTAATACTGCACGCTTTAAAACAAGTTCTTTAGGTAAAGGAATAAAGGAGTTTCCTACGATTGGAGCATATTTACTCTCCTTCATTTTAATTTCTAATACCCCGCCTTCTGACCAACCAGATCCTCTTAGTTTTGCCTCTTCTGATACGTTAATGAACTGGGTGATTAAATTGTCTGCCCAGGTTTCTGTAAAATCATTATATGAAAGAACTACTTGTTGTTTAGTAGAGACCCATACTTGAAGCTGCTCACCTTGGACTGTTTCATAATCTACGAACACTGCTAACATTACTTTAACTGGTGGTTCTATAGCTAGTTTTTCAGGTATTTGCGAAATAGCATGTTTTACACTTTTTAGTACATTTTTTGGATCAATAACTTCTAAATCCGTTTCTTTAAAAACTTTGTCTAAGTGCTCAATTATTTCATCAAACGCCATTGTCATGTTGAGTTCCTTTTTCTAACTCAAATTATTTTGTTTAATTAAAAATAATTAATTTTGTTTCACCTAAAGCAGTGGCTTTTTTTTGATTTTGGCAGAATAAAGGGGAGACGAATTTTTACTTTTTTTACCCCTTAAAGTAGCGTTTTTGTATCTAAAAGTAGAAGATTTTCCTCTTGAGCCAGAATCCCCCTTTAGCTGTTAAATCACGCTGTTTTCGTGAGTAAAAACGATTGAATCGCACTGTTTTTGTGAATAAAAAACGCAAGAAAATGGCTTAAATCACATCTTTTTGGGGGGTTAAAAAGCATAAGAAAAAGGTGTGATTTTAGCCGTTTTTTAATAAATGGAGGAGTGAAACCGAAACCGAAACCGAAACTGAGCCAGAAGCCCCCTTTAGCTGTTCTCTGCATAGTGACCCTGACGAAGCACTTCAGGCTTGGTATAGAATTGTTCTCCCCCTCTTTGATAAGCATGCCCCTCTTAAAACTAGTCGCGTAAAACTAACTTAAAAAACCACAATGGTTAACTAAAGAAATAGACGATGAAATAAAAATAAGAGGGGATCTATTACTAACATCTGGTACGTCTAAAGATTTTAAGAAACAAAGAAATAAAATAACTTCTATGAAACGAACAGCAAGTAAGCAATACTTCAAAGAACTAATTGCGACAAAACAAGATACAAAAGCCATATGGAGTGCAATCAACCAGTTGTCAGGTAAACGGTGTGTTGCCCCCCCCCCCCCCCCCCCCCCCCCCCTGCTGGAAATGATCTCTCTGCTGACGAATTTAACAATTTTTTTGTATCTGTTGCCCAAAGAACGATCCCCAAGACAACACAACAACTAATGACTTACACTTACTGAAAGACTTTTGCACCTCAAAAAACATACACTAAACTTCATATTCCATTCATAAGTGTACACGAAGTATGCAAAGAATTATGTGAATTAAAACAGTCTAGTTCCAGGGGATTGGATGGTTTTGACAGTAGAATCCTAAAGATGTCAGCACCGATTATTTCAGAACATATTACATATATGTATAACTTATGCATAGATAAATATTACTTCCAACACATTTTTAAGGATGCTAAAATACTCCCTATTTATAAATCTGGAGATACAAATGACCCATCAAATTACAGGCTCATATCTTTACTATCTGCACTGTCTAAGCCTCTTGAGAAGCATATTAAACATAGCCTGATCACTCATTTTAATAAGTACAATTTATTCCACCCTAATCAAAACGGCTTTCGTGAAAACCATTCCTGTCATACTATGCTTTCAAATATCATTGACGAATGGCACTTAAACATAAATAACGAATTACTAACTGGTTCTGTATTTGTAGATTTCACTAAGGCCTTTGATACTATTGATCATTCACTTCTCTGTACTATCCTGTCCTATATGGAATCCCCCAAGGCTCTGTTTTAGGCCCCGTTTTATTTTCAATTTATATAAATGACCTTCCATTACATTTACAAAATACCTGTGAACATTTCGCTGATGACACAACTCTTCACTCTAAACACAAAGACCTGAGCCATCTTTATTCAACCTTACAGAACGACCTTGATAAGCTTACAAATTGGACTAGTGCTAACCATATGGCCATTCACCCTATGAAAACTAAATGCATGTTAGTTACCACCCGACAAAAGAGACAGATATTAGAATCATGTACACTACATTTTAAAATCAGTAATAAGGCTCTAGAACAAGTGGATTCCTATAAAGTTCTTGGACTGACCATTGACAATAATTTAACCTGGTCCATTCATATTGCTGAACTTTGCAAAAAGATATCTAGAAAGGTTTTCCAACTGAACAGAAGTAAGCACTTTCTTGACCAGCATACACGCAAGCTCTTCTTCTATGCATACACACAGCCAGATATTGATTATGCATCGACGTGCTGGGACATGGCTAGTGGTAATTCTTTGAAACCACTGAAAAGTTTATGCCGACGTTCCTTAAAGCTGATTCTCTTCAAATCTTCTTCCCTCATAACAAATGACTATACAAATCTAGATATTCTCCCTTTTGATCAGAAATGTCGTTTCAATAAAGCCGTTTTCATGTATAAAATTATCAACAACCATACCCCATCCTATCTGCTAGCCAGGTTCCAGCACATCACTGTTCGTAATAAAAGCGCTATTTTTATTCCACGCCCGCGAACAAACCTCTTTATGTCTTCCCTTATTTATGCGGGTGCAAAATTATGGAACGACCTACCTGACTGTCTGAAAAATAAATCAACTCTACATGCTTTTAAAAAAGCATATCACAAACAATTAATGTATCAAATATAATTAGTTATACATAGTTTCGATATAACATATATTAAAAACTACTTTTAAATTTTAGTAGGAGTTCTAATATGCTACATATAAAATAATCATGTATGTGTCTATCAAAAAAGCAAAAGTCAAAACCACACTGACTATTCGAGTTTTATTTCTACTTAATATTCTCTTGAACTCGACGTCAAAGGCACTTTAGGTGTGCGACCAGGCTGGAGGAGTGAGCATCTTCCATTCTATTGTCCTATATCCATCAGCCCAGCCCCTCTACGTGCCGGTGGTACCACACGACTTTTGAAGCCAAACTAGGGAACACATTTCGAAACCAGCAGAAGTGTAGACTGAAAGAGAATTTCCTAGTGTGACTTTCGTGCTGGTTTTTGTAAATGTTCCCTGAGTATGTTCCAGTGCCCAGAAGAAGTTTTTAAAAGCGAAAATTTGGCCCAAATAAAAAAGCAAAAGTCAAAACCACACTGACTATTCGAGTTTTATTTCTACTTAATATATATATATATATAAACGTACAAGAATTGAAGAAGAAAAAACAACCACACCAATAAACGTTCCTCTTATATATATAGTTTGCTTTAATAAAACTTTATTTGTGTCCAATGTATAAGTTTGTGAACCTAAGAAAGAAACTCAACAAATTTAATTTCAACTTTACGATTTGTTCTGTGTTCTGAAAAGAATAAAAGAAAATAATGTGCTGATTTACTTTTTCTCCCAATGGGGGAGATAGACAATGCCTATGCAAAGACAGCTGTTTCATCTTTGAGAAAGACTCTTCAGTCTGCATATCGGCCTGCAAAGAATGTCTACAGTGAACATTCAAACTGAGCTAGAAAACCTTCTCCAAGAGAAAGGTTGTCCTCTTTGCACCAGATTGAAAGTCCACAATAAAAGCAAACCAGCACTTAATTCAAAAGAAATGGTAAAAATCTTGTGTAAAATAACAAAAATAATAATGTTCTTAAATTACAATCCCTCGAAGAGAGTAGAAGAGATGGGATGCCATGTTGGTGGATCCAGTGAAGGATTCAATAGGGGAGGTCATAGAAATCGTAGTAAACATCAACATACTCCCGGTGAGGAGGAATGTAGAGAGGTGTGCCTGGATCAGGTAGACTGATGCGCTTTCCTTCTTCGAAGTTTGATTTAAACATACAAGAATTGAAGAAGATAAAACAACCACACCATAAACTTTCCTCTTATATATATATAGTTTGCTTTAATAAAACTTGATTTGTGTCCAATATATAAGTTTGTGAACCTAAGAAAAAAACTCAATAAATTTAATTTCAACTTTACGATTTGTTCTGTGTTCTGAAAAGAATAAAAGAAAATAATGTGCTGATTTACCTTTTCTCACAATGGGGGAGATAGACAATGCCTATGCAAAGACAGCTGTTTCGTCTTTGAGAAAGACTCTTCAGTCTGCATATCGGCCTGCAAAGAATGTCCACAGTAAACATTCAAACTGAGCTAGAAAACCTTCTCCAAGAGAATATATATATATTCTATTTCTGCATGATAACAAGCTGTGTTAACACTCCAGTGATATGGGCCTATGGCCTAATCATTAAACATTCCAGTGTCCTCTCTCTCTCTCTCTCTCTCTCTCTCTCTCTCTCTCTCTCTCTCTCTCTCTCTCTCTCTCTCTGTCTGTCTTTGTGTATTTGTGTCTGAATGTGTGTCTCTGTGTATTATCTTAAAAAATACTGGACGGATTTTGATCAAATATGGCAGAGTGGCAGAATTCTTGAAAATGAAGACTGCTGTTGATATTCATGACTGTGCTGACCTTGACCTTGATGTTTAACATTGAAACCCGAAATTTCCGTCGTTTGGCTATATATTTAATTTCCAAGTTGTATCTCCTGAACCGGTGAACAGAATCGCTTCAAATTTTGTGTGGTGGTGTATCAAGGTGCCGGGAGGGTTATGTAAAAACATATAACTGTGCTGACCTTGCCTTGAAGTTTATTTTGTTCAAGTACTAACATTAATTTGTTTTCAAACGGTCAAAGGGACGCAAACCCCAGGTATTTGACAACAAAGTAATCAAGAGTATTGCCCCCTTGACAAGACAAGTCAAGTTGGAGTAGTGTTAACTCAGGGAAAGTGGATGATGGGGTAGAAGAGCTACACAGGCAGTTCTGAGGTTTAAAAATGCATCGGTTAGTGTGTTCGTTATGCATAATAGTATGCAAACCGGTTTTTATGCAATGTTGGGAGTGGGAAGTGGTGTGGGGGGATGGGTGTGATGGAGGCCGATGGAGGGTGTCGAGGTGGATGGGGTGGGTGGACATAAATCTGGCCGGGTTGCATTGCCACAATGCATTTCTAGTGTTACGAGCTTTTACGTTGTTTTCCATTACATTCGCTGTGTGTGCCGCACCAGGTCAATGTGTCGGAGATCCGGTGTTACGAGCTGTGGCCTGAGGAGCAGCAGGCGGTGACCTACGGCATGACCCTGATGGTGCTGCAGTACTTCGCCCCGCTCACAGTCCTCCTCTTCACATATGTCAGGTCAGCAGGTCAGGGATGGCAGGGCAGGAAAAGCAATAATTATCAACTAGGCCTTGTGGCCCCTTCATGCATTCCCTTTGTATAACTTTGGGCTGGCATACGTCTTGCGTGTTTTGTTGTTGAATATTTATTATAGTCATGTAGATAATAATTATTTACTGTATATATTTGTACCGTTGTTACAGAGGGGTCCAAACTGGGCTAGTCAAATGTAGGTGCGCGTTGTATTTGTGCCCAAAGGGTGTTTAATCACGAGTAGGTTATTTAGGAGGCCGAACTCTCAACACTTTTCTTCAATTTATACTATGCGTGTGTTGTGTTAGTATTTTTTGTTCGTAATTTCACGTTCCTGAATAGGCCTTGACTTGATTTTGATGTTGCAGTCTAGATAGGCTACGAAAAAGGAAAATGTGTACAGTATAAATGACATAGACATAATGTTTGTGTGGTTGTGTAGGGGTGTTTGCTTCAGTAATGTCATTAGAAGAGCATTGCTACACGCTGTTCTGTTAGCTGTTTGGCTCGGTGTTTGCTGCATCCGAGTTGTGTCCATTGATAGGTAGCTGAAGCTAATCTTAGGCAATACGGACCAAACCTTCCTCCAAACCTTTCTCCACGACCAATAGCTATTTTGCCAGTATCACCAGGATCATAAACCTGTTTGTTCCACCTTATCCAGGATCGTGGTGGTGGTTTGGATCAAGGAGGCGCCGCCTCACGGGCAAATGGGCAGCGGGCATGCTGCGGGCATGTCGGGCAGACCGGTCCTGCAGCACCAGGACAGCTGTGTGGAGACCGGGCATTACGGCGACCCCAGGAAAAGAGTGAGTAGTGCGTGTGTGTGTGTGCGTGCGTGCGTGTGCATATGTGTGTGTGTGCGCGTGTGTGTATGTGTGTGAAAGAGAGAGAGAGAGAGAGAGAGAGAGAGAGAGAGAGAGAGAGAGAGAGAGAGAGAGAGAGCTCGAGAGAATAGTGACAGTGAAGCAAATGACTTGGAGCAAGAGCGATGCCGAGAATGCTGTTTCATGTCATTAATTGGATGATAATGATGATGATGATGATGATGATGTTGTTTGAAATCATCAAAATAATAATGATGAATAAGATGGTGATGAAGACGACGATAGCGACGACGATGATGATGATGTTGTTGATGACGACGATAATGATGATGATGATAACAATGACAATGCTATTTCAGATAATCAAGATGATGATCGCGGTGTTTGGAATGTACGCAGTGTGCTGGCTGATGATGATGATGACGACCACAATGGCGATGTTTCAGTTAATCAAGATGATGATGATGATGATGATGATGATGATGATGATGACAATGACGATGTTTCAGATAATCAAGATGATGATGATGATGATGACGACAATGATGATGTTTCAGATAATCAAGATGATGACGACGACAATGCCGATGTTTCAGATCATCAAGATGATGATGATGATGATGACGATGTTTCAGATAATCAAGATGATGATGATGATGAAGATGACGACAATGACGATGCTTCAGATAATCAAGATGATGATGATGATGATCACGATGTTTCAGATAATGAAGATGATGATGACGACAATGACGATGTTTCAGATAATCATCATGATGATGACGACAATGACGATGTTTCAGATAATCAAGATGACGATGACGACAATGACGATGTTTGAGATAATCAAGATGACGATGACGACAATGACGATGTTTGAGATAATCAAGATGACGATGATGACAATGACGATGTTTGAGATAATCAAGATGATGATGATGACGATGTTTCAGATAATCAAGATGATGATGATGACGATGTTTCAGATCATCAAGATGATGATGGCGGTTGTGGGCATGTACGCCGTGTGCTGGCTGCCCATCCACCTGATGTCCATCCTGGGCGACGCCTACCGGGACATGTGGACCCAGCGGGCCATGCGGTACATGTGGGTGGGGGCCCACTGGCTGGCCATGTCCTCCTGCATGTACAACCCGCTCATCTACTGCTGGATGAGCCCCAAGTTCAGACAGGGCTACCGGCTCATCATCACCCAGGTCAGTGGGCCCAATAAGGGGCTGTGTGCCATGTCCTCCTGCATGTACAACCCGCTCATCTACTGCTGGATGAGCCCCAAGTTCAGACAGGGCTACCGGCTCATCATCACCCAGGTCAGTGGGCCCAATAAGGGGCTGTGTGCCATGTCCTCCTGCAGGTACAACCCGCTCATCTACTGCTGGATGAGCCCCAAGTTCAGACAGGGCTACCGGCTCATCATCACCCAGGTCAGTGGGCCCAATAAGGGGCTGTGTGCCATGTCCTCCTGCAGGTACAACCCGCTCATCTACTGCTGGATGAGCCCCAAGTTCAGACAGGGCTACCGGCTCATCATCACCCAGGTCAGTGGGCCCAATAAGGGGCTGTGTGCCATGTCCTCCTGCAGGTACAACCCGCTCATCTACTGCTGGATGAGCCCCAAGTTCAGACAGGGCTACCGGCTCATCATCACCCAGGTCAGTGGGCCCAATAAGGGGCTGTGTGCCATGTGCTCCTGCATGTACAACCCGCTCATCTACTGCTGGATGAGCCCCAAGTTCAGACAGGGCTACCGGCTCATCATCACCCAGGTCAGTGGGCCCAATAAGGGGCTGTGTGCCATGTCCTCCTGCAGGTACAACCCGCTCATCTACTGCTGGATGAGCCCCAAGTTCAGACAGGGCTACCGGCTCATCATCACCCAGGTCAGTGGGCCCAATAAGGGGCTGTGTGCCATGTCCTCCTGCATGTACAACCCGCTCATCTACTGCTGGATGAGCCCCAAGTTCAGACAGGGCTACCGGCTCATCATCACCCAGGTCAGTGGGCCCAATAAGGGGCTGTGTGCCATGTCCTCCTGCAGGTACAACCCGCTCATCTACTGCTGGATGAGCCCCAAGTTCAGACAGGGCTACCGGCTCATCATCACCCAGGTCAGTGGGCCCAATAAGGGGCTGTGTGCCATGTCCTCCTGCAGGTACAACCCGCTCATCTACTGCTGGATGAGCCCCAAGTTCAGACAGGGCTACCGGCTCATCATCACCCAGGTCAGTGGGCCCAATAAGGGGCTGTGTGCCATGTCCTCCTGCAGGTACAACCCGCTCATCTACTGCTGGATGAGCCCCAAGTTCAGACAGGGCTACCGGCTCATCATCACCCAGGTCAGTGGGCCCAATAAGGGGCTGTGTGCCATGTCCTCCTGCAGGTACAACCCGCTCATCTACTGCTGGATGAGCCCCAAGTTCAGACAGGGCTACCGGCTCATCATCACCCAGGTCAGTGGGCCCAATAAGGGGCTGTGCATGTGTGTGTGCGTGGGGTAAATTATGACGCGCTTTAATTAACATATTAAAAAGCGCTTTGGGCTCATTTGAGGTAAAGCACTATATAAATGTAAGCTTACTGTTATTATTATTATTATGTTAAAGTATATTGCTGCTCTTTGATTGTGTTATATATTGTGAGAACTCGATTTAATGTTTTTTTCCAAACTAAATTATGATCACGTCGTTGAAAATGGCAGATAAGCTGGCAGCCATCTTTGATTTGGTACATCAGAGACAATTATAGCTGTGTCCTCTGTGTATTATTTTGGGTGCAAACTGAACGCGCACAAGAAAACCCTACAGAAATCAAACACCATATGTGTCCTTTCTTAGCAAAAGCAAGACATTCAACCCACCCTATAAATATAAAATGTCTGAATGACACATTTCATCCTTTGTTGCATGTTTTACCAATTATAAAGTCAAAATGTGGACAATTTCTTTGTTTATTTAATTAGTTTTCAAACCAAAACGATAAAAACCAGAGCCAAAACTCTTTTGTGTCAAGAATGATGCCAATGATGGACCGTGGATGACAAACTTTAAAGTGATAAATCAAAAGTAGCAAAATACCTTGTTTTCTGTGCATCATTGGGAATGTTAGCAGAAGATGGAAGTCAACTCTCAATGCAAGCACGTCCATTCCATGTGGATTTGTTCTTCACTGTCCCCCAGATGCAACACGCCTGTGGCCGGGGAGACCCCTTCCATGGGCCACACAGCCTGGGCACTGCCTCCAGCTTCTTCCAGCCACCCAGGGGCGGGGGGAGGACACACAGGGAGGGGAACAACTCCGAAGTCGTACCGCTGAAGGATGGGCCGGCTTCAGAGTGTGACAGGACGGGGAAGGGGGTTGACTGGCACAGACAGAATGGGCGAATTGTTAGCGCAGACCTAACCAACACATCCGTGCTCGACACTAACCACCTGGACTCTCGCCAGGACTCGTCCCGCGTGTAGCGTCACGTGAGCAGCAGTCGTTATTTTTATGACAACCGGTCCCAGCCTGTCGGGGATTCCAGGGCTTCAGCGGTGAGGATTGTTGACGTCAGAGGTTCTTGTGTTCTGCGGTTTCATCGGCCTCAGTGGAGGAATTCAAATCCCAGATCTGAACATCCTCCTCTCCTCCTCCCACCCCCCTTCCTCTCCTCCACCCCGTTTCCCGGTAAAGGTGAAGACCCGCCACCCCTGTCATAGTCTTGGTTCATTCCGTCTTCTACTATTATTGAGTGCATATTTTTAATTGTGTAAATGGATGAAAATGAACGTTAAATATAGCAAACGATAGAGGTTGGAGTGCTCAATCTGCAGTAAAGGGCCAGCCGCACGACCGCTAAAATCGCACGACTGTACAATACGATTCGATCACGTGATCTCGATGCGCCAATCACGTGTTCTTGGAGACCAACGTGATCGAATCGTATTGTACAGTCGTGCGATTTTAGTGGGCATGTGGCTGGCCCTCACCCCAGTCCAGGCCTCTCCCTCAAATTATGCTCCCCCCCCCCTCCCCCTACCAATCTCATTGAGCTGATCATCTGGGCAGCAAGTGTTATACACAAGTCAACTGTTTAGTTGGAAACCCCCCATGTCGTAAGCGTCATAATCATCAAATCGTTGGTGGAGGACGCTATAATGATGCAAGAAGATGAAGACAGTGTACGGAAAGAACCGCTATGTCAGATAATCCTGAGTAGACCTACACGAAGGATCCGGTGCTGACTGAATCCTAGGATCTGAGCTTTCTTTTTCTCTCTCTGTGTGATGGAACCTTGTGAGTTATGTGTTCATTGGGCCACAGACTGTATAGTTTCACTGTTACATTGTCTCTGATTGGGCCTACTGAAGCCAGGGGTCATCAGTGCGCAAAAACAATTCATCAGCGAACATTATGCACAGTGTTCCATTGCGTAATGCTTTTGTCAGCAAATCTTGTGTTCTATGTGTATATATCTGACGCCAAAGAATATTGTGTTCTGCGTGCATATCTCTGACGTCAAGGAATCTTGTGTTCTACGTGCATATCTCTGACGTCAAGGAATCTTGTGTTCTACGTGCATATCTCTGACGTCAAGGAATCTTGTGTTCTACGTGCATATCTCTGACGGCAAGGAATCTTGTGTTCTACGTGCATATCTCTGACGTCAAGGAATCTTGTGTTCTATGTGCATATCTCTGACGTCAAGGAATCTTGTGTTCTATGTGCATATCTCTGACGTCAAATAATCTGGTGTTCTACGTGTCAATGGTGATGCCATACCATCAGAGAATGTTGTGAAAATATTCAGGCTTCTGGTTTGTATAGAACCCCGTGGCCTTCATTTTATTATTGGCTTTTGTGTATACATAACTGTTTTGCATAATTATTTACGTTGAGGGCATAGTATTACAGAATCCCCTTCATTTAAGATAACCGTAACAATTTGAAGAAACTACAGAGCATTGAATGCAAGGCTTTAAAACTAGCACTAGGGCTTCCAGTGCATGCATCGCCTTTGCATACTTATCAAGAGGCTCAAGTGCTTCCTTTAGATGATTATAGACAATTAGCCTGTTGTAAGTTTGTCATGAAAAATACAGCTTTCGAAACACATATCAATTCAGAGATAAAGATGAGGTCAGATATTGATTTTCCTAAAAGAGCAAGGTCAATAACTTCCCAAGTCACATTGGCAACATATACATCGAAAACTATAACTGACTCTGGTGTTTCCATTGATAACGGTGCAGTATCTGTCTGGTGTTTCCATTGATAAAGGTGCAGTATCTGTCTGGTGTTTCCATTGATAAAGGTGCAGTATCTGTCTGGTGTTTCCATTGATAACGGTGCAGTATCTGTCTGGTGTTTCCATTGATAACGGTGCAGTATCTGTCTGGTGTTTCCATTGATAACGGTGCAGTATCTGTCTGGTGTTTCCATTGATAACGGTGCAGTATCTGTCTGGTGTTTCCATTGATAACGGTGCAGTATCTGTCTGGTGTTTCCATTGATAAAGGTGCAGTATCTGTCTGGTGTTTCCATTGTTAACGGTGCAGTATCTGTCTGGTGTTTCCATTGATAACGGTGCAGTATCTGTCTGGTGTTTCCATTGATAACGGTGCAGTATCTGTCTGGTGTTTCCATTGATAACGGTGCAGTATCTGTCTGGTGTTTCCATTGATAACGGTGCAGTATCTGTCTGGTGTTTCCATTGATAACGGTGCAGTATCTGTCAGACCGTCATTTGTTTCCAATACCACCATGGGAACTTCATAAAGCTTATTTTGATATTAACCATACAAATATTAAAAAAGATGAAAACCCAAATATGCTTGCAAGTTATGTCAAATGTCATATTGAAGAGAACTACATCAATTATTTCAAAGTATATACAGACGGTTCATGCATAAATAAACAAGTAGGCTGTGAATTCTTAATTCCAGACTTAAAAATAGAGAAATCATTTTATATTGGAATTGATAAATCAATATTTACAGCCGAACTAACTGCAATCCTCATGGCTTTTCACTATCTTATAAATTTTCCAAAAACTATATTTCAAGTTATCTTCTGTGTAGATTCAAAATCAGTTCTTCAGGCATTAAGAGTATTGAAATTGCAAACAAGGCCTGAAATGATCATTGAAATCAGTTGCTTGATACATATGCTAATTGAAAGAGGTACTCAATTAACATTTTGTTGGATTCCATCTCATTGTTCTTTTTACTACAATGAAAAAGTAGACAGGGCAGCTAAACATGGAGCTAAACATGGTTTTGATACTGAATACCTTGGTTTTCCCCTATCCTTGCACGAACAATACAACTTACTTAAATCACATATCAGGAAAACTTTTCAGTCTGGCTTGAAACATGACAGACGGGAACATATCGATATTAACAGATTTAAACATGGTTTCAGTGTAAATAGACGATTACTTTCACTAATGTATAGATGGAAACTAGATGCTTTTAAAACAAAATATGTAAAAAATGTAGTTTGTGTATGTGGAAGCAAAATAACTCCATATCATATTCTTTCATGTGAGGACATGAAGAAATGTATTCCAGTTTTGTTTGAAAATGGGATTCACAATATTTTTAATTCACCAGCACTAACATATACATTTTTCGTTAGTTTAAAATCCAGTCCCATAGGTAATTATTTATAACTTAAAAAAAGAAATATTATTAAAGAGGAAGGGAAATGATGGGAGGAGGAAGAGGGGAGGAGGAAGAGGGAAGGAGGAAGAGGGAAGGAGGGATCGAGGCGCTGTTTTTAAAGATTTTTGTTATTGTTGTTGCTTGGTTTTGTTAACTGCTTCTACAGTGTAGGTCTATCCATTCATAATAATAGATACTCTCATGCATATACAGATATACACACATGCATGCACACACTCACATGCCCGCACCCAATCTCACAAACATAAACATTTGTCCCCGTCTAATATGACGAGAAGTGGATAGACGTTAAATGAAAGACACCCACCCACCCACCAATTCTGAATGGTTTTGCCCACATAGGCCTACTGTATGTCTGTGACGTCAAGGAGTCTGTTTCTAAAAGCTCCAGACGTCAACGCTTTCTGTGTTCTGCCTTCATTTGGGTGCATTGAATACATACATACATACTTATATATACAAGAAAATAAAAAACACTGTTGTTGATGACATATTTGTTCATATTGTTATTAAATCAAACGTACGGCTTACATCATAGAATAGTATTATTTAAATCAGACATTTGGCATCATTCGTGTTTGGTCATGCAGGAGACCTGATCATTGCTATAAATCAGACATTTGGCATCATTCGTGTTTCATCATGCAGGAGACCTGATCATTGCTATAAATCAGACATTTGGCATCATTCGTGTTTCATCATGCAGGAGACCTGATCATTGCTATAAATCAGACATTTGGCATCATTCGTGTTTCGTCATGCAGGAGACCTGATCATTGCTATAAATCAGACATTTGGCATCATTCGTGTTTCATCATGCAGGAGACCTGATCATTGCTATAAATCAGACATTTGGCATCATTCGTGTTTCATCATGCAGGAGACCTGATCATTGCTATAAATCAGACATTTGGCATCATTCGTGTTTCGTCATGCAGGAGACCTGATCATTGCTATAAATCAGACATTTGGCATCATTCGTGTTTCGTCATGCAGGAGACCTGATCATTGCTATAAATCAGACATTTGGCATCATTCGTGTTTCATCATGCAGGAGACCTGATCATTGCTATAAATCAGACATTTGGCATCATTCGTGTTTGGTCATGCAGGAGACCTTATCATTGCTATAAATCAGACATTTGGCATCATTAGTGTTTCGTCATGCAGGAGACCTTATCATTGCTATAAATCAGACATTTGGCATCATTAGTGTTTCGTCATGCAGGAGACCTTATCATTGCTATAAATCAGACATTTGGCATCATTCGTGTTTCGTCATGCAGGAGACCTTATCATTGCTATAAATCAGACATTTGGCATCATTCGTGTTTCGTCATGCAGGAGACCTTATCATTGCTATAAATCAGACATTTGGCATCATGCAGTAGACATGTTGGCTTGTTAACTACTGTGTGTGGGTGGTTCATACAGCTGTCTTCATGGAATCTGTCAACTGTCCTCTGCAGTAGACATGTTGGCTTGTTAACTACTGTGTGTGGGTGGTTCATACAGCTGTCTTCATGGAAGCTGTCAACTGTCCTCTGCAGTAGACATGTTGGCTTAACTACTGTGTGTGGGTGGTTCATACAGCTGTCTTCATGGAAGCTGTCAACTGTCCTCTGCAGTAGACATGTTGGCTTGTTAACTACTGTGTGGGTGGTTCATACAGCTGTCTTCATGGAAGCTGTCAATTGTCCTCTGCAGTAGACATGTTGGCTTAACTACTGTGTGTGGGTGGTTCATACAGCTGTCTTCATGGAAGCTGTCAACTGTCCTCTGCAGTAGACATGTTGGCTTGTTAACTACTGTGTGTGGGTGGTTCATACAGCTGTCTTCATGGAATCTGTCAACTGTCCTCTGCAGTAGACATGTTGGCTTGTTAACTACTGTGTGTGGGTGGTTCATACAGCTGTCTTCATGGAATCTGTCAACTGTCCTCTGCAGTAGACATGTTGGCTTGTTAACTACTGTGTGGGTGGTTCATACAGCTGTCTTCATGGAAGCTGTCAACTGTCCTCTGCAGTAGACATGTTGGCTTGTTAACTACTGTGTGGGTGGTTCATACAGCTGTCTTCATGGAATCTGTCAACTGTCATCTGCAGTAGACATGTTGGCTTGTTAACTACTGTGTGTGGGTGGTTCATACAGCTGTCTTCATGGAATCTGTCAACTGTCCTCTGCCGTAGACATGTTGGCTTGTTAACTACTGTGTGGGTGGTTCATACAGCTGTCTTCATGGAAGCTGTCAACTGTCCTCTGCAGTAGACATGTTGGCTTGTTAACTACTGTGTGGGTGGTTCATACAGCTGTCTTCATGGAATCTGTCAACTGTCATCTGCAGTAGACATGTTGGCTTGTTAACTACTGTGTGTGGGTGGTTCATACAGCTGTCTTCATGGAATCTGTCAACTGTCATCTGCAGTAGACATGTTGGCTTAACTACTGTGTGTGGGTGGTTCATACAGCTGTCTTCATGGAAGCTGTCAACTGTCATCTGCAGTAGACATGTTGGCTTAACTACTGTGTGTGGGTGGTTCATACAGCTGTCTTCATGGAATCTGTCAACTGTCATCTGCAGTAGACATGTTGGCTTAACTACTGTGTGTGGGTGGTTCATACAGCTGTCTTCATGGAATCTGTCAACTGTCCTCTGCAGTATACATGTTGGCTTAACTACTGTGTGTGGGTGGTTCATACAGCTGTCTTCATGGAAGCTGTCAACTGTCCTCTGCAGTAGACATGTTGGCTTGTTAACTACTGTGTGTGGGTGGTTCATACAGCTGTCTTCATGGAATCTGTCAACTGTCATCTGCAGTAGACATGTTGGCTTAACTACTGTGTGTGGGTGGTTCATACAGCTGTCTTCATGGAATCTGTCAACTGTCATCTGCAGTAGACATGTTGGCTTAACTACTGTGTGTGGGTGGTTCATACAGCTGTCTTCATGGAATCTGTCAACTGTCCTCTGCAGTAGACATGTTGGCTTGTTAACTACTGTGTGTGGGTGGTTCATACAGCTGTCTTCATGGAATCTGTCAACTGTCCTCTGCAGTAGACATGTTGGCTTGTTAACTACTGTGTGTGGGTGGTTCATACAGCTGTCTTCATGGAATCTGTCAACTGTCCTCTGCAGTAGACATGTTGGCTTAACTACTGTGTGTGGGTGGTTCATACAGCCGTCTTCATGGAATCTGTCAACTGTCCTCTGCAGTAGACATGTTGGCTTGTTAACTACTGTGTGTGGGTGGTTCATACAGCTGTCTTCATGGAATCTGTCAACTGTCCTCTGCAGTAGACATGTTGGCTTAACTACTGTGTGTGGGTGGTTCATACAGCTGTCTTCATGGAATCTGTCAACTGTCCTCTGCAGTAGACATGTTGGCTTGTTAACTACTGTGTGTGGGTGGTTCATACAGCTGTCTTCATGGAATCTGTCAACTGTCCTCTGCAGTAGACATGTTGGCTTGTTAACTACTGTGTGTGGGTGGTTCATACAGCTGTCTTCATGGAAGCTGTCAACTGTCATCTGCAGTAGACATGTTGGCTTGTTAACTACTGTGTGTGGGTGGTTCATACAGCTGTCTTCATGGAATCTGTCAACTGTCCTCTGCCGTAGACATGTTGGCTTGTTAACTACTGTGTGTGGGTGGTTCATACAGCTGTCTTCATGGAAGCTGTCAACTGTCATCTGCAGTAGACATGTTGGCTTGTTAACTACTGTGTGTGGGTGGTTCATACAGCTGTCTTCATGGAATCTGTCAACTGTCCTCTGCAGTAGACATGTTGGCTTGTTAACTACTGTGTGTGGGTGGTTCATACAGCTGTCTTCATGGAATCTGTCAACTGTCCTCTGCAGTAGACATGTTGGCTTGTTAACTACTGTGTGTGGGTGGTTCATACAGCTGTCTTCATGGAATCTGTCAACTGTCCTCTGCCGTAGACATGTTGGCTTGTTAACTACTGTGTGGGTGGTTCATACAGCTGTCTTCATGGAAGCTGTCAACTGTCCTCTGCAGTAGACATGTTGGCTTGTTAACTACTGTGTGTGGGTGGTTCATACAGCTGTCTTCATGGAAGCTGTCAACTGTCCTCTGCCGTAGACATGTTGGCTTAACTACTGTGGGTGCGTTGTCAACCAGGGAGTGATCCTAATCCAACATGTGTGAATTAATGAATACAATATGAATTAATAATAGTAATAACGATCCCCGAAGACGGAGTGTGGCTGGGCATATGTCACACACGTAATGTTCTCATCCTATCTGATGCACTTGTACCATAGTGGCATTGATTAATCATCGCCACAGTGTGTGTGAGAGTGAGTGAGAGAGAGAGAGAGAGAGAGAGAGAGAGAGAGAGCAGAATGGCATCCCCTCCCCTTCTCTCTAGAAAATGAAATAAAAACACCTTAGGTTCAAACCAATTTTTCTGGAAAATTGAAGTGTCAACTAAATAAATGATTTGTCCTATCATTGAGATAACTCCCCCATTTGGAGATCAGTTACCTGGGTTAGTTAGTTAGTCTGTTATAGTCCTGTCAACAGCTATGGTTATCTCAGGACTGTCACCGCATAAAAATCCACCACGTATAGCAAAACACAAATCCATGAATCTTAACAACGCACAAAACCTGAAAAATCATTATAGCCTATAGCTCATAAGTCCACACAGTGCTGGGTTGTGTCACTTCCTTTTGCCAAATGAATCTATTAATTTCTGCCACACACCAAACTGAAAGAAAGAGTCAGTTTGCATTGCTAAGAAACGGCCTCACTGGTTTCAATGACTAGGGAACAACAACTATGGAATGGCTAGGGAACAACAACTATGGAATGGCTAGGGAACAACAACTATGGAATGGCTAGGGAACAACAACTATGGAATGGCTAGGGAACAACAACTATGGAATGGCTAGGGAACAACTACTATGGAATGGCTAGGGAACAACAACTATGGAATGGCTAGGGAACAACAACTATGGAATGGCTAGGGAACAACAACTATGGAATGACTAGGGAATAACAACTATGGAATGACTAGGGAACAACAACTATGGAATGACTAGGGAACAACAACTATGGAATGGCTAGGGAACAACAACTATGGAATGACTAGGGAACAACAACTATGGAATGACTAGGGAATAACAACTATGGAATGACTAGGGAACAACAACTATGGAATGACTAGGGAACAACAACTATGGAATGACTAGGGAACAACAACTATGGAATGGCTAGGGAACAACTACTATGGAATGACTAGGGAACAACAACTATGGAATGACTAGGGAACAACAACTATGGAATGGCTAGGGAACAACAACTATGGAATGGCTAGGGAACAACAACTATGGAATGGCTAGGGAATGATGTAACACAACATCATGCAACTGGAGAAAATCCAAAAACAGGCAAGGCAGGGGTCCAGGGGCCGCTCAGTCCCCTGGCAGATCCCCTGGGGGCAGAGCTAATGGCTGTGTAGGCCGCTGCGCGCTATGTCCGGCAGGAAGGACTGGCGGAGTGTAGTCTGCTTCTTCAGAGTTCAGCTTGTGTCTGTCTGTCTGTCTGTCTGTCTCAGTCTTTGACTTTAGTCTGTCCTTTTTCTGTCTGTCAAGCCTCAAACTCTCTGTCACTGTCAGTCTTACTCTCTCTTTCTCCCTCTGTCATCCGTCTCTATCTCTGACTCCATATCTCTCTACCTGTCCGTCTGTCTCAGTGACATCTGTCTCTGTCTGTCTATCATTTTCTTTCTCCCTCTCTTGTCTTTCTTTGTCTGTCTGTCTCTTTCGCACATTTCTCAGTTCTGTTTGTCTGCATGTCTGTCTATGTCTTTCCATTTATCTATCTTGTTCGTCTGTCTCTCTCTTTCTTGTGTCTGTCTGTCTATTTTTCTCTTTCTTATCTGTCTGTTTCTTTACACTTTTCTCTTTGTTATCTGTCTGCCTCTTTGTATCTTTCAACAACAACAAAATCGAGATACGATGTTTTCGACTTTCACCGACAATATTATACCACTGTACATGCTCTTCAACCAGCCACTATCCAGTTACATCTAATCATGCTCCACTATCCAGTTACGTCTAATCATGCTCCACTATCCAGTTACATCTAATCATGCTACACTATCCAGTTATATCTAATCATGCTCCACTATCCAGTTACATCTAATCATGCTCCACTATCCAGTTATATCTAATCATGCTCCACTATCCAGTTATATCTAATCATGCTCCACTATCCAGTTACGTCTAATCATGCTCCACTATCCAGTTATATCTAATCATGCTCCACTATCCAGTTATATCTAATCATGCTCCACTATCCAGTTATATCTAATCATGCTCCACTATCCAGTTATATCTAATCATGCTCCACTATCCAGTTATATCTAATCATGCTCCACTATCCAGTTAAATCTAATCATGCTCCACTATCCAGTTACATCTAATCATGCTCCACTATCCAGTTACGTCTAATCATGCTCCACTATCCAGTTACGTCTAATCATGCTCCACTATCCAGTTACGTCTAATCATGCTCCACTATCCAGTTAAATCTAATCATGCTCCACTATCCAGTTAAATCTAATCATGCTCCACTATCCAGTTATCTAATCATGCTCCACTATCCAGTTATATCTAATCATGCTCCACTATCCAGTTATATCTAATCATGCTCCACTATCCAGTCTAATCATTAATCCATATCTAATCATGCTCCACTATCCAGTTAATCTAATCATGCTCCACTATCCAGTTAAATCTAATCATGCTCCACTATCCAGTTATCTAATCATCTAATCAGTTGCTAATCCACTATCCAGTTACATCTAATCATGCTCCACTATCCAGTTACGTCTAATCATGCTCCACTATCCAGTTATATCTAATCATGCTCCACTATCCAGTTAAATCTAATCATGCTCCACTATCCAGTTATATCTAATCATGCTCCACTATCCAGTTATATCTAATCATGCTCCACTATCCAGTTATATCTAATCATGCTCCACTATCCAGTTACATCTAATCATGCTCCACTATCCAGTTATATCTAATCATGCTCCACTATCCAGTTATATCTAATCATGCTCCACTATCCAGTTATATCTAATCATGCTCCACTATCCAGTTATATCTAATCATGCTCCACTATCCAGTTATATCTAATCATGCTCCACTATCCAGTTATATCTAATCATGCTCCACTATCCAGTTATATCTAATCATGCTCCACTATCCAGTTAAATCTAATCATGCTCCACTATCCAGTTAAATCTAATCATGCTCCACTATCCAGTTATATCTAATCATGCTCCACTATCCAGTTATATCTAATCATGCTCCACTATCCAGTTATATCTAATCATGCTCCACTATCCAGTTATATCTAATCATGCTCCACTATCCAGTTATATCTAATCATGCTCCACTATCCAGTTATATCTAATCATGCTCCACTATCCAGTTATATCTAATCATGCTCCACTATCCAGTTATATCTAATCATGCTCCACTATCCAGTTATATCTAATCATGCTCCACTATCCAGTTATATCTAATCATGCTCCACTATCCAGTTAAATCTAATCATGCTCCACTATCCAGTTATATCTAATCATGCTCCACTATCCAGTTAAATCTAATCATGCTCCACTATCCAGTTACATCTAATCATGCTCCACTATCCAGTTATATCTAATCATGCTCCACTATCCAGTTATATCTAATCATGCTCCACTATCCAGTTATATCTAATCATGCTCCACTATCCAGTTATATCTAATCATGCTCCACTATCCAGTTATATCTAATCATGCTCCACTATCCAGTTATATCTAATCATGCTCCACTATCCAGTTATATCTAATCATGCTCCACTATCCAGTTATATCTAATCATGCTCCACTATCCAGTTATATCTAATCATGCTCCACTATCCAGTTATATCTAATCATGCTCCACTATCCAGTTATATCTAATCATGCTCCACTATCCAGTTATATCTAATCATGCTCCACTATCCAGTTATATCTAATCATGCTCCACTATCCAGTTATATCTAATCATGCTCCACTATCCAGTTATATCTAATCATGCTCCACTATCCAGTTATATCTAATCATGCTCCACTATCCAGTTATATCTAATCATGCTCCACTATCCAGTTATATCTAATCATGCTCCACTATCCAGTTATATCTAATCATGCTCCACTATCCAGTTATATCTAATCATGCTCCACTATCCAGTTATATCTAATCATGCTCCACTATCCAGTTATATCTAATCATGCTCCACTATCCAGTTATATCTAATCATGCTCCACTATCCAGTTATATCTAATCATGCTCCACTATCCAGTTATATCTAATCATGCTCCACTATCCAGTTAAATCTAATCATGCTCCACTATCCAGTTACATCTAATCATGCTCCACTATCCAGTTATATCTAATCATGCTCCACTATCCAGTTATATCTAATCATGCTCCACTATCCAGTTATATCTAATCATGCTCCACTATCCAGTTATATCTAATCATGCTCCACTATCCAGTTATATCTAATCATGCTCCACTATCCAGTTATATCTAATCATGCTCCACTATCCAGTTATATCTAATCATGCTCCACTATCCAGTTATATCTAATCATGCTCCACTATCCAGTTATATCTAATCATGCTCCACTATCCAGTTATATCTAATCATGCTCCACTATCCAGTTATATCTAATCATGCTCCACTATCCAGTTATATCTAATCATGCTCCACTATCCAGTTATATCTAATCATGCTCCACTATCCAGTTATATCTAATCATGCTCCACTATCCAGTTATATCTAATCATGCTCCACTATCCAGTTATATCTAATCATGCTCCACTATCCAGTTACATCTAATCATGCTCCACTATCCAGTTAAATCTAATCATGCTCCACTATCCAGTTACATCTAATCATGCTCCACTATCCAGTTACATCTAATCATGCTCCACTATCCAGTTAAATCTAATCATGCTCCACTATCCAGTTACATCTAATCATGCTCCACTATCCAGTTATATCTAATCATGCTCCACTATCCAGTTATATCTAATCATGCTCCACTATCCAGTTATATCTAATCATGCTCCACTATCCAGTTATATCTAATCATGCTCCACTATCCAGTTATCATCTAATCATGCTCTAATCACTATCCAGTTATATCTAATCATGCTCCACTATCCAGTTATATCTAATCATGCTCCACTATCCAGTTATATCTAATCATGCTCCACTATCCAGTTACGTCTAATCATGCTCCACTATCCAGTTACGTCTAATCATGCTCCACTATCCAGTTACGTCTAATCATGCTCCACTATCCAGTTATATCTAATCATGCTCCACTATCCAGTTACATCTAATCATGCTCCACTATCCAGTTATATCTAATCATGCTCCACTATCCAGTTATATCTAATCATGCTCCACTATCCAGTTATATCTAATCATGCTCCACTATCCAGTTATATCTAATCATGCTCCACTATCCAGTTATATCTAATCATGCTCCACTATCCAGTTATATCTAATCATGCTCCACTATCCAGTTATATCTAATCATGCTCCACTATCCAGTTATATCTAATCATGCTCCACTATCCAGTTATATCTAATCATGCTCCACTATCCAGTTATATCTAATCATGCTCCACTATCCAGTTATATCTAATCATGCTCCACTATCCAGTTACATCTAATCATGCTCCACTATCCAGTTATATCTAATCATGCTCCACTATCCAGTTATATCTAATCATGCTCCACTATCCAGTTAAATCTAATCATGCTCCACTATCCAGTTACATCTAATCATGCTCCACTATCCAGTTACATCTAATCATGCTCCACTATCCAGTTAAATCTAATCATGCTCCACTATCCAGTTACATCTAATCATGCTCCACTATCCAGTTACGTCTAATCATGCTCCACTATCCAGTTACGTCTAATCATGCTCCACTATCCAGTTACGTCTAATCATGCTCCACTATCCAGTTACGTCTAATCATGCTCCACTATCCAGTTACGTCTAATCATGCTCCACTATCCAGTTACGTCTAATCATGCTCCACTATCCAGTTATGTCTAATCATGCTCCACTATCCAGTTATATCTAATCATGCTCCACTATCCAGTTATATCTAATCATGCTCCACTATCCAGTTATATCTAATCATGCTCCACTATCCAGTTATATCTAATCATGCTCCACTATCCAGTTATATCTAATCATGCTACACTATCCAGTTATATCTAATCATGCTCCACTATCCAGTTATATCTAATCATGCTCCACTATCCAGTTATATCTAATCATGCTCCACTATCCAGTTATATCTAATCATGCTCCACTATCCAGTTATATCTAATCATGCTCCACTATCCAGTTATATCTAATCATGCTCCACTATCCAGTTATATCTAATCATGCTCCACTATCCAGTTATATCTAATCATGCTCCACTATCCAGTTATATCTAATCATGCTCCACTATCCAGTTATATCTAATCATGCTCCACTATCCAGTTATATCTAATCATGCTCCACTATCCAGTTATATCTAATCATGCTCCACTATCCAGTTACATCTAATCATGCTCCACTATCCAGTTACATCTAATCATGCTCCACTATCCAGTTATATCTAATCATGCTCCACTATCCAGTTATATCTAATCATGCTCCACTATCCAGTTACATCTAATCATGCTCCACTATCCAGTTATATCTAATCATGCTCCACTGTCCAGTTATGTCTAATCATGCTCCACTATCCAGTTACGTCTAATCATGCTCCACTATCCAGTTACGTCTAATCATGCTCCACTATCCAGTTATATCTAATCATGCTACACTATCCAGTTATATCTAATCATGCTCCACTATCCAGTTACATCTAATCATGCTCCACTATCCAGTTATATCTAATCATGCTCCACTATCCAGTTACATCTAATCATGCTCCACTATCCAGTTATATCTAATCATGCTCCACTATCCAGTTATATCTAATCATGCTCCACTATCCAGTTATATCTAATCATGCTCCACTATCCAGTTACATCTAATCATGCTCCACTATCCAGTTACATCTAATCATGCTCCACTATCCAGTTATATCTAATCATGCTCCACTATCCAGTTATATCTAATCATGCTCCACTATCCAGTTACATCTAATCATGCTCCACTATCCAGTTACATCTAATCATGCTCCACTATCCAGTTACATCTAATCATGCTCCACTATCCAGTTACATCTAATCATGCTCCACTATCCAGTTATATCTAATCATGCTCCACTATCCAGTTATATCTAATCATGCTCCACTATCCAGTTATATTTAATCATGCTCCACTATCCAGTTATATCTAATCATGCTCCACTATCCAGTTATATCTAATCATGCTCCACTATCCAGTTACATCTAATCATGCTCCACTATCCAGTTATATCTAATCATGCTCCACTATCCAGTTATATCTAATCATGCTCCACTATCCAGTTATATCTAATCATGCTCCACTATCCAGTTATATCTAATCATGCTCCACTATCCAGTTATATCTAATCATGCTCCACTATCCAGTTACGTCTAATCATGCTCCACTATCCAGTTATATCTAATCATGCTACACTATCCAGTTATATCTAATCATGCTCCACTATCCAGTTATATCTAATCATGCTCCAATCCCTGAAGCCTGTCTGAGAATAGTTGGTGAAATGTTTCATATCTTTATTTATTGTCAACATATTTTCATTAGTTTTGGCAGCAATACAGACCTATTATTATTATCACCATCATCTATCAACACTCTCCTCCTTTTCATCATCATCTTCATCGTCATCATCCAAACTCACATTTCAAACTTAAGGTCCCTTAAACAGTGACCACATTGTAAATAAAAAAACTAAACAAAATGTGTATACACAAACACACAGAAACGCTTCCTTGCATTCCCAGAAAACAAACTGTTCAGTTTGATACAGGAGTCAGTGTATTGCAGATCACTGTTACATCATTGATTCAGATTCTCAGAACAAATTATATCAATTTTTAACAGTCACTGCATTCAGTTGGGCTAAAGTCTGTGTACTGTACTGTGTACTGCACTGAAGCGTCTAGCTGTAAAGGACTACTATATTTCATAGTAAATTGTCAATGTATATGTACAATGGATGTAAATCATTGGAAATATCAACCTTTAAACCATGGTTGGCTGTAAACAGCTGAAATGTGCATGTGTAAAGGGTGACTGTCAGTCAGAGTGAGAGTTAAAGCATATAGTGGCCCTACTTGCTGCACTACTTGAAGTGTTAGGCAGCACTTTCAACAGCTGCATTCAGTGAAGTGACCATTTGTTACACACACACACAACGCACACACTGCTTGGGGTTTATGACACATCAGACTTGATCACCGTGACTGTTCACAGCTGAAGTGACCGTTCGTTAAACACACACAACACACACACTGCTTGGGGTTCATGACATCAGACTTGATCACTGTTCACAGCTGGCCTGTTCACTGCACTACTACTGCTGGCAGCATAGTTACTGTTGGCTGTAGCACTGTTCATAATGCTGCCTGCAGTAGAACTGCTCCCTGAGCTGCAAGCAGTAGAATTCTCTGTGCTGCTAGCAGTAGAACTGTTGTCCGAGTTCACTGCGCTGCTACAACTGGCAGCATAACTATCGTTGGCTGTAGCGTTGTTCATATTGCTGCTGGCAGTAGGATTCTCTGCACTGCTAGCAGTAGATCTGTCTGTGTTCACTCCACTGCTACTGCTGGCAGCGCAGTTGTCGGTCACAGTGTTGTTCCTAAAACAACCAGCAGTAGAATGTTCCCCAACAACAGCAGTAGAGCTCTTCACGCTGCTGGCAGTAGAAGTATTCCCAGCGCTGCCAGCAGAGGGACTTACATCTACGCTCCTGGTAGTGTTCCCCATACTGCTGGCAGTAGAAGTATTCCCAGCGCTGTTAGCAGAGGGACTTACATCTACGCTGCTGGTAGTGTTCCCCATACTGCCGGCAGTAGAAGTATTCCCAGCGCTGTTAGCAGAGGGACTTACATCTACGCTGCTGGTAGTGTTCCCCATACTGCCGGCAGTAGAAGTATTCCCAGCGCTGTTAGCAGTGTTGCCAGCAGACGCTAATTTCGCTGCTCGTTTAGACCTGGCCTGTGCATGACGCTTTCCTTCTCCACTACCCACCGCTGCACCATCACCTGAAGCTTGACCCCCGACCTCTGGCCCTTGACCCGGGGGGAAGGGGGAGGGCACGCAGTACAGGGGGGGGTGGGGGGCAGTAGTAGGGAGGGGGGAAGGGGGAGGGAGGGGGGAGGGGAGAGGTAGAGGAGATGCATGGTGACCTGGAGAGGGAAGGTGGTGGAGAGGGGGAGGGAGAGCAGCACACACTCCTGAAACATTATCATCGTCATTATCATTGTTATTAGTCATCATCATCATGGTCATAATCATAATCATGGTCATCATCTTCATCATCACAGTGACCTACACTAGCGAACAAAAGTTAAGGCCCAGAAAGACAATCATCTCCGAAAACTCACAAACTTAATAAAACGCACCCAGCTCATAACAAAACTGAATTTTATTCTTTTAACATTAAGTTCATTCCAAAAAAATCATTAATCAGAACGAGTTCAGTCAACAAAATGCCCCTTTCAACAACTTCCCCCCTCCTCTTGAAAAGTCACACTCAGAATCAATTAGCGACCAAAAGTTAAGGCCCAGAAAGACAATCATCTCCGAAAACTCACAAACTCAATAAAACGCACCCAGCTGTATGAGCTGTGTGCGTTTTATTGAGTTCTTGAGTTTTCGGAGCTGTATGAGCTGGGTGCGTTTTTATTGAGTTCTTGAGTTTTAAGAGCTGATTGTCTTTCTGGGCCTTAACTTTTGTTCGCTAGTGTAGAAGGGGAAAGTAGAGCAGCACACACTTATGAAACATCTGATGAAACAATGTGTGTGTGTGTGTGTGTGTGTGTGTGTTACACCCAACCGCACTCTTCCTCAGAACCCCCCCCCCCCCCCCCCCCCTCTCCTCTTACTTCTATATCTCTCTCCTTTCTCACACACAGCACACAGCATCTCAAACCTCCTACTTCTTAGCAGAGTTTGTTGAGTACCTCAATTGATTTGGGTACAAAATTAGATGCATTTCTAAGCGTTCTACAGCGAATAGAGCGGCATCGTCTGTCAGATGGAAGTAGTTCAACACTTTGACAGGACATGCCTTTCATCACTCACAATCACTCTGGCCTTTCGCATCACAGGACATGCTTTTCATCACTCACAATCACTCTGGCCTTTCACATCACAGGACATGCTTTTCATCACTCACAATCACTCTGGCCTTTCGCATCACAGGACATGCTTTTCATCACTCACAATCACTATGGCCTTTCACATCACAGGACATGCTTTTCATCACTCACAATCACTCTGGCCTTTCGCATCACAGGACATGCTTTTCATCACTCACAATCACTCTGGCCTTTCACATCACAGGACATGCCTTTCATCACTCACAATCACTCTGGCCTTTCGCATCACAGGACATGCTTTTCATCACTCACAATCACTCTGGCCTTTCGCATCACAGGACATGCTTTTCATCACTCACAATCACTCTGGCCTTTCACATCACAGGACATGCCTTTCATCACTCACAATCACTCTGGCCTTTCGCATCACAGGACATGCTTTTCATCACTCACAATCACTCTGGCCTTTCGCATCACAGGACATGCTTTTCATCACTCACAATCACTCTGGCCTTTCGCATCACAGGACATGCCTTTCATCACTCACAATCACTCTGGCCTTTCGCATCACAGGACATGCTTTTCATCACTCACAATCACTATGGCCTTTCACATCACAGGACATGCTTTTCATCACTCACAATCACTCTGGCCTTTCGCATCACAGGACATGCTTTTCATCACTCACAATCACTCTGGCCTTTCGCATCACAGGACATGCTTTTCATCACTCACAATCACTATGGCCTTTCGCATCACAGGACATGCCTTTCATCACTCACAGTCACTCTGGCCTTTCACATCACAGGACATGCTTTTCATCACTCACAGTCACTCTGGCCTTTCACATCACAGGACATGCTTTTCATCACTCACAGTCACTCTGGCCTTTCGCATCACAGGACATGCCTTTCATCACTCACAATCACTCTGGCCTTTCACATCACAGGACATGCTTTTCATCACTCACAGTCACTCTGGCCTTTCACATCACAGGACATGCTTTTCATCACTCACAATCACTCTGGCCTTTCGCATCACAGGACATGCTTTTCATCACTCACAATCACTCTGGCCTTTCGCATCACAGGACATGCTTTTCATCACTCACAATCACTCTGGCCTTTCGCATCACAGGACATGCTTTTCATCACTCACAATCACTATGGCCTTTCGCATCACAGGACATGCCTTTCATCACTCACAATCACTCTGGCCTTTCGCATCACAGGACATGCTTTTCATCACTCACAGTCACTCTGGCCTTTCACATCACAGGACATGCTTTTCATCACTCACAATCACTCTGGCCTTTCGCATCACAGGACATGCCTTTCATCACTCACAGTCACTCTGGCCTTTCACATCACAGGACATGCTTTTCATCACTCACAATCACTCTGGCCTTTCGCATCACAGGACATGCTTTTCATCACTCACAATCACTATGGCCTTTCACATCACAGGACATGCTTTTCATCACTCACAATCACTCTGGCCTTTCGCATCACAGGACATGCTTTTCATCACTCACAGTCACTCTGGCCTTTCACATCACAGGACATGCTTTTCATCACTCACAATCACTATGGCCTTTCGCATCACAGGACATGCCTTTCATCACTCACAGTCACTCTGGCCTTTCACATCACAGGACATGCTTTTCATCACTCACAATCACTCTGGCCTTTCGCATCACAGGACATGCTTTTCATCACTCACAATCACTATGGCCTTTCACATCACAGGACATGCTTTTCATCACTCACAATCACTCTGGCCTTTCGCATCACAGGACATGCCTTTCATCACTCACAATCACTCTGGCCTTTCGCATCACAGGACATGCCTTTTCATCACTCACAATCACTCTGGCCTTTCACATCACAGGACATGCTTTTCATCACTCACAATCACTCTGGCCTTTCACATCACAGGACATGCCTTTCATCACTCACAGTCACTATGGCCTTTCACATCACAGGACATGCCTTTCATCACTCACAATCACTCTGGCCTTTCACATCACAGGACATGCTTTTCATCACTCACAATCACTATGGCCTTTCGCATCACAGGACATGCCTTTCATCACTCACAATCACTCTGGCCTTTCGCATCACACGTTTTTTATATAAACTGCTCAAATTATCTTGCTTTCTACCCACGATTTTCCTATTGGCATTCACGGTTTTGTTTAGAACATTCTTGGTCTTTACATTCAAACATGCAAACCAGCAGACGAACGAAAACGTCACCACAGATTCAATACAACAGCGATACGAAGTTTGAAGACGATCAGCACTTACATTGAACGATCTAAGTTTCCTAAGGCAATACATTCTGGTTTGGCGCTTCTAAGCATAGTCAACATGTGAACTAAAAGAGAACTTATTGTCAATGACTGTCCAAAGGTATCTATACTCTTCTACCATTTCAACTTTCTAACCGTTAATAATATTGTGGTGGGAGATTTCCTAAAATCAACAATCAATTCCTTTGTTTTTGTGACGTTAAGGTCTAGATAGTTCTCCTCACACCAAGACACAACTTTGTGACCCAACACCACGCAAGGGACATTAAGTGTCAAAAATGACCATTATGAGAAAATTATACATTTGAAAACTTCAGACAATTCTCTTTCTAATGATACAAGAACCATTCTTGTATCTTTTTCCAGTTCCAGAGTTATGAGCATTTACATAAATTTGGTAGGGTGAGCATCATATGACTTATGAGCGATCATAAGGATAATGTAAAAATCAATAATGTATCACTTATAATAATAATAATAATAACTCGTATAGCGCCGTTCTCCTGGCGCAGCAGGACTCACAGCGCTTTACAAAAAACATACATACAATAATCATGAAGAAAAACAACATAATTATACAAAAGTGGAAACAACCATAAAATAAAAAAATCCATGACAAAAACAATTAGCCCATTATCACACTGCACTCACACATAGACCAACTCAGCAAAAACTCACAGAGGGTGAACTGAAGGGGAGAAGACACAGGAGATCAACACTGACAACAGAGGTATTTTTTTGTTATGAGCATTTACATTTGGAAGGGTGAGCATCATATGAGCGATCATAAGAATAATGTAGAAACCAATAATGTAACAGAGTTATGAGCATTTACATTTCGATGGCTTAGAGTCAAACTGGATTAACTTCAGATAGTCCATTTTTTGATTATTACAGAAACAAATGCGGAAAATAATACTCTTTGTTGTCCCAAATTTTCGTTTTGATATCTTAATAAATAAAAAAGATATAAACGTTGTTCTCTTTTGACAAAAATAAATCAACATGTTTTTGGAGTCAAACAAGATTAACTTCAGACGGTCTGCTTTTGACTCCAAAATCACAAGTCATTTTAGCATTCTAATTTTGAGTCAAACCGGGCTATGTTACAAATAAATGAGTTTGACTCAAAATATCACAAGACATTTTAGCATTCTAATTTTGAGTCAAACCAGGGGCTATGTTACAAATAAATGAGTTTGACTCAAAATATTTGACTCGAAAAGTGGGCAACATTTTCAGTAAAAATCAGACAAAATATAAATAATCCTTTTTGATACAAAAATGATTGTTAATATTAGTACTTTTATTTTGAGTCAACATCGGACATTTTACAGATAACCTGGTTGTTTCTTGTAACAAACCTGTGTTGATTTTGGAATAAAAACCGGACAATTCATGTTTGTGTGTCCGCATGCGTACGTGTGCACGTGCGTTTATTGCATGTGTGCATGCGCTTCGGTGTGCGCACGTGTACACACACTCAGATGCACACACTCACATACACACGCGCACACACATACACACACGCGCTTGCGCGCGCACACTGGCAGGGTGGGTGATGGGATTCGTGGAGCTGAAGACAAAGGACGTAAGAATGTTATTGAAGTCAGTAGGTCTTCCGCGATTGTCCGCCCTGTCATGTCTTTGAAGTGAACGTGACACGCCGTAACTGGGTAGGAATAGAGGAACGGACGGGATGGTTTTTGTTTTTGACTGTTGTAACTTTGCATCACGCGCATTGACGGGTGTCTTGGGAACAGTAAAAGGCTAACGGGATGGTTTTTGTTTGTTTTAAGAAATAAAAATATATCGTTAGGTAGCTTTTTTCTGTTGGACACGCGAGTGTTTGTGTGTGATATGTCTTTGCATACATGCGTGCTTATGTGCATGAGTGTTTGTTTGCGTGCGTGTGTGCATATTCGCGTGCGTGATTGCTTGCGTGCAAATGCGCGTATTTGTGCGTGCGTGCGCGTGTGTGTGCTTGTGCAGGTAGGAACTAGTCGCACACACACATATACGCATGCACGCACGCACTAATACGCGCATGCGCACGCAAGCAAGCACGCACGCGAATATGCACACACACATACACACACACACACGCACGTACACACACACACAGAGGGAGGGATCGGTTGACAGGCTGACAACAAAAGAAAAGAAAGAATGTGTATGCAAATTGCGGGACAGTTGGCCTACAATTAGTTTCTGAGCCTCTGCGCGGTGTCTTTAAAGTAGGCTGGACACGAGTTGACAATTTTACGATGAGCGAGATAAGAGTCAATTACGAGTGCAGGCAACAGAGCAGACAGCTTAATTTATTCTGTCCTAGCTCTTTTGTCGGCTTAGCGCTAGTGGGCAGAGGACCTCAACAAGGTATCAAAGGGTACCGCGCAGTGGCCTAGGAATGTCACACATCTCCGCTATCCGTGTCGGTACTTGTTACTGAAGGCATGATCAAAGATAGGCCAAGCCATGTCAGTCGACGAGAGAGAGAGAGAGAGAGAGAGAGAGAGAGAGAGAGAGAGAGAGAGAGAGAGAGAGAGAGAGAGAGAGAGAGAGAGAGAGAGAGAGAGGGGGGGGGGGGTGAGTTGTGCGAGTTGTAGTAGAAAAACTGAAATACTCTTTAAAATAAATGAATAGGCAGATAGATAGACAGATAGTATCATGTTTAAACCCAAGAGAAAATACTTACCCCACCCACCATCTAAAATCAAAATTTGGATTATGGAAATAACTTACACCAACCCCATCTAAATCAATTTGGAAATACAATTATAGAGAGGCATTGTAACAACAAGAATTCCTTATAACTGGGAGTTCTATTAAAACATTCACAGTATGCGTGTGCACACACACACACACACACACACGCACAAAATGATTATAACCTGTCTACACAAACTCATATAAAAACATGTAACCACCCCCCCGCCACAGACAGACACACGCACACAATGGCTTGTACACCCACAAATGCAGGCACTGCATTTCAGCACAATATTAAATGTATGAATGTGACCAAACAACCACAGCTTACACTGTGAGAGTTGAGATATGTGCCTTGTTTCTTACTGACTCCGTATGCGCGTGAATCAGATTGAAAACAGTAAGGGAAATATTAGTGTTCTAACTTCACATCATGGTCTCTTTTGACCGTATTTTTGGCTCACGTCGTTTTTTAAAACAAAGTGAGTCTATAGTATCGTACATGTTCGGTTGTGTGTCTGTGTGTATGTATGTGTGTATGTGTGTGTGTGTGTGTTGCGTCCGTGGCCCCGACCTTTAACCTTAACTCAAAACCTTAACGTTGTCATTTTCTCTAAACATATAAGGCGTTAGAGGGTTAAAGTTAGCAGGATACTTGATTTTGACGTGAGCCTTCAAGTCACGACGATCAAAGCAGTCGGATACATTGATAAAGAACAAAATAAAGATAATCATTTGTTGCAGAGATTATTGGCTCACGTCGTTTTTTAAAACAAAGTGAGTCTATAGTATCGTACATGTTCGGTTGTGTGTCTGTGTGTATGTATGTGTGTGTGTGTGTGTGTGTGTTGCGTCCGTGGCCCCGACCTTTAACCTTAATTCAAACCTTAACGTTGTCATTTTCTCTAAACATATAAGGCGTTAGAGGGTTAAAGTTAGCAGGATACTTGATTTTGACGTGAGCCTTCAAGTCACGACGATCAAAGCAGTCAGATACATTGATAAAGAACAAAATAAAGATAATCATTTGTTGCAGAGATTACTGTTGTGCAACCTTTAACCTTGACTCAGTCACACTCTTCAAACTAAAGAAGACTCTCACTCTCCACTGAAACTTTAACGTTGTCATTTTCTCAAAAAAACATAAGATGTTAGAGGGTTAAAGTTAGCAGGATACTTGATTTTGACGTGAGCCTTCAAGTCATGGCGATCAAAGCAGTCAGATACATCAGTAAGGAACAAAAGAAAGAAAATCATTTGTTGCAGAGATTACTGTAACTGTTGTGTTGTACCGAGTAGGAGATACATACTGGAAAGAAGACTCTCCATTAGATATACAAAAACGCTCTTTAAAAAGAAACACAAGACTTCAGGTGTGTACAAATAGGTACATTTTAACGTCGTCAACTTATATTTTCTGTAACAAATGGATGTACCGAGTGTGTGCGTTGACGGCCCGGTTGTTTAGCTTTTATTTGCGCCTTTGAGTAACGGTTGTTCGTGTTCATTTGCACATCATCTCTGCGCATAACTTAGCCTACTGCACTTCCGGCAACAAGGCCTAGGCCTAGAGAATAAGAGATCTGCATGCCTTACCTCATAATCAAGACGACGTACTTAACATTTAGCCCACATTCATTTCAGTCTTGAAAAAAAATATACGGAAAATCCAGGGTTCGTCGATTTCACTGCCTTCGACGTACGAATCCTTTGTTAGGCCTAGACGATTGATCACCATGAGCAAAGACTGTACAGGGGAAGATAAACATGGATGAGCTTGCTGGCTGTGACCTTGACCTTTGCTTTGTGGCAGAGGGGGGGGGGGGGATTAACGAAACGAAAATAAAATATTAGGACTAATATAAAATATCTTACAGAAATGTAGATGATGTGGAACAAGTTTTCATCGCATGAACAATCAGTTTAAAACAGTAACAGATCACGCAACTTCAATTATTAATTTTCTAAGAGTAAGAGGCTTAGACCCACAGGCAAAGACTAGGCCTACTACAGGTGTCCGTAGACCCCCCTTACCCCGGCGGGGGTGTGTGTGTGGGGGGATTGGTCACTATGTTTTTTTCTGAAAGCTTGGTCAATATGCTTTTCAATTTTACTTGTTTGCCAAAAATAAAAATAGGGCTCCACTATGTTACATGCGCATACATATAATTAAATTTTAAAGAAAGGGGTAGGGGTGCATAGAAATAATTTTAATTTACACAGTAAAATAAAAATTAATTCTGTTTTCAGATGCACAAGTGTCTACATAACAGTATTGTCATGGGAATTCCCATGCCTGCTATAGTAATAACAATCAGACGTGAGCCTTGTAGGCTTTGCCTCTTGTTATATCTATATACTCATCAAAATTTGTTTGAATCAAACCCATTTATCTGAAAGTTATCCCGTTTTTACTCAAAAACATAGACCTTGCGATAGCAAAACAATTTGAGTCAAAAGGGCCCAAGTTTTAGTTGGTCCAGTTTGACCCAAAATGTTGAGGCCACCAAATGGACCAATTTCGTGTCAAAACGGACTATGTAACAAAAATGTCAAATACTCCCATTGTTTGTATTCTAAATAACTCCCGAATTTGCAATAATATCTTTGAGACCCCAATACACCACCACTCCAAAATTCATGTAATTTAAAAGCTTCGATTTTTTACAGGAATTGTTCAAATCTTTAGAAGCGTTTTTCTCGAAACAGGCCTTTTCGAGTTAGTCCTGTTTTGACTCCAAGCCATCGATTTGGTAGGGTGAGCATCATATGAGCGATCATAAAGATAATGTAGAAACCAATAATGTAACAGCAGCTAAGACAACAATCTCCTAAACCCTGGCCACAAACAAGATCCAGGTCCATGACAGTGGGAATGTTAGACAACAACACTACAACCCAAGAAATTGACCGTGCCCTATCTGTGCAGCGTCAGTGTCTTCACTCCACAGTCCATGACAGTGGGAATCTCAGACAACAACAACAACACAACAACCCTACAACCCAGCACACTGACCGTGCCCTCTCTGTGCAGCGTCAGTGTCTTCGCTCACAGTCCATGACAGTGGGAATCTCAAACAACAACAACACAACAACCCTACAACCCAGCACACTGACCGTGCCCTCTCTGTGCAGCGTCAGTGTCTTCGCTCCACAGTCCATGACAGTGGGAATCTCAAACAACAACAACACAACAACCCTACAACCCAGCACACTGACCGTGCCCTCTCTGTGCAGCGTCAGTGTCTTCACTCCAGTCCATGACAGTGGGAATCTCAGACAACAACACAACAACCCTACAACCCAGCACACTGACCGTGCCCTCTCTGTGCAGCGTCAGTGTCTTCGCTCCACAGTCCATGACAGTGGGAATTGTAAACAACAACATCAACAACACTACAACCCAGCACACTGACCGTGCCCTCTCTGTGCAGCGTCAGTGTCTTCACTCCACAGTCCATGACGGCCCCTGTCTCTTTCTTCCTGATGGCCGTCACCTTGACCTTGACCTTGACCTGCCGCGCCTCCTGCTGACTGAGCGACCCTGGGTAGTGCTGAGACGACCCGCAGTTACGACGAATAGTCAGCACCCTGCGGGACAATTATAACAGTAAAAATCATCATCATCATCCAACCATCATTATAATAACAGAAAAGTGTTGAGACGACCCGCAGTCATTAGTATAGTATCAGGTACTTTATAGTCACAGAGGCGTCTCTGCGAAATTCGGGTTGCTCCCCACCTGGAAAGAGCATCGCATCCAGAGGCGCGCCACCCAATTAAAAAAAATGTGCATGCAATTTTTGTGTGACAGATGAATAGTCAGCACCCTGTGGGGATAAAATAACAGGCAACATTGTACCTTAGACACCCTCTCATGTCTTAGACCCTCAATCTCAGTCTGCTGCTTTCATTTTCATGAAAATAATCTTAGACTGATCTAACCCTATCCTGAGTGGCAGAATGGTGCTTCTCAGTCAGTGTGTGTGTGTGTGTGTGTGTGTGTGTGTGTGTGTGTGTGTGTGTGTGTGTGTGTGTGTGTGTGTGTGTGTGTGTGTGTGTGTGTCTGTGTGTCAGTGTGTGTGTGTCTGTGTGTGTGTCAGTGTGTGTCTGTGTGTCAGTGTGTGTGTGTGTGTGTGTGTGTATGTGTGTGTGTCTGTGTGTCTGTGTGTGTGTGTGTGTGTGTGTGTGTGTGTGTCAGTGTGTGTATGTGTGTGTGTCTGTGTGTCAGTGTGTGTGTGTGTGTCAGTGTGTGTGTGTGTGTGTGTGTGTGTGTCTGTGTGTCAGTGTGTGTCTGTGTGTCAGTGTGTGTGTGTCAGTGTGCGTGTCTGTGTGTCAGTGTGTGTGTGTGTGTTTGGTGTGTGTGTGTGTGTGTGTGTGCGTGTGCGCGTGTGTGCGCGCGCGCGTGTGTGTGCGTGTGCGTACGTGCGTGTGTGTCTGTGTCTGTGTGTGTGTGTGTGTGTGTGTGTGTGTGTGTGTGTGTCTCTGTGTGTGTGTGTGTGTGTGTGTGTGTGTGTGTGTGTGTGTGTGTAGAGCACAAGATAGCCTAACAGTAACACTATTAATCATCATCATAATCAGGTTAGAATAAACGACAAACGATACTTAACAATCGATATAATAATAGTGACAAACGATTGGTTGAAGATGACCATGGATTGTGCAGCCTAGATTCAGGCAAGGACCAATGGTCAGCCCTGTTTTAGAGTGGCAGTCTAGATTCAGGCAAGGACCATGTTGACATCACAGCTGGAACCAGCGTCTGCTGTCAATGGTCAGCCATGTTCTGGAGTGGCAGTCTAGATTCAGGCAAGGACCATGTTGACATCACAGCTAGAAACAGCTTCTGCTGTCAATGGTCAGCCCTGTTTTGGAGTGGCAGTCTAGATTCAGGCAAGGACCATGTTGACATCACAGCTGGAACCAGCGTCTGCTGTCAATGGTCAGCCCTGTTCTGGAGTGGCAGTCTAGATTCAGGCAAGGACCATGTTGACATCACAGCTGGAACCAGCGTCTGCTGTCAATGGTCAGCCCTGTTTTGGAGTGGCAGTCTAGATTCAGGCAAGGACCATGTTGACATCACAGCTGGAACCAGCGTCTGCTGTCAATGGTCAGCCCTGTTCTGGAGTGGCAGTCTAGATTCAGGCAAGGACCATGTTGACATCACAGCTAGAAACAGCTTCTGCTGTCAATGGTCAGCCCTGTTTTGGAGTGGCAGTCTAGATTCAGGCAAGGACCATGTTGACATCACAGCTGGAACCAGCGTCTGCTGTCAATGGTCAGCCCTGTTCTGGAGTGGCAGTCTAGATTCAGGCAAGGACCATGTTGACATCACAGCTGGAAACAGCGTCTGCTGTCAATGGTCAGCCCTGTTCTGGAGTGGCAGTCTCTAACACAATCGGTGCAAATGTGGCTGGATATGGATCATTAACATCATCTCATCATATCTTCTTTTTCTGCGTTCCCAGGCCGTAATGCCATAATGGGTAAGGTACATATTTTTTTTATGTATACAGTTTACACCGTTACACAGTGTCAACTCGCTTGTTGCGCAGTGTAAACAGCATGTTGCACTTACATTGGTTTTGATGTTTACAGTTTACACCTTTAAACAGTGTCCACTCACTTGTTGCGCAGTGTAAACAGCATGTTGCACTTACATTGGTTTTGATGTTTACAGTTTACACCTTTAAACAGTGTCAACTCACTTGTTGCGCAGTGTAAACAGCATGTTGCACTTACATTGGTTTTGATGTTTACAGTTTACACCTTTACACAGTGTCAACTCACTTGTTGCGCAGTGTAAACAGCATGTTGCACTTACATTGGTTTTGATGTTTACAGTTTACACCTTTAAACAGTGTCAACTCACTTGTTGCGCAGTGTAAACAGCATGTTGCACTTACATTGGTTTTGATGTTTACAGTTTACACCTTTACACAGTGTCAACTCACTTGTTGCGCAGTGTAAACAGCATGTTGCACTTACATTGGTTTTGATGTTTACAGTTTACACCTTTAAACAGTGTCCACTCACTTGTTGCGCAGTGTAAACAGCATGTTGCACTTACATTGGTTTTGATGTTTACAGTTTACACCTTTACACAGTGTCAACTCACTTGTTGCGCAGTGTAAACAGCATGTTGCACTTACATTGGTTTTGATGTTTACAGTTTACACCTTTAAACAGTGTCCACTCACTTGTTGCGCAGTGTAAACAGCAGGTCCAGGCCATAGGAGTAGCCCAGCCACCGCCAGTGATACTGAAACAATACAGAACACACACCAATATGTGGAAATACAGTCGTGACAAACTACTTTTTTTGTTGCTGTCCCATCTTCTGGACCGTACAGTGGCATTGCTCCCACACCGCTCATTCCGAATCCCAAATCGCAGCCACACTCCGGCTTGTTCAGGTTGCAGAAGCCGAAACCAGCAGTTCAAGGGGAGAAAATCTATGTTAGGCCGTCAGGAGGCAACCAACCGAGGAGACACTGCACTGCTGCTGAGTCACTTTGGTGGAGTTCAGTGGAGCCTGTTCAGGACACCACCTACTAAGCCCCTTACTGACGACACTATTCTCTTAGTCGCGGAGCCAGCGTGAGTGAGGTCCTCTCCCGAGGGCGCCACCACGACCATCCACCAACAGCTCCCCAGAAACACTGATCCCCATCACTTTGACCTGAACGCACCAAGGCATAGACTGGATTGGAAACTGAAACTGAGGTCACCATGAGAGCAGGGCATGCAAAGCCACAGAATTTGAGACATTTTTTCCTTTTTAATGCTTGATGGAAATGAGGTAAATGACTACAGACCTCCTGTTTACCCCCTACACAAGTCTTGAGTAGTCTGGATAGCTGAAGTGAGTAGTTCTGACTCAAAATGTGTAGTTTCATTCATTAAACCATAAAACAATTTTCGCTGAAAATGAGTAATTAGAGCATTATTTTCAATTTTGAATAGTAGAATGTCCAAAATGAGTAGAATACAACTCGAAAAGAGTAGAGTAAACAGGTCTGTGACTACGATGATGATGCTATGGAGTTCCGTATCGGTCTAAGACTACATGACAGGGCTGTATTCTACGCTTCCTTTCATAATGATATCCTGACAAACTACATTTCTGTCTTGTAAACTAACTTTGTATTCCTTCGCTCAACCATCCCTAACCCATTTTCTATATATTTACTTTGAGACAGGGCTACACAAGTCCTTTATGTGGCATTCCTTCGCTCAACCATCCCTAACCCATTTTCTATATTTACTTTGAAACAGGGCTACACAAGTCCTTTATGTGGCATTCCTTCGCTCAACCATCCCTAACCCATTTTCTATATATTTACTTTGAGACAGGGCTACACAAGTCCTTTATGTGGCATTCCTTCGCTCAACCATCCCTAACCCATTTTCTATATTTACTTTGAAACAGGGCTACACAAGTCCTTTATGTGGCATTCCTTCGCTCAACCATCCCTAACCCATTTTCTATATATTTACTTTGAGACAGGGCTACACAAGTCCTTTATGTGGCATTCCTTCGCTCAACCATCCCTAACCCATTTTCTATATATTTACTTTGAGACAGGGCTACACAAGTCCTTTATGTGGCATTCCTTCGCTCAACCATCCCTAACCCATTTTCTATATATTTACTTTGAGACAGGGCTACACAAGTCCTTTATGTGGCATTCCTTCGCTCAACCATCCCTAACCCATTTTCTATATATTTACTTTGAGACAGGGCTACACAAGTCCTTTATGTGGCATTACTTTGCTTAGCCATTCCTAACCCATAAGGCAGACAGAGAGACAGAGAGACAGAGAGACAGACAGACAGACAGACAACAGACAGACACATACCTCCTGTTCCAGTTGTAACACTCGTCCACACCTCATGGCCCAGCGGTGGAACTCCTCCTCACTGACCTCTGAGGGCCTGAGGACAACAATAACATAGGTCAGTACAACTTATTCTATTTATTCAGTTAACTATCCTTTCTTCATCTGCTTCTTCTCAACTGTGTCCCCTTCCCTCCCTCTTTCTTCTGACCCATTTATCCCCCAGTCAATCCAAATGTATCCATCTAGCAATCTGTTCAACCACCAATCCATATTTCTTAATCTATCTGTCTCCCCCTTCATATTTTCCCTCTTCACCTTGCTGTCCCTCTGTCTCGTCCTATCTGTGCCTCCTTCTCCACCTCCCCCCTCTTTTATATACTATTTGTTTATTTATTGGTTTATTTACTTAATTAGTTATCTATTTTGCTTCGTAATATTGAAGAATAATATATCATGATCTACTTAAACTTTAAACTGAATCAGTGAATGCGAGTGTGTTTCTGGTTGTCTTGATAAAGATTATTAAATTGAAATGTCGACACTGTTACCAAGCTTTTTGTTTTGATTTTTCTCCCTCCTCAGACCCAACAATAACATAGGTGACCCATGGCCACAAAAGGGACATCAAGTCACAAGACTAGGTTCTCACAAAAAGTTTGAAAAGTAAAAAATCTCTTCTTTTTTCCCTTTTTTGGGGGGTGGTATCAATTTTGAGTTACGGGTGTTTTTGTGGTCTCTAACACTTCTTTCAAATGTATAAAGGAAGATCATTATTGGGCCATTCCAAAGTAACTGACAGGAGTCCATTAAAAAAAGAACCTGACTGCTCTCTACACCACAATTACATTTCATAAATAATAAATTGGTTTCTTTTAATCAAAGCACATGTTTCAACAAATAACAACCAAACATTTAGATGTTACACAAAATGTTTCCAGAATAACTACCTAATATTTCGGTTAGCTCAAAAAATGGTTAAATTCTCTAAGATGGCATATTGCGTTTCACAGCCTTACAGGGGCACCCTGATGGATGAGCTTTTGCAAGAAACAGGTCAACATCACCAGAAAGACAGCCTTTTCAAGGATCGGAACACTCACTTTGCTCTGGTTTCCTAGAAATCAAACCGTCAAAACGGCAATTGCTCCTTGGCGGAGTTGCCGGAGAGAGAAGCCATTTTGGACGGGGTGGGTGGAGGCCACTCAGAGTGGTTGAAGCTTTATCTTCTTTGTAGTGCAGTAAAAAAAAAAAGGAGCGATTTCCTTTGCTGCAAGCGAAACTCCTTTTGGTAAACTGCAAATAAAAAGGCTTGTATTGTGGAAATTTCGTGATTTGGTCTAAGTAATTCAGGCGGCCATTAGAAAAGAGAAGGTATGTGCCTTCTCTTTCACTGAAAGAATCTGACTTCAGCACCTCCGCCAAGGAGGAATCACCGATTTGACGGTTTGATTTCTAGGAAACCAGAGCAGAGTGTTGCGATCTCTGTAAAGGGTGTTTTCCTGGTGATCTTGACGTGTTTCCTGCCAAAACTCATCCGCCAGGGTGCCCCTTTAAACTCTTTAAACTTGGTTATTTTGAAGTTGAACTGTTGTTTTGAAGTTAGGTACATGTTAAGTTATGCCAGACAGATACAGTCGATTGACAGATAGTGAAGATACATAAGACAGATAGCTATATCAGACAGACAGATAGATAAAGAGATAGACAGATAGTGAAGATACATAAGACAGATAGCTATACCTGACAGACAGACAGACAGACAGAGATAGACAGATAGTGAAGATACATAAGACAGATAGCTATACCTGACAGACAGACAGACAGACAGACAGAGATAGACAGATAGTGAAGATACATAAGACAGATAGCTATACCAGACAGACAGACAGACAGAGATAGACAGATAGTGAAGATACATAAGACAGATAGCTATACCAGACATACAGACAGACAAAAGATAGACAGAGAGGCGTGTACTGACCCCATGTCTATGCCTTGTTCCGCTCTGAGATGAGACGTCCAGCAAAACCTGAACACCTCATCCAGCCAGCCTGCCGCATACATTAGCATAGATTAACATACAGCATATATGGGTGAAAAGTCCTGCAAAACCTGAACACATCATCCAGCCAGCCTGCCGCATACATTACCAAGGATTAACATACAGCAATAATGAGCATATATGGGTGAAAAATCCTGCAAAACCTGAACACATCATCCAGCCAGCCTGCCGCATACAATACATTAGCATACAGCATATATCATTATATGGGTGAAAAATCCTGCAAAACCTGAACACTTCATCCAGCCAGCCTGCGCATACATTACCATTGATGATCAAACATTAATACATTATTATATTAAGCCTCATCATGTTACAATTCACATACATTACAATACATGATTATATTAAGCCCAATCACGTCACAACTACTCCAAGATATTACACCACATCATGAAAATGTCACTCCTTCAACAGACAGAAAGACAGAAGAAACAGACACAGAAAGACAGAAGAAACAGACACAGAAAAAGACAGAAGAAACAGACAGAAAGACAGAAGAAACAGACACAGAAAAAGACAGAAGAAACAGACAGAAAGACAGAAGAAACAGACACAGAAAGACAGAAGAAACAGACACAGAAAGACAGAAGAAACAGACACAGAAAGACAGAAGAAACAGACACAGAAAGAGACAGAAGAAACAGACACAGAAAAAGACAGAAGAAACAGACACAGAAAGACAGAAGAAACAGACACAGAAAGAGACAGAAGAAACAGACACAGAAAAAGACAGAAGAAACAGACACAGAAAGAGACAGAAGAAACAGACACAGAAAGACAGAAGAAACAGACACAGAAAGACAGAAACAGAAGACAGAAGAAACAGACACAGAAAAAGACAGAAGAAACAGACACAGAAAAAGACAGAAGAAACAGACACAGAAAGACAGAAGAAACAGACACAGAAAAAGACAGAAGAAACAGACAGAAAGACAGAAGAAACAGACACAGAAAGACAGAAGAAACAGACACAGAAAGAGACAGAAGAAACAGACACAGAAAAAGACAGAAGAAACAGACACAGAAAGACAGAAGAAACAGACACAGAAAGACAGAAGAAACAGACACAGAAAGACAGAAGAAACAGACACAGAAAGACAGAAGAAACAGACACAGAAAGACAGAAGAAACAGACACAGAAAAAGACAGAAGAAACTTTATTTTACAAGGAAAAGAATTTAGGCTGGGCCTAGTCTTCCTTTATGTCCTTGGTTCTAAGCATGCAATACATAACTAATACTATGAATGAACATTGAGACACAGGAACATCGCCAACAGAAACAACAACGATTAACAGTAATATAGCAACGACATGGTAGGCAGAGCATCAACACCAGCAATAAAAACAAACAGAACAGAAAACTAATAAGCAAACAAACAAATATATCTCTGTCACTACAATTTACTTCTCCTACTACCATTACTACTCCTACTACTATTAGTATTACTGTTACTACCACCATTACCACCACACCAGTACTACTACTACTACTACTACTACCTCCATCACCACCATTACTACTACTACCACTACCACTACCACTACAGTGCCACAGTAATATAACAATGACACGGTACGCAGAACATCAACATCAGTAATAAGAACAAGCAAAACAGAAACCAACCGACCAAACAAAGAAATAAATGAAAAGAAAAAAATGACTTCCACCACAATTTACTTCATCTACTACTACTACTACTATTTATTTATTTAGGAAACATATAGCGCATTACCTTAAAGCTCAATGCGCTTTATAAAAACAATAGAAAGTTAAAAACAAGCAAATTCACACACACACACACAGAGGTGCGCAAGCGGAAACATGCAGAATATATACATATTATATCAATAATACACATTGATTGATTGAATGTAGAAAATGTACAATGATTCCTTATCCATGTAAACAATTAAAAAAAGACAGTCTGGTAGACAGACAGAGACAGACAGACAAGACAGACAGAGAGGTCTCACGGACCTATTGGCACGATGTTGTCGTCTTTGAGTGACTGGATGCAGGCAGAGTCGTTGATGACGTACATCCATCGCACCTTGAGGAACAGCGGCACAAACCGCGACCCCTCTGCAGTTTGCAGGAAGCAACAGCCCTTGTCTGCAACAAGAAGGTTCTACTCAGGTTAAACAACACACTGACAGCACAGGGCACAAACTTCCACCCCTCTGCAGTCTGCAGGAAAAAACAGCCCTTGTCTGCAACAACACGGCACCGTCACTGAGCTTAACTCTGGTTAAAGAACACACCAACAACACAAAGCCACACAATGTTTCGCTCATGTTAAAGAACACACCAACAACACAAAGCCACACAATGCTTCACTCATGTTAAAGAACACACCAACAACACAAAGCCACACAATGCTTCACTCATGTTAAAGAACACACCAACAACACAAAGCCACACAATGTTTCACTCATGTTAAAGAACACACCAACAACACAAAGCCACACAATGCTTCACTCATGTTAAAGAACACACCAACAACACAAAGCCACACAATGTTTCGCTCATGTTAAAGAACACACCAACAACACAAAGCCACACAATGCTTCGCTCATGAATGTTAAAGAACACACCAACAACACAAAGCCACACAATGCTTCACTCATGTTAAAGAACACACCAACAACACAAAGCCACACAATGCTTCACTCATGTTAAAGAACACACCAACAACACAAAGCCACACAATGCTTCACTCATGTTAAAGAACACACCAACAACACAAAGCCACACAATGTTTCACTCATGTTAAAGAACACACCAACAACACAAAGCCACACAATGCTTCACTCATGTTAAAGAACACACCAACAACACAAAGCCACACAATGTTTCGCTCATGTTAAAGAACACACCAACAACACAAAGCCACACAATGCTTCGCTCATGAATGTTAAAGAACACACCAACAACACAAAGCCACACAATGCTTCACTCATGTTAAAGAACACACCAACAACACAAAGCCACACAATGCTTCACTCATGTTAAAGAACACACCAACAACACAAAGCCACACAATGCTTCGCTCATGAATGTTAAAGAACACACCAACAACACAAAGCCACACAATGCTTCACTCATGTTAAAGAACACACCAACAACACAAAGCCACACAATGCTTCGCTCATGTTAAAGAACACACCAACAACACAAAGCCACACAATGCTTCGCTCATGTTAAAGAACACACCAACACAAAGCCACACAATGCTTCACTCATGTTAAAGAACACACCAACACAATGCTTCACTCATGTTAAAGAAGCCACCGGCAGCACAAGGCACAGACTGGGATTGCTCTACAGTCCAACATGGAAACGACGACAACCAAACTGTGACACTTAGCATCCAAAATGATGCACAAATTGCGTTTCGCTGTTTGAGTACAACAGCCTAATCTTCCCACAAATGCACAGCAAAAAATCAACGGACAAATGACACACCACTGACAGATGACAGACCACTGACATACAGATGTAGACAGGTGACAGACCACTGACATACAGATGTAAACAGGTGACAGACCACTGACATACAGATGTAAACAGGTGACAGACCACTGACATACAGATGTAGACAGGTGACATACCACTGACATACAGATGTAGACAGGTGACAGACCACTGACATACAGATGTAGACAGGTGACAGACCACTGACATACAAATGACAGACCACTGACATACAGATGACAGACCACTGACATACAGATGACAGACCACTGACATACAGATGACAGACATGTCTGACTGACCTTTGGCCTCCTGCTTGAAGAACTGAGCAGTGTCCTTGTGCAGCTGTTCATTGCTCCCAGACCAGGAGGGGTGCAGCTGGCAGAACACCCACTGCATAGAGTTGTTCAACACATAGTGTAGACAGTACATCCTACAGTACCAACACAGTACAATGTACAGCTGTTCATTGTTCAACACATAGTGTAGACAGTACATCCTACAGGACCAACACAGTACAATGTGCAGCTGTTCATTGTTCAATACATAGTGTAGACAGTACATCCTACAGGACCAACACAGTACAATGTGCAGCTGTTCATTGTTCAATACATAGTGTAGACAGTACATCCTACAGTACCAACACAGTACAATGTGCAGCTGTTCATTGTTCAACACATAGTGTAGACAGTACATCCTACAGTACCAACACAGTACAATGTGCAGCTGTTCATTGTTCAATACAGTGTAGACAGTACATCCTACAGTACCAACACAGTACAATGTACAGCTGTTCATTGTTCAATACATAGTGTAGACAGTACATCCTACAGGACCAACACAGTACAATGTACAGCTGTTCATTGTTCAATACAGTGTAGACAGTACATCCTACAGTACCAACACAGTACAATGTACAGCTGTTCATTGTTCAACACATAGTGTAGACAGTACATCCTACAGTACCAACACAGTACAATGTGCAGCTGTTCATTGTTCAACACACAGTGTAGACAGTACATCCTACAGTACCAACACAGTACAATGTGCAGCTGTTCATTGTTCAACACACAGTGTAGACAGTACATCCTACAGTACCAACACAGTACAATGTGCAGCTGTTCATTGTTCAACACACAGTGTAGACAGTACATCCTACAGTACCAACACAGTACAATGTGCAGCTGTTCATTGTTCAACACACAGTGTAGACAGTACATCCTACAGTACCAACACAGTACAATGTACAGCTGTTCATTGTTCAACACATAGTGTAGACAGTACATCCTACAGTACCAACACAGTACAATGTACAGCTGTTCATTGTTCAACACATAGTGTAGACAGTACATCCTACAGTACCAACACAGTACAATGTACAGCTGTTCATTGTTCAACACATAGTGTAGACAGTACATCCTACAGGACCAACACAGTACAATGTGCAGCTGTTCATTGTTCAATACATAGTGTAGACAGTACATCCTACAGTACCAACACAGTACAATGTGCAGCTGTTCATTGTTCAACACATAGTGTAGACAGTACATCCTACAGTACCAACACAGTACAATGTGCAGCTGTTCATTGTTCAACACACAGTGTAGACAGTACATCCTACAGTACCAACACAGTACAATGTGCAGCTGTTCATTGTTCAACACACAGTGTAGACAGTACATCCTACAGTACCAACACAGTACAATGTGCAGCTGTTCATTGTTCAACACACAGTGTAGACAGTACATCCTACAGTACCAACACAGTACAATGTGCAGCTGTTCATTGTTCAACACACAGTGTAGACAGTACATCCTACAGTACCAACACAGTACAATGTACAGCTGTTCATTGTTCAACACATAGTGTAGACAGTACATCCTACAGTACCAACACAGTACAATGTGCAGCTGTTCATTGTTCAACACATAGTGTAGACAGTACATCCTACAGTACCAACACAGTACAATGTACAGCTGTTCATTGTTCAACACATAGTGTAGACAGTACATCCTACAGGACCAACACAGTACAATGTGCAGCTGTTCATTGTTCAATACATAGTGTAGACAGTACATCCTACAGTACCAACACAGTACAATGTGCAGCTGTTCATTGTTCAACACATAGTGTAGACAGTACATCCTACAGTACCAACACAGTACAATGTGCAGCTGTTCATTGTTCAACACATAGTGTAGACAGTACATCCTACAGTACCAACACAGTACAATGTACAGCTGTTCATTGTTCAACACATAGTGTAGACAGTACATCCTACAGTACCAACACAGTACAATGTACAGCTGTTCATTGTTCAACACATAGTGTAGACAGTACATCCTACAGTACCAACACAGTACAATGTGCAGCTGTTCATTGTTCAACACATAGTGTAGACAGTACATCCTACAGTACCAACACAGTACAATGTGCAGCTGTTCATTGTTCAACACACAGTGTAGACAGTACATCCTATAGTACCAACACAGTACAATGTGCAGCTGTTCATTGTTCAACACATAGTGTAGACAGTACATCCTACAGTACCAACACAGTACAATCATAGTGTACAGTACTACAGTACCAACACAGTACAACAGGTCATTGTTCATTGTTCAATACAGTGTAGACAGTACATCCTATAGTACCAACACAGTACAATGTACAGCTGTTCATTGTTCAACACACAGTGTAGACAGTACATCCTACAGTACCAACACAGTACAATGTACAGCTGTTCATTGTTCAATACAGTGTAGACAGTACATCCTATAGTACCAACACAGTACAATGTACAGCTGTTCATTGTTCAACACATAGTGTAGACAGTACATCCTACAGGACCAACACAGTACAATGTGCAGCTGTTCATTGTTCAACACATAGTGTAGACAGTACATCCTACAGTACCAACACAGTACAATGTGCAGCTGTTCATTGTTCAACACATAGTGTAGACAGTACATCCTACAGGACCAACACAGTACAATGTGCAGCTGTTCATTGTTCAATACATAGTGTAGACAGTACATCCTACAGTACCAACACAGTACAATGTGCAGCTGTTCATTGTTCAACACATAGTGTAGACAGTACATCCTACAGTACCAACACAGTACAATGTACAGCTGTTCATTGTTCAACACATAGTGTAGACAGTACATCCTACAGGACCAACACAGTACAATGTGCAGCTGTTCATTGTACAACACATAGTGTAGACAGTACATCCTACAGGACCAACACAGTACAATGTACAGCTGTTCATTGTTCAACACATAGTGTAGACAGTACATCCTACAGGACCAACACAGTACAATGTACAGCTGTTCATTGTTCAACACATAGTGTAGACAGTACATCCTACAGGACCAACACAGTACAATGTACAGCTGTTCATTGTTCAACACATAGTGTAGACAGTACATCCTACAGGACCAACACAGTACAATGTACAGCTGTTCATTGTTCAACACATAGTGTAGACAGTACATCCTACAGTACCAACACAGTACAATGTACAGCTGTTCATTGTTCAACACATAGTGTAGACAGTACATCCTACAGGACCAACACAGTACAATGTGCAGCTGTTCATTGTTCAACACATAGTGTAGACAGTACATCCTACAGGACCAACACAGTACAATGTACAGCTGTTCATTGTTCAACACATAGTGTAGACAGTACATCCTACAGGACCAACACAGTACAATGTGCAGCTGTTCATTGTTCAACACATAGTGTAGACAGTACATCCTACAGTACCAACACAGTACAATGTGCAGCTGTTCATTGTTCAACACATAGTGTAGACAGTACATCCTACAGTACCAACACAGTACAATGTACAGCTGTTCATTGTTCAACACATAGTGTAGACAGTACATCCTACAGTACCAACACAGTACAATGTGCAGCTGTTCATTGTTCAACACATAGTGTAGACAGTACATCCTACAGTACCAACACAGTACAATGTACAGCTGTTCATTGTTCAACACATAGTGTAGACAGTACATCCTACAGTACCAACACAGTACAATGTGCAGCTGTTCATTGTTCAACACATAGTGTAGACAGTACATCCTACAGGACCAACACAGTACAATGTGCAGCTGTTCATTGTTCAACACATAGTGTAGACAGTACATCCTACAAGTACCAACACAGTACAATGTACAGCTGTTCATTGTTCAACACATAGTGTAGACAGTACATCCTACAGGACCAACACAGTACAATGTACAGCTGTTCATTGTTCAACACATAGTGTAGACAGTACATCCTATAGTACCAACACAGTACAATGTGCAGCTGTTCATTGTTCAACACATAGTGTAGACAGTACATCCTACAGGACCAACACAGTACAATGTACAGCTGTTCAGCTGTTCATCCTGTACCAACACAGTTCAGCTGTTCCCTGTTCAACACATAGTGTAGACAGTACATCCTACAGTACCAACACAGTACAATGTGCAGCTGTTCATTGTTCAACACATAGTGTAGACAGTACATCCTACAGTACCAACACAGTACAATGTGCAGCTGTTCATTGTTCAATACAGTGTAGACAGTACATCCTACAGGACCAACACAGTACAATGTGCAGCTGTTCATTGTACAACACATAGTGTAGACAGTACATCCTACAGGACCAACACAGTACAATGTGCAGCTGTTCATTGTTCAACACATAGTGTAGACAGTACATCCTACAGGACCAACACAGTACAATGTACAGCTGTTCATTGTTCAACACATAGTGTAGACAGTACATCCTACAGGACCAACACAGTACAATGTGCAGCTGTTCATTGTGCCTCCATCTCACCTCTACCTCCCTCTTCCCCTTTCCACACTCCTCCTTTGAACTGGCCCAGCTCTCCGTTACTCTCCGTCAGCACTGCCTACAGCTTTTCTGCCTCTACCGCCCCCCTCCCAACAAGAAAAACAAACTTTCGGACTCCCTCTTCCTCGACGAGTTTCCCTCTTTGCTGGAGCACTGCAACACTATCAGCGGTGTTCCAATCATCATGGGAGACTTCAACATTCATGTTGATGTTCCTACTGACCCCCTCACCCTCCGCTTCACCGCACTGCTGGATGACTTCGACCTGCACCAGGCTGTGACCTTCCCCACCCACCAGAAAGGTCACACCCTTGACCTGGTTATCGTCAGACGTGACGACGAAGACGTCCTGTGGTCTACTGCTCCTGACTCCTTCCTGGACTTTTCTGACCATCTCTGTGTTCTTTCCTGCCTCCGTTTATCTCACCCTTCATGCCCTCCTGTGTATGCCGAGACCAGGAAGATCTCCTCCATCGACATCACTGCCTTCATGTCTGACCTCAGGGCCAGACTTGACTCAACTCTACAGCCTTCTGCCGACCAGCTCCACCACCTCCTGACCAGTCTACTCGACCTCCACGCCCCTGTCATCCGTCGCAAGATCTCCAGTAGGCCTCCATCACCGTGGTATGCTTCTGTGGCACCTGAGGTGACTCAGGGTAAACAAGAACGCCGCCGTGCAGAGCGCCAGTGGGTTAAGACTGGACTTGAAATTCACAAACAGATTTTTCGAGCCATGAACAAAATTGTGTCTGACATTATAGATAAGGCCAAATGCTCTTGTTTGAATGCCCAAATTCTCGCTTGTACCACTTCACGTCAATTGTTTAGTTTAGCCAACTCCCTCCTTGGTAAACCAAAGTCCACACCTCTACCTTCTTCTATCCCTGTGTCTGAACTCCCTCAACGTTTCTCTGATTTCTTTCACAGCAAGATAGCCACCATCCGCCACAATCTTGATTCTCAATCTGCTCCACCATCAACTGACTCTGTCCCTGATCCCTCCTTTTCTGGCAGTATGTGGTCTGAGTTCCGTTCTGTTTCCACTGATGAGGTTAAGAAGATTTTGACCCGAACTCAGACTAAAACCTGTGAACTAGACCCTCTACCTTCATCTCTCTTCTCCCAGTGTCTTGATGATCTCCTTCCTTACTTTACATCCATCATCAATGAATCTCTATGTTTAGGCCGCTTTCCAACTCATTTCAAATCTGCAGTTGTCAAACCTCTCTTAAAGAAGCCTAGTCTTGATCCTGAAAATCTAAAGAACTATCGGCCTGTCTCTAATCTTTCATTCCTTTCTAAGCTTACGGAAAAGGTGGTTCTTAAACAGCTGTCTGACCATCTTCAGGTAAATGATCTCTACTATCCAAACCAGTCTGCTTATCGAGCAGGTCACAGTACTGAGACAGCCCTCTTAAAGATAACGAACGACCTGCTCACTGCCTTGGATGAAAACAAGGTTTCTCTTCTCTCTCTCCTTGATCTTTCTGCAGCGTTTGACACTATCGACCACTCCATCCTCATTTCTAGACTTCACACCTCCTTTGGTCTATCTGGGGCTGTTCTTTCCTGGTTTTCTTCCTACCTCTCTGATCGCACACAGACAGTTGTTGTCAATGGTTCTCCATCTCTTCCAAAAGGTCTTCAGTTCGGTGTGCCCCAAGGTTCAGTCTTAGGCCCTATCCTTTTTGTTCTTTATACCCAACCTCTCTCCGCCATCATCAACCAGCATTCTATTCTACATCATAGCTTTTCTGATGACAATCAACTGTACATTTCTGCCCACCTGAGTCAATTAGATCAAATGATTTCTTCTTCTAAGTTGTGCATCTCTGCTGTTAAAACATGGATGTTTTACAACAAACTGCAACTGAATGCTGATAAGACAGAGATGATTCTTGTAGCCTCTAACCACACAATTAAAACTCAGGTTCTCCCAGGTTCTGTCGACATTGATGGCACTGAGATCAAGCTATCGGCATCCGTCCGCAATCTAGGTGTTACTTTGGACCAAACCCTTTCTTTCAAACAGCATGTTTCCAATGTTTGCAAGGCTTGCTATCTAGAACTTCGAAGAATTAGTTCCATCCGTCGTTTCCTCTCTCAGGATGCCCTGAAGACTCTAGTATGTGCTTTTGTCCTGTCTCGCCTTGACTACTGTAACTCACTTCTTGCTGGCTGTCCATCAATTATCATCTCTAAGCTCCAATGGGTCCAGAATAATGCTGCTCGTTTCATTTCTCGCTCCCCTAGGTACGATCACATCACTTCGGTTCTTCGTTCCCTATATTGGCTCCCAGTTCAATCACGTATTGACTACAAAATTATCCTCCTTGCCTTCAAGTCACTGAATGATCAAGCTCCCCTGTATCTCTCTGATCTTCTTCATCTCTATGTCCCAGCTCACCAACTACGTTCGTCTTCTGATTCTCGTCTCCTTTCCATTCCCTCCATCCGTCTCAAATCTGCTGGCCAACGTTCTTTTTCTTGTCAAGCACCATCTCTGTGGAATTCTCTGCCTTCTCCTCTCCGACACTCCAACTCAGTCTCCTCATTCAAAACCTCTCTTAAAAGCCATCTTTTTTTCCTGCTGCGCCCTAAATATTTGATCAGTTGTCTATCGTTGTGTGCACGTGAGGGAAGATTGATTTAAGAGGTTTGTGCTGTGTTTTGTGGTGCGTGTGTGTGTGTGTGTGTGTGTGTGTGTGAGTGTGTGTGTGTGTGTGTGTGTGTGTGTGTGTGTGTGTGTGTGTGTGTGTGTGAGCATGAATGTGTGCTTGTGTGTATTTTGGTTTTGTGGGTTGTGTGTGCACGCATGTGTGTGTTTGTGTGCGTGTCTGTGTGTCTGTCTGCGTGCGTACGTTGTGTGTGAGGGTGTTTGTGTATGCGCGTTGGTGTATGTGGTCAGTCCATGCGGCTCAATTGCTGTGGCTTACCGAATGGGGTATGAACGAGTTGGCGTCAATAATTGTGTGTTTATGTGTGTGTGTGTGTGTGTGTGTGTTTGTGTGTGTGTGTGTGTGTGCGTGTGTGTGTGTGCGTGTGTGTTAGAGAGAGAGAGATAGTTGCTTTGTATATGCACTGTTGGTGGTTGGTGTCACTCTTGAATGGGTTTTTTTGTTGTTGTTGTTTTTTTTGTTATCTGTTGATGAATAATTGATTGTAAAGCGCTTTGGGCTCATCTGAGGTAAAGCGCTATACAAATGTACTGTTATTATTATTATTATTATTATTGTTCAATACATAGTGTAGACAGTACATCCTACAGTACCAACACAGTACAATGTGCAGCTGTTCATTGTTCAACACACAGTGTAGACAGTACATCCTACAGTACCAACACAGTACAATGTACAGCTGTTCATTGTTCAACACATAGTGTAGACAGTACATCCTACAGGACCAACACAGTACAATGTACAGCTGTTCATTGTTCAACACATAGTGTAGACAGTACATCCTACAGGACCAGCACAGTACAATGTGCAGCTGTTCATTGTTCAACACATAGTGTAGACAGTACATCCTACAGGACCAACACAGTACAATGTACAGCTGTTCATTGTTCAACACACAGTGTAGACAGTACATCCTACAGTACCAACACAGTACAATGTGCAGCTGTTCATTGTTCAACACATAGTGTAGACAGTACATCCTACAGGACCAACACAGTACAATGTACAGCTGTTCATTGTTCAATACATAGTGTAGACAGTACATCCTACAGTACCAACACAGTACAATGTGCAGCTGTTCATTGTTCAATACATAGTGTAGACAGTACATCCTACAGGACCAACACAGTACAATGTGCAGCTGTTCATTGTTCAACACATAGTGTAGACAGTACATCCTATAGTACCAACACAGTACAATGTGCAGCTGTTCATTGTTCAACACATAGTGTAGACAGTACATCCTACAGGACCAACACAGTACAATGTGCAGCTGTTCATTGTTCAACACATAGTGTAGACAGTACATCCTATAGTACCAACACAGTACAACGTGCAGCTGTTCATTGTTCAACACATAGTGTAGACAGTACATCCTACAGGACCAACACAGTACAACGTGCAGCTGTTCATTGTTCCCAGACCATGATGGGTGTAGCTAGGTGGAGAACCCCTGCAAGACACAGGACATAACTAAATTAGTAGATAGAGGGTGGCCAACTGATTGGTTGACATTATATCTCGTATGCTGATTGGTCAGAGGTACACACTCTCTGACCAGTGGATAACTTGAGATGTGCGCCCGCCCAGATAAGCCAGTTCACGCCGGGACCCCAGACGATGCCAGACATGTTTAGCCAGAAGTGCTCAGGAAGGACTAGCCTAAGATAAGTTTACTGGTTTTAGTTCTTTCCACATCGCTAGTCAGTCTAAACCAAAACATTACCTCACTGCTATGTGTGTGTTTGTTGTAATGTTTTTCCTCGTCAACAATCAGGTTAGTTGATTCCTTTGACATTTCACATTGCTTTTATATTATTCTAACATCGCGCCGGAAATCTAAACTGACCGGTTTGGCTCACAAGCCTATGCTGAAATGATAAACCGGTCGACCCTATTCAGTGGTCAATATTGTGGCTCTATTAGAAGCCATGGCGACTCCGAATTCGGGGAAGGATATTTTAAACACACAGCCCCAAACCCGAGGATATTGTGAAAATGGAAACTGGGCTACGAAATTTGAGTCTCTCAGTAGCAGGCCTACTTTCAGCGCGAAATCTCGGACGCCAACATCGCCGTGTGCAGCATACAGCAATGAGCTCCCAGTCTCCTACCGCTATGCACACAATGCCGCTAGGCCTACATCCCTTGTGCTTCTTTCAGCAACTTTAAGTTATGTCACACTGACCATATCACTTCTAAACCATTCTTGCCTGATTCGGATTTGTCTTCAGCGGACAGGGCTGCAAATTTGTAAAACATAGGCCCTAAGCCCATCATTTGGCAGAAAAGCTTGGTTTATTTGAGTGCTGGAGCTGATAGTACAACCTTGCAATTCAATTTTGACGTTGCCCTTGATAGAATTCCAACAAAACCAGGGCTCATGTTGCATTCTTGAAATTAATTAAATGAATAAACTTTACGTATATTTATGTTCTCGATAAGTAGGCCGACCCCTGCTTATGCACTGGAACTCGGCTTGTGCGTGATCGTGAATGGGAAACGAATGAAGCGAGTCATCCTATGCTCTAGGGCCTACTACCTACATCTTGAATTACACAATTGTTTGGGGATAAACCTTAGTAACATCACACTAGGCTAATATTGGGTGCGTTCCTTTTTAGTACTCTGCCAAGTGCCAAGAGTCAATTGTTACAAATATTCTACAAGTGATCGCCGCCGGCTCTTAGACGGCACTTTGACAATCCCCACATCTAATATAGGCTTACTAGCATTTGAAGGAAACAAAAACGGGAAGATTGTCTATCAGTTCAATTAAACAGAAAATTCCAGAGACGAGTCAAAACACTTTCGAATTTTGCATCCCAAAATGCTCAACAACAGAACCTAGAGCTTGCGTTGGCTTTCTAGGCGATAGGCCTACAGCCCTTCAAAAGGCTCATGAAAAATGCCGGCCTAGCCTAGCCTAGTGCACGCGGACACGGTTGGAGGAGCAACACGCGAAAACTCTCCGTTCATGACGGACGCTGGGCCTTTACCTTGGATGTTGGAAAAGAGGCCTAATAATAGACTAGGCGCAGATTGAAAGAAAGCCCTTTCGCGTACCGACGTGTTATGTACTAATGTAGGAAGCAGCGAGCACACACACGGAAATACTTAATTTGGCTAGAACAACCGAGTAGCCTATGTTATACCTGATGGGGGCTGATAGGAATTGGTATATTCCTTAGTTGCCACGACTGTCATGTCATAATAAGGCAGATACATTCAATAAATGTCTTATTTTTCAGGCCCACAATCCCTTATGATCTGGCCTTTTTACACAATGTTATGCACAAAAATGTGCTTATCTGACCCTCTTCTGGCCATCTTACAGTTCACTAAAAAATATTATGGCCCTTTCGGTGGCTGTCTTTAATTACAATGTTATATTTGTTTAACAAAAATGTTATGGCCCTTTTCAGAGGCCTTTGAATACAATGTTATGATTGTTTAACAAAAATGTTATGGCCCTTTCAGTGGCCTTTGAATACAATGCTATGATTGTTTAACAAAAATGTTATGACCCTTTCAGTGGCCCTCCTTAATTACAATGCTATAATCGTTTAATTATGGCTCTTTCAGAGGCCCTCCTTAATTACAATGCTATAATCGTTTAATTATGACCCTTTCAGTGGCCCTCCTTAATTACAATGCTATAATCGTTTAATTCACATAACACAACACATAAAGCTATAGGCTATATATATATAGTATAAGCCTTTTGCCCTCATTAGTGGTGATTTTTGAATCAAATATCAATTGTTTTTTGAATATTTTTAATTTGCTCGTGGATTTATTTTTGGCTTGAGTGTATACTAACACTTAGCTTTGTTTTTCATATACATCCAAATTGGTAGGAAAAGTATATTTTGATAATTCTTTGTCACTACGATTTTTAAATGCATTTACTGAAGGTGCATTGACGGTATCAAATAAATTATGGCCCTTCAGTGGCCCTCCTAAATTACATTGCTATAATCATTTAATTATGGCCCTTCAGTGGCCCTCCTAAATTACAATGCTATAATCGTTTAATTATGGCCCTTATGGCCCTCCTAAATTCAAGCTATAATCATTTAATTATGGCCCTTCAGTCCTCCTAAATTACAATGCTATAATCGTTTAATTATGGCCCTTCAGTGGCCCTCCTAAATTACAATGCTATAATCGTTTAATTATGGCCCTTCAGTGGCCCTCCTAAATTACAATGCTATAATCGTTTAATTATGGCCCTTCAGTGGCCCTCCTAAATTACAATGCTATAATCGTTTAATTATGGCCCTTCAGTGGCCTCCTAAATTACATTGCTATAATCGTTTAATAAAAAGCGTTAAGGCCTTTTTTCAGTGGGCCTCCTTGGTTACGATAATATATTTGCTCAGCAAAAACAACAAATGTTATGGGCCCTTTCAGCGGTTCTCTCTATTTACTATGTTATGAATGCCTTAGCAAAAGTTACCCTGTTTGCTTATGATCTGGCTTTTTTGCACAATGTTATGCACAAAAATGTGCTTGTTTGACCCTTTTCTAGCCATCTTACAGTTCACTGAAAATGTTATGGCCCTTTCAGTTTCAGTGGCTATCTTTAATTACAATGCTATAATTGTTTAACAAAAAATGTTATGGCCCTTTTCAGGGCTGTCTTTGAATACAATGTTATGTTTGGTAAAAAAAAAAGAAAAAAAAATGTTATGGCCCTGTCAGTGGCCCTCCTTAATTACAATGCTATAATCATTGAATAAAAAATGTTATGGCCTTTTTTCAGTGGGCCGCCTCCTTGGTTACAATGATATATTTGCTTAGTAACAACAACAAATGTTATGGGCCCTTTCAGCGGTTCTCTCTATTTGCAATGTAAATGTTATGTTTTTCAGTTACCCTCTTTGCTTACAATGTAATGATTGTCTACAGGGGTTAAACAACAACAATAACTGTTGTGGCCTTTCGGTGGCGATCCTTAGTAACAATGTTATGATTGTTTACAAAAGTTATACCCTTTTTTCGGTGGTTCTCGTTGGTTGCTATATCATAGCTGCTTAAAGGCACTTCAGGGCTATAAAAGAGCCGACCCCAGGAACTGGGTGGGAGAGAGAGCGAGAACCAAGCCAGCATATACCCTACAGGCCTAGCTGCAGTGTCACCTGTATCAGTTTAGTGTTTCCCTCTTTAGTTAGGAAAAGGAAGCTGTCAGTGCCAAGCAGAGAGTGACAATTTTAGCCTACTATACTTACCGCGCTGGCTTTTATGAACAATTTTATGTCCCTTTCTGATGACCTCTAGATATAACGTTTTAACAAAACATTGCATTTGTTGAGCCTTTGCGGTAGGACCTTGTTGCACAGTATTGTGCACAACTTTAAATTCATTTTAACCTATGTAGGCCCTCTGATAAACTTCAATGAAGACCCCTGAAGTTCTGGTATAAACACTGCTGATCAATATCATTATCAGCGTGCATGAACATGGGTTGCGCTGCAGTAACAAACTTGATGTGTCACGCTACACTAGTTTGACCCCTTCAATGGGCATGAAGACTATCGAGGAAACTAGACCTGGATTTCCATCAAATAACACCTCTATAAATAATGATTTCCCTTACAGAATAAGCATGTCCATATGGGCCACAGAATTGGCATTTAACGTAAGTTCCAAAATTGTAAGGCGGACAACGGCTATCTAATGTCTACAAATGCATAAACTTTGGTTTCATATGGGGTCAATGCTTATTTTAAGGGATAAATTGATGATTGTAATGATAAACAAACAGCATCTTTGCCTCAGCTTAGACATCCACACACCTGTGTGGTAAATTAGCGCCTGGACAGTTGTACAATATGGAAAATTAAGCTTAATATAAAAATATCTGCATTAGGCAGAGTGGATACAGATTCCCAAGCTCCTGCTTTCTATGCACTGCCGGCGTGGACACAGAAAAATGTTCACCCATTCAACTAGGATTGCGAGTACCACAGCAATGATAAGCAGAAGTGTATCAATGGACTGTATTCTCATGGCCGCTGGCTGGTCCAATTCAAGCGCTTTTAGCAGATTCTACCACAAAACTGTGTAAAGCAGCAGAGAGGAGAGCGCGATATAACAAAAGGTCCTTGAGCAAATCAGTCTTGGTCAGCTTTGTCAGTAACACCACAACACATAAGTCAGCATAGCACAGGTGCACTAATGCCACTATGACAAAAAGTGTGAGCACGCGTATGTTTGTATAATACATGTGGTCCCCGACTCTGAAGTCTCAAGTTATCCACTGGTCAGAGAGTGTGTACCTCTGACCAATCAGCATACGAGATATAATTATAAAGTTAAACGAGACTTACCTGAAGTCGAAGTTTAACTGGAATTATATTGAGTGTGCTGTTGGGAAGAGGTACACACATACCCACCCTTCAGAGCATTAAATCCCCACCCTTAGATATTTATCAGGGACCACATGTGGCTAAAGACTGGCTTATCTGGGTGGGCGCACATCTCAAGTTATCCACTGGTCAGAGAGTGTGTACCTCTTCCCAACAGCACACTCAATATAATTCCAGTTAAACTTCGACTTCAGGTAAGTCTCGTTTAACTTTATAATTAACCTGCAGTAGGGGCCAACAGAACAGTGACAGCTGTACATAATCAATGTTCTACGATGATGGATCACTATGGTACAACCCGGTGTTTGGTGGAAGACTACCGCTGTAAAACTAAGGGGCCTTTTGGCTTTACACTGGCTCTGAAGACCTGTATGTTCTACGATGATGGATCACTATGGTACAGCCCGGTGTTTGGTGGAAGACTACCGCTGTAAAACTAAGGGGCCTTTACACTGGCTCTGAAGACCTGTATGTTCTACGATGATGGATCACTATGGTACAACCCGGTGTTTGGTGGAAGACTACCGCTGTAAAACTAAGGGGCCTTTACACTGGCTCTGAAGACCTGTATGTTCTACGATGATGGATCACTATGGTACAACCCGGTGTTTGGTGGAAGACTACCGCTGTAAAACTAAGGGGCCTTTACACTGGCTCTGAAGACCTGTATGTTCTACGATGATGGATCACTATGGTACAACCCGGTGTTTGGTGGAAGACTACCGCTGTAAAACCGGGGCTTTAGCGGTGCAGCCTAAGCCATTTGTTGGCCTTTGGGGACCTGTTCCTATGCCAGCTGTGCTTCAGTCCTTTTGGCCCAGGCAGTGGGGATGTACCCAGGGCAAGGCATCTCCGCTATAAACAAACTCTACCCCAACCACCAGCTGCTGTGGTACAGTTGTAGTGTTGCAGACAGTAGATGTCCACTTCCACTTGTATCATCAGTAGATCTGCAGTGTAGAGCAGTATAGAGCAGCATAGAGCAGTGCAGAGCAGTATAACTGACCTTTTTCAACAGACAGTAGGTGTCCACTTCCACCTGCATCATCCACAGATCTGTAGTGTAGAGCAGCATAGAGCAGTGTAGAGCAGCATAGAGCAGTGTAGAGCAGCATAGAGCAGTGTAGAGCAGCATAGAGCAGTGTAGAGCAGTATAACTGACCTTTTTCAACAGACAGTAGGTGTCCACTTCCACCTGCATCATCCACAGATCTGTAGTGTAGAGCAGCATAGAGCAGTGTAGAGCAGCATAGAGCAGTGTAGAGCAGCATAGAGCAGTGTAGAGCAGTATAACTGACCTTTTTCAACAGACAGTAGGTGTCCACTTCCACCTGCATCATCCACAGATCTGTAGTGTAGAGCAGCATAGAGCAGTGTAGAGCAGCATAGAGCAGCATAGAGCAGTGTAGAGCAGCATAGAGCAGTGTGTAGAGCAGCATAGAGCAGTGTAGAGCAGCATAGAGCAGTATAACTGACCTTTTTCAACAGACAGTAGATGTCCACTTCCACTTGCATCATCCACAGATCTGTAGTGTCCAATAGTGATGAGAGTAGTTCTTCACTGAAACACAATGACAATAAAATATTTCATAATAATAATACTGTCATCCTGTTATTTATAACTATCATCAGTTTAACAACAGTGTTTAGCACAGATGTTTACAAAGGTTTCTTTTCTTTTCTTACAAAATAGTCTAATTACTGTTACTCATATTAATCTTGACCGTACATACAATGCTTATAATAAAGCATAAACAATACTAACACATAGATACATACAGACAGACACACAAACAGGCAGACACTGACAGACAGAGAAAAACATAGAAACCGACAAACAGACACAGGCTTACTGACAGACAGACAGACGGACAGACAGACGGACGGACAGACAGACAGACCTGACATCGCTCAGCATGGTGGCGTGCTTTGGCATCATCATGTTCCTCAGCAGCCAGCCCCAGCAATGACAGACAGACAGACAGACGGACGGACGGACGGACAGACAGAGAGGGACAGACAGACAGACAGAGAGACAGACGGACAGACAGGCAGACCTACCTGACATCGCTCAGCATGGTGGCGTGCTTTGGCATCATCATGTTCCTCAGCAGCCAGCCCCAGCAATGACAGACAGACAGACAGACGGACGGACAGACAGACAGAGGGACAGACAGACGGACAGACAGACAGGCAGACAGACAGACCTACCTGACATCGCTCAGCATGGTGGCGTGCTTTGGCATCATCATGTTCCTCAGCAGCCAGCCCCAGCACAGCTCCCTGACATCTCCCAGCCCATAGCGCTCACTGGCCGTTAGGTAGCAACACACCGACTGACACCTGTAACACCCATAGCGCTCACTGGCCGTTAGGTAGCAACACACCGACTGACACCTGTAACACCCATAGCGCTCACTGGCCGTTAGGTAGCAACACACCGACTGACACCTGTAACACCCATAGCGCTCACTGGCCGTTAGGTAGCAACACACCAACTGACACCTGTAACACCCATAGCGCTCACTGGCCGTTAGGTAGCAACACACCGACTGACACCTGTAACACCCATAGCGCTCACTGGCCGTTAGGTAGCAACACACCGACTGACACCTGTAACACCCATAGCGCTCACTGGCCGTTAGGTAGCAACACACCGACTGACACCTGTAACACCCATAGCGCTCACTGGCCGTTAGGTAGCAACACACCGACTGACACCTGTAACACCCATAGCGCTCACTGGCCGTTAGGTAGCAACACACCGACTGACACCTGTAACACCCATAGCGCTCACTGGCCGTTAGGTAGCAACACACCGACTGACACCTGTAACACCCATAGCGCTCACTGGCCGTTAGGTAGCAACACACCGACTGACACCTGTATCACAGGTGGCGCTTCTCAAGGGACGACGCTCAGGTGCACTTGTCTCTGTATATTTCATCTTGTTTTATTATGTTTATCTGTTTCCTGAACTTTTAGTTGAATGCAGATGAATTATAAGTTGTAAAGATGGAGACTGTGTCATTTGTAAAGATTCTAATCATCGTCATAGTTGTATTTCGGACATGTGTTTTGACTGTGCTTGTGACGCCTGGTGAGAGATATGGCGGGCAGCAGGAAGGTAGATCTAGTACCGGTGCTTTGCGCTACGATCGTGAATTTCTACTTCGTCTTCAAACTGCCCATGACATCTCGACCATTTCTGGACAACTATTCCCTGCTGAAATGATTGGTGAAAGTGAGAGTGAGAGTACGGCTAGAAAGAAGAAAGAACGAAAGAGGGGACAGAGAGGAGGAGTGAGAAGAAGAATGAGAAGAAACAGATCTAAACTGCCCCTACCATCCATGATTCTATCAAACGTCAGATCTATCAACCCGAACGGAAAGAACTGTAACTTAGACGAAATCCAGGCAAATTGTCAATTTCTAAGTGAATATAGAAACTCATGTGTACTCTGTTTTACGGAAACTTGGTTGACTGAGAAAGTTCGTGATGAGAATGTTGCAATTGATGGTTTTGGTGTGCCGTACAGAGTTGATAGAGACTGTGAGAAAGTGGGAAAGCAAATGGGTGGTGGTGTTTGCTTATATGTGAATGAAAGCTGGTGTGATAGTGCGAATGTAACCGTAAAGAAGCGTGTGTGTACACAAGACATTGAACTGCTCTCTGTGTCTCTCAGGCCGCGTTATCTTCCTCGCGATTTGGTCGTGTCTTTTTGACAGTTGTGTATGCCCCTGTGTTTGACCAGACCTCTGCTGTACGCGCTGGAAGGGAGATAGCTGCTGTCGTCAGAGAGCTACAGTTGATTTCTGCTGATGCCCCCTGCTTCATCGTTGGTGACTTTAATCACTGTGACTTGCGTAAAACTCTACCCTCTTTTAAACAGTATGTGACATGTTTTACTCGTCAGAAGAAGACTATTGACTTATGTTACGGCAATATTCCCAATGCATATAGATCTCTACCTCTACCACCAGTGGGTGCTTCCGACCACGACACCGTGCAACTTATCCCTGCCTACAGACCCAAAATACAAACTGAACCTGTGGTGAAAAAGAGCGTGAAAGAGTGGACGACCGAGAGTGTGGATGAATTGAGGGGTTGTTTTGAATGTACTGACTGGAGTGTGCTGACTGATTCCTGTGAAACTGTGCATGAAGCTGCTGATGTTGTTACGTCTTACATTAATTTTTGTGAAGATATGATCATTCCATCAAAGACTATAAAGATTTTTCCCAACAACAAACCGTGGATTTCCAAGTCTATTAAATCAGTTTTAAATGAGAAGAAAGTAGCCTTTCAAACAGGAGATAAAAGAGAAAGAAAAGTGGTTCAATCTAAACTTAGAGGGGAGTTAAGGAAGGGGCAGAGGGAGTATAAGGATAAAGTAGAACAGCAGTTTCAGACAGGCAGAATCTTAGATGCATGGGATGGGCTTCGAACTCTAACCGGCCAATCAAAAAAACGAACAGCAAATTGCCAAATGACCAGAGAAGAACAGAAGGATTTTTCTAATGAGCTAAATGACTTTTATTGTCGGTTTGAAAGAAATGATCTAGAGGGAGATCTAAACGGGGTAACGTCACAGTTAAGAGAAAAAATTATCAATGCAAGTGAAGATAATGAATTTGAGGTACAAGAAAGAGATGTTCAGTCCATATTTCAGAAACTAAATGTGAGGAAAGCTGTGGGACCAGATAATGTGTGTGGAAAATTGTTGAAAGCATGCTGTTCTCAATTGTGTGGTGTGTTTTGCTCTCTATTTAACTGGTCTTTACGTGATTGTGTTGTACCATGTATCTGGAAAAATTCTACAGTTACTCCTGTCCCTAAGAAAAAGAACCCTGCCACACTGAACGATTACCGCCCTGTTGCCTTAACGTCTATTGCCATGAAATGTTTTGAAAAGATCGTCCTTCATCGCCTTCTTTCTTTTACTAACCTACTCCTTGACCCCTTTCAGTTTGCCTACAAACGGTGTAGAGGAACAGACGATGCCTTACTGACCCTTCTTCACAATGCCTTTCTTCACTTAAATACCCCCAACTCTTTTGTTCGTATTTTATTCATCGATTTCTCCTCTGCCTTCAATACAATACAGCCCCATTTACTGGCCCAGAAACTACTAGACCTGAATGTTAACCCCAAGCTCATTCTCTGGATAACCAATTTCCTACGCAATAGAACTCAGTCTGTCCGCTTTCAATCTGCAATCTCCTCAGAACGTTCGACTTCTACAGGTGCCCCCCAAGGAACAGTTTTGTCCCCAGTTCTTTTTACATTGTACACAAATGACTGTAGAGGCACTGAAGAAACACCTGTCATTAAATACTCAGATGATTCTGCCATCGAAGATTTGTCAAACTCTGATTCTGTGTACTTCAGTGAAGTCAAAAGGTTTTGTTCATGGTGCAAAGATAATTATCTGGATTTAAATGTTGTTAAAACAAAAGAACTGCTTGTAGATTTTCGTAGAAACTCAGTGCCAGTGCCACATTTGGAAATTGATGGTGAAACGGTTGAAAGAATTGATGAGTACAAATACCTAGGCACAGTTTTAGACAAGAAACTTACTTTTGATAAACACATTGAGCATATACATAAGAAGAGTCAGTCCAGGATCTTTTGTTTACAGAGGCTAAGGAATATTGGTGTCTGTTCAGATATTCTTCAAACCTACTACCGATGTTGCATTGAATCTGTTCTTACTGTGTCATTTATCTGTTGGTATGGAAGCTTGAGTGTAAAAAGTAAGCGTGTGTTGAGTGATATGGTGAATGTGTGCAGTAAAGTTGTGGGTGCAAGGCAGAGTGGTATGCAAGAGTTGTATGACAGACAAGTAGTCAAGAAAGCCAGGAAAATTCTTAATGATAACAGTCATGTTCTGGCAAAATACTATGAAGTATTACCATCGGGCCGTCGATACAGAACTCTAAAACTGAAAATAAGAGCACAGAAAACTTTCTTACCAAGATCAATTCATCTGTTGAACTCTTAATGCACTGCATTGAGTGATTGTTTTGCTGAGCAGCCTGTCCATCTCCTTGGGATTGAATTTGTATTCGTATTCGTCCAGTTTGTTAACTACAATATTGCAGTGTTATTAGTTATTAGTTTACATTCTTTAATTGTTGATAAATGTGTTTATTGTTGTTGTGGTTTTTGTTGTTGTTGATAAATGTGTTTATTGTTGCTGTTTTTCTTATGTGCACCTGGCTGCAATTTCTCAGTTATGAGATAATAAAGATGATTTGATTTGATTTGATTTGATGACACATAGCGCTCACTGGCCGTTAGGTAGCAACACACCGACTGACACCTGTAACACCCATAGCGCTCACTGGCCGTTAGGTAGCAACACACCGACTGACACCTGTAACACCCATAGAGTGGGGGCAAGCTATGGGTGGCTTGAACACACAGAGGCAACTTCCGGCTGGGCGGTTTGGGCCTAAATAAATGCAAGAGGGCTAAACCATAGCATGGAACACCAACTTTCACCCTGGTGTACTATCGTCTCTCCTCTCCTATCACGCAATGTCAACTATGTGGACCTACACGGGATGCAAGTTCTTTGCACCTTGCACATGTAAACACTTATCATTCATTAACCCTTTCACCGCCAGCCATTTTTCAGCCAAAAAATACCATTAAACTTAACTGGGTAGAGAAAAAATAATCTTCAATATTGGGAATTCCTCTGTGTAAGAAAATGGGATCGTTGAATAACAGGTCTTGATTTGATGCCTTTAAGTGACATTGGTGTTAAACCATTGTGGTGCAATAATGCAGACATGCCTACCCCAAAATTTGCTTTCAGGGACAATAAAGAAATGAGGGACAAATCCGTGAAATCAGGGACAGGACAGGTCAAGATAGAAACATTGATTGCTCCCGCCAGATTTCACAGAGAAATCGCATACACACGTCTGGCAGATTGCAAACGAAACTCCTTTTTTACCCTGTTTTAGACAAGGCTACTTTTCTGTGAACTCTTTCTTGAACACACACGCGCGCTTCACGGCCGTTTTCTTCTTCTTTTCACACTTGTCTGATCCGTGATCCCAATCAGAATCCGACTCTGTGTCGGCATGTGCTCTTCGACGCCATGTTGCCATCAACTTGGAAGTGAAAGAGAGGCTATCTTCTTCGTGCATGCGCATTCCGTCTAGCAGACGATAACGATTCCAGGCTCAGTTCTTCTCTAATCGTACACCTTGGAACAGCTTTCCAATTCCCGATTATTTTTTCCGGGAAGCGTATTGCAAATCCAGGATTTCCGGGACAGTCGCTTCTAAAATCAACTTGTCTGTTAATGTGACCTCGGCGGCGAAAGGGTTAATATCACGCCTATAAATGTAACTAGCACTGAAATACCTCCATTTACACTGGAAATAACTGTTCACATGTAACTGTAGAAAATCACCCTTTCTTAACCTCTAGGGCAACATTTTTTTTAACACTTTTAAGCCTTGTCTTTATTTTCAAAATTGCAAGGATACAAATATGACATAAATCTAAATGTTTAAACCACAATACCAATATGTCAATGACATTTAAATGCTCAAAACTTGCTCTGTTGTAATTCCACTATCATTATATCACCGACTTTGTCAGTACTTACATGATGGTGTCTTTTATGACCCGTCGGCAATGGTCGATCAGCGGTTCCTGCAATGATAAACATCAAACAAACATTGACACTCTGCAATCTGTAAACCATGCAATGATAAACATCAAACAAACATTGACAATCTGTAAACCATGCAATGATAAACACCAAACAAACATTGACACTCTGCAATCTGCAAACCATGTAATGATAAACACCAAACATTAACACTCTGCAATCTGTAAACCATGCAATGATAAACACCAAACATTGACAATCTGTAAACCATGCAATGATAAACAACATTGACAATCTGTAAACCATGCAATGATAAACACCAAACATTGACAATCTGTAAACCATGCAATGATAAACACCAAACATTGACACTCTGCAATCTGTAAACCATGCAATGATAAACACCAAACATTGACACTCTGCAATCTGTAAACCATACAATGATAAACACCAAACATTGACACTCTGCAATCTGTAAACCATGCAATGATAAACACCAAACATTGACACTCTGCAATCTGTAAACCATACAATGATAAACACCCAACATTGACAATCTGTAAACCATGCAATGATAAACACCAAACATTGACAATCTCTAAACCATGCAATGATAAACACCAAACATTGACACTGCAATCTGTAAACCATGCAATGATAAACACCAAACATTGACACTCTGCAATCTGTAAACCATGCAATGATAAACACCAAGCAAACAATGACAATCTGTAAACCATGCAATGATAAACACCAAACATTGACACTCTGCAATCTGTAAACCATGCAATGATCAACACCCAACATTGACAATCTGTAAACTATGCAATGATAAACACCAAACATTGACAATCTGTAAACCATGCAATGATAAACACCAAGCAAACATTGACAATCTGTAAACCATGCAATGATAAACACCAAACAAACATTGACAATCTGTAAACCATGCAATGATAAACACCAAACAAACATTGACAATCTGTAAACCATGCAATGATAAACACCAAACAAACATTGACAATCTGTAAACCATGCAATGATAAACACCAAACAAACATTGACAATCTGTAAACCATGCAATGATAAACACCAAACATTGACAATCTGTAAACCATGCAATGATAAACACCAAACAAACATTGACACTCTGCAAACCATGCAATGATAAACACCAAACAAACATTGACAATCTGTAAACCATGCAATGATAAACACCAAACAAACATTGACACTCTGTAAACCATGCAATGATAAACACCAAACAAACATTGACACTCTGCAAACCATGCAATGATAAACACCAAACAAACATTGACACTCTGTAAACCATGCAATGATAAACATCAAACAAACATTGACACTCTGTAAACCATGCAATGATAAACACCAAACAAACATTGACACTCTGCAAACCATGCAATGATAAACACCAAACAAACATTGACACTCTGCAAACCATGCAATGATAAACATCAAACAAACATTGACACTCTGTAAACCATGCAATGATAAACACCAAACAAACATTGACACTCTGTAAACCATGCAATGATAAACACCAAACAAACATTGACACTCTGCAAACCATGCAATGATAAACACCAAACAAACATTGACACTCTGTAAACCATGCAATGATAAACACCAAACAAACATTGACACTCTGCAAACCATGCAATGATAAACACCAAACAAACATTGACACTCTGCAAACCATGCAATGATAAACACCAAACAAACATTGACACTCTGTAAACCATGCAATGATAAACATTAAACAAACATTGACACTCTGCAAACCATGCAATGATAAACATTAAACAAACATTGACACTCTGCAAACCATGCAATGATAAACACCAAACAAACATTGACACTCTGTAAACCATGCAATGATAAACATTAAACAAACATTGACACTCTGCAAACCATGCAATGATAAACACCAAACAAACATTGACACTCTGCAAACCATGCAATGATAAACACCAAACAAACATTGACACTCTGTAAACCATGCAATGATAAACATTAAACAAACATTGACACTCTGCAAACCATGCAATGATAAACACCAAACAAACATTGACACTCTGCAAACCATGCAATGATAAACATTAAACAAACATTGACACTCTGCAAACCATGCAATGATAAACATTAAACAAACATTGACACTCTGCAAACCATGCAATGATAAACACCAAACAAACATTGACACTCTGCAAACCATGCAATGATAAACACCAAACAAACATTGACACTGCAATCTGTAAAGATAAACAACAAACATTGACAATTTGCAAACCATGCAATGATAAACATCAAACAATGAAACGTTGACACTCTGCAATCTGTAAACCATGCAATGATAAACATGGACTTTTTGTAAATTGTTAATTTCAGTCAAGCTTTTGTAAAGCATGGAATTGTAAAAGATTAAAGTATAATTACCTTGGCAACATACAAAGATTACATAAACATCAGCATCATACAAATTTATAGCTTAATATTAGAATATACATCTTAAAGTAAAGCTTACATGCCTTAAGTTAATAGGAGAAATGTACTTATGGGTTATTGAACATTCTATGCTTTTCCTCAGACAGTCAAGCTGTGCGAAATATCACGGTTTACAATTCTTTTAGTCTTTAAAAAGACAATGCTTGGTTTGATTATGAACAGTTTACAACAAGTAGAGTTGACCAGTATGAAGATAGTCAATACAGAGAATAAGTGTGACAGACAGACAGACAGACAGACATGCAGACAGACAGACAGACAGACAGACAGACAGACAGACAGACATGCAGACAGACACGCAGACAGACAGACATGCAGACAGACACGCAGACAGACAGACATGCAGACAGACACGCAGACAGACAGACATGCAGACAGACACGCAGACACCTACCAGCTGAAGGAAGGAGGCAGCAGCCAGCACCCCAATGACCTGCACTGGTTTGACCAGAATGCTGTCTGTGTACAGCGACCTGAAGGCCATGCGCAGGGCTGTAGACATTAATATTCTAATTCATGATCAAAGGTCAATGTATTCAGTAGAGGTGGGGAAAAAAACCGGTTTGAACCGAAAAACCGGTTCTAAGCTTTCGCGGTTCGAAAAACCGGTTCGAGTTGCTGTGAACCGGTTTTTTTAACTGCAAACTGAAAGTAAGTTTTTCTTAGAATAACGCATTCTTTTTGAAGAAGAACACTGATTCTCAGCGCAGATTGGGTGTTTGTAAATCAAGAGTAGCTGCTTTTTCTAGTTTGTGGTGGTGTATGGCTTTGACTTTGACCGAGTGTTGAGTTTGAGTGTGTGTGTGTCATAAGTCATACGTTTCTTTATTGTGTGTGTGTGTGTGTGTGTTGTGTGTGTGTTTGTGCGTGTGCGCATGCGTGCGTGTGTGTGTGAATATTCTGACAAATAAATATAGGTGAAACTAGTGATGCGAGTACTGGTTTAAAAAAAACGGTTCTGTAAAACCGGTTCGAATAAGGGAAAACTGTGGTTGGGTTAAAACCGGTTCGGATTTTTTGAACCGGTTCTCAACTCTAGTATTCAGTGACCTCAATGCTGTCTGTGTACAGCGACCTAAAGGCCATGCGCAGGGCTGTAGACATTAATATTCTAATTCATGATCAAAGGTCAATGTATTCAGTGACCTCAATGCTGTCTGTGTACAGCGACCTAAAGGCCATGCGCAGGGCTGTAGACATTAATATTCTAATTCATGATCAAAGGTAGAGTTGAGAACCGGTTCAAATTTTCGAACCGGTTTTAAACCGGTTTTTCCTCTCCGAACCGGTCTTCTAACCAGTTTTTTTTAACCAACACTCACATCAGTAATTTCACCTATGCAAACGTATTTATTTGTCAGAATATTCACACACGCGCGTGCGCGCACACATACACACACACTCAACTAAAACTCAGCTCAACTCCAAACTGTCAAAGGAAGGTGAGGGTAGGGGTGTAGTTGAAAAATATAATAATCATAGGGAAAATAAATAAACCAAAGCAAAAACAAAACGTCATATGGCGGTTGGAGTGTGAAGGATGGTGGCACATTCACAACGCAATGAACCAGCTTTGAGAATAATCAGATATGTAGCGGGGGGGAGGGGGTAAGGAATACAAAAGTATAATAATCTTAATTATGTACCTGAATAGATAAACAAAACGAGAAGAGAAAATATTTCACAATGCAAGGAAAAAATATCACACATGAGCGCGCGCACACACACACAAATCACACACGCGCACAACCGCACACACGCGCGCTTGCACCACGCACATGCACACGCACACACATTCTCTCTCTCCCCCCCCCAGCCCTCTTTCACCCCCAGGGCTGGATGGGAGAAAAGCTGTTATTGCTAAATCTATCTATGTACCCTAGTTAAATAATGATTGTCGTGCCCCCTTCCCCACCACCACCTCCTTATCTCTTCTCTGTCTCTCTCCTGTTCTACTCTCTCTACTCTCTCTCTTCTCTCTCTCCTCTCTCTTACAACAGTGTAATGGACATTCTACTTTTAGACAATATCTTCAGTAAGCGCATTTATTTTAATCGAACAATAACTACTGAATGTACATTAAGCAGCTTACGAAGCTACTCCCAATCCCAGTTATAACAATGAACACCCCTCCCCCTCCTCCAAAAAGAAACCCGCAAAACAAATCAAATGTTAGACAAAACCGTACATCGTTTGGATTTAAGAGGTCAGTACATAGAGTTAGACGAAGGAAGGGGAGGGAGAGCGAGAAGAGAGAGAGAGAGAGCTATACACATTTACGAATGAATAAAAATACAGTGCAAATATCATAGCAAGTTCATGTCCTTTAGTAAATAAGAAAAAGCGTAATATGTTTGTGCGTGCGTGCGTGTGTTGTGTGGTGTGTGTGTGCAGAATTCAAAAAATCTTTTCGAACATATTTGCTCTCTTCTTAGCATAGAATTTTAATAGACATTAATTAAATAAACTTAAAAAGACATTGTTTTAATTGTGTTCCATTCACAGTTCTCTTGGTGATTAGGAATGTTGTTGTTCCACCACCCCGATTGATCGCACTGCCACAGTTTGCACGCACAAAGAATACTTTCTACAATCAATCCTCCCTCGATTTTTTTTCAAGGAGAAATACCTCCAAATGTTCGTTAC
>CM065680.1:104760402-104766126 GCA_017654935.2 Phymorhynchus buccinoides | reverse complement strand
AGATGGGCGTCATCCAGTTTGCACAGTAATCCTACTTCTACCAGACCTTAATGTTTGGTCTGGCAAAGGCACTTAGAGATGGGCGTATCAGTCTGCACAGTATCTACCTTCTACCAGACCTTAATGTTATGGTCTGGGCAAAGACACTTAGAGATGGGCGTCATCCAGTCTGCACAGTATCCTACCTTCTACCAGACCTTAATGTTATGGTCTGGGCAAAGACACTTAGAGATGGGCGTTATCCAGTCTGCACAGTATCTTACCTTCTACCAGACCTTAATGTTATGGTCTGGGCAAAGACACTTAGAGATGGGCGTCATCCAGTCTGCACAGTATCGTACCTTCTACCAGACCTTAATGTTATGGTCTGGGCAAAGACACTTAGAGATGGGCGTCATCCAGTCTGCACAGTATCGTACCTTCTACCAGACCTTAATGTTATGGTCTGGGCAAAGACACTTAGAGATGGGCGTCATCCAGTCTGCACAGTATCGTACCTTCTACCAGACCTTAATGTTATGGTCTGGGCAAAGACACTTAGAGATGGGCGTTATCCAGTCTGCACAGTATCCTACCTTCTACCAGACCTTAATGTTATGGTCTGGGCAAAGACACTTAGAGCTGGGCGTTATCCAGTCTGCACAGTATCTTACCTTCTACCAGACCTTAATGTTATGGTCTGGGCAAAGACACTTAGAGATGGGCGTCATCCAGTCTGCACAGTATCCTACCTTCTACCAGACCTTAATGTTATGGTCTGGGCAAAGACACTTAGAGATGGGCGTCATCCAGTCTGCACAGTATCCTACCTTCTACCAGACCTTAATGTTATGGTCTGGGCAAAGACACTTAGAGATGGGCGTCATCCAGTCTGCACAGTATCCTACCTTCTACCAGACCTTAATGTTATGGTCTGGGCAAAGACACTTAGAGCTGGGCGTTATCCAGTCTGCACAGTATCTTACCTTCTACCAGACCTTAATGTTATGGTCTGGGCAAAGACACTTAGAGATGGGCGTCATCCAGTCTGCACAGTATCCTACCTTCTACCAGACCTTAATGTTATGGTCTGGGCAAAGACACTTAGAGATGGGCGTTATCCAGTCTGCACAGTATCTTACCTTCTACCAGACCTTAATGTTATGGTCTGGGCAAAGACACTTAGAGATGGGCGTCATCCAGTCTGCACAGTATCGTACCTTCTACCAGACCTTAATGTTATGGTCTGGGCAAAGACACTTAGAGATGGGCGTCATCCAGTCTGCACAGTATCCTACCTTCTACCAGACCTTAATGTTATGGTCTGGGCAAAGACACTTAGAGATGGGCGTCATCCAGTCTGCACAGTATCCTACCTTCTACCAGACCTTAATGTTATGGTCCGGGCAAAGACACTTAGAGCCGGTGTAAGCTAAGTGCCTTTGGCGCCAGGTCTTAGGGAGGGGGCAAGACATCCAGGGTCACATACCTTGTGGTGCACGCTTTTCGCGCACGTCTCAGAACTCATCAGCAACAAATGGGCTGTCAATTGTCTTTCTCTTTTCCTTGTTCTCTTTATATAGGCTAATTAACCCCTGTCGGATTGCTGTGCGTCCTGCGTCAATCGCCTCTCAGCCTTGCTCCATTAATGATGGCAGTGGTCATTTGGCATGGCACCATTAACGATGGCAGTGGTCATTTGGCATGGCACCATTAACGATGGCAATGGTCATTTGGCATGGCACCATTAACGATGGCAGTGGTCATTTGGCATGGCACCATTAACGATGGCAGTGGTCATTTGGCATGGCACCATTAACGATGGCAATGGTCATTTGGCATGGCACCATTAACGATGGCAGTGGTCATTTGGCATGGCACCATTAACGATGGCAGTGGTCATTTGGCATGGCACCATTAATGATGGCAGTGGTCATTTGGCATGGCACCATTAATGATGGCAGTGGTCATTTGGCATGGCACGATATATGAAGTCTTGGGTAAAATAATACACCCGCAGAGTTTATCAATAATTTTAGTTTAAGTAACTTAAACGGTGTCTGAAGTTTTCGCGTTTCTTTGGGAAGTCAGCATATTGTCTGAAACCTCGGTTCAAACAAAGATCTCTCTCTCTCTCTCTCCTCCTCTTCTCTCTCTCGCTCTCTCCTACATCTCTCTCTCTTCTCATTGCCTCCGCTTCTCTCTCTCTCTCTCTCTCTCTCTCTCTCTCTCTCTCTCTCACCCAAGTGCCAATCCGTGTCATTGACCTGAGCATTGTGCAGTGTTCATATCCACTCTGTGCCATCCGTGCTGATGTCCTTGGTGCTGGCAAGGTGACCCAGCCTGGGGCTGCCACCAGCTGAACGGTCTCCTGTCATTGACCTGAGCATTGTGCAGTGTTCCTATCCACTCTGTGCCATCCGTGCTGATGTCCTTGGTGCTGGCAAGGTGACCCAGCCTGGGGCTGCCACCAGCTGAACGGTCTCCTTCTCTGTGTGATACACTCCTCAACAAATATTGAGGATCAGGTTTTGCATTGAACATTTCACGGATAAATCAACATCCCTGTGGCATTCTCGTTAAATTGGATACGGTTATGATAACGCAAGGAGGAGGAGGAGGAGGAGGAGGAGGAGGCGGAGGAGGAGGAGGAAGGATGGATGAGAAGAAGAAGAAGAAAGGGAAGAAAAGGAAGAAAGAAGAAGAAGAAGAAGAAGACAGAAGAGGAAGTAGGAAGAAGTAGAAGAAAGAAGAGTAATAAGAAGAAGGATAGAAGAAGAGAAGAAGAACGAAGTTAGAAAGAAAGGTCAAGAGAAATGAAGAAATAAAAGTGAACTGTAGGAGTAAAAAGAATAAGGAGGAGGAGTAGGTTTGATGTCCATGTGAAACGGTAAGGCAACGCAGACTTGTGAGGACTGTGAGAGTGGAGAACACGAGGGCTTGTGTGCTAAAGTTACAACTGCCTTACTCAGTAGTAAACACGGGCCTCAAAGTTGTATTAGACTTATTTCATAAGTTTCTGGAAGCCGAACGGGATTAGCAAGGTGTGACTACCTGGTTGCCCGTGCCGTGTGTATGAGCGATGTCGGCCAGGCGTGCTGTGTGGTGTGGTGTGTATTGTCAGACATCAGGCCTCCCCGCTGTGGTGTGGTGTGGTGTGTATTGTCAGACATCAGGCCTCCCCGCTGTGCTGTGGTGTGGTGTGTATCGTCAGACATCAGGCCTCCCCGCTGTGGTGTGGTGTGGTGTGTATCGTCAGACATCAGGCCTCCCCGCTGTGGTGTGGTGTGGTGTGTATTGTCAGACATCAGGCCTCCCCGCTGTGGTGTGGTGTGGTGTGTATTGTCAGACATCAGGCCTCCCCGCTGTGCTGTGGTGTGCTGTGTGTCGTCAGACATCAGGCCTCCCCGCTGTGCTGTGGTGTGGTGTGTATCGTCAGACATCAGGCCTCTCCGCTGTGCTGTGCTGTGTGTCGTCAGACATCAGGCCTCTTCGCTGTGCTGTGGTGTGTATCGTCAGACATCAGGCCTCCCCGCTGTGTTGTGGTGTGGTGTGTATCGTCAGACATCAGGCCTCCCCGCTGTGTTGTGGTGTGGTGTGTATCGTCAGACATCAGGCCTCCCCGCTGTGGTGTGGTGTGCTGTGTGTTGTCAGACATCAGGCCTCTTCGCTGTGGTGTGGTGTGGTGTGTATTGTCAGACATCAGGCCTCCCCGCTGTGGTGTGGTGTGGTGTGTATTGTCAGACATCAGGCCTCCCCGCTGTGGTGTGGTGTGGTGTGTATTGTCAGACATCAGGCCTCCCCGCTGTGTTGTGGTGTGGTGTGTATCGTCAGACATCAGGCCTCTCTACTGTGTTGTGGTGTGGTGTGTATCGTCAGACATCAGGCCTCCCCGCTGTGGTGTGGTGTGGTGTGGTGTGTATCGTCAGACATCAGGCCTCCCCGCTGTGGTGTGGTGTGGTGTGTATCGTCAGACATCAGGCCTCCCCGCTGTGCTGTGCTGTGGTGTGTATCGTCAGACATCAGGCCTCTTCGCTGTGCTGTGGTGTGGTGTGTATTGTCAGACATCAGGCCTCCCCGCTGTGGTGTGGTGTGGTGTGTATTGTCAGACATCAGGCCTCCCCGCTGTGGTGTGGTGTGGTGTGTATTGTCAGACATCAGGCCTCCCCGCTGTGGTGTGGTGTGGTGTGTATTGTCAGACATCAGGCCTCTTCGCTGTGGTGTGGTGTGGTGTGGTGTGTATCGTCAGACATCAGGCCTCCCCGCTGTGGTGTGGTGTGGTGTGTATTGTCAGACATCAGGCCTCTTCGCTGTGGTGTGGTGTGGTGTGGTGTGTATCGTCAGACATCAGGCCTCCCCGCTGTGGTGTGGTGTGGTGTGTATTGTCAGACATCAGGCCTCTCCGCTGTGCTGTGGTGTGTATTGTCAGACATCAGGCCTCTTCGCTGTGGTGTGGTGTGTATCGCAGACATCAGGCCTCGCCGCTGTCAGTGGAAACATGACAACCGTTCTACAGTTACTCAACACCGCTCAGTGACACCACACCACTTTCTTTATTGCCCTCTGTCCCCATTACACACACACACACAACACACACACACCCACACCCACACACCACCTTCCTCTGTCTTCTTTCTGTATCCAAGGTCGTCCTGTATAGTTGTTTAGAGACAGACAGAGCGACAGACAGCAGGACAGACATATAGACAGAACAGACAGAACGACAGACAGAGCAACACACAGACAGACCTATAGCCAGACAAGACGTCGTGAACGACAGACAGAGCGACATCTGCAGAATCGACAGAGCACTCCAGGAGGCGGGACAGACAGAGCGACAGACGTACTGACAGATAGGTACAGACATGATATGCACAGACAAATAGTCTGGACTGACTGACAGACAGAGCGTGACACAAAGAGATAGACTGACAGAACTGCCAACTGAAGGGTTAGACGTAGAGAGGGGCAACCTAACAATGATCTGTTAAACAACATTGATTGGTGTTCTGTTGCCCAGTCCCTAGAGTACCTTAATAATAAAGATACTCTACCATCCTACCTCCCCCCCCTCCACCCTCACTACGCTCTAGTAGTCATAAGTATGAACGTCTCTCTACGTCAGTCGATCCACTCGAGAGAGAGAGTGCGACTGAACCATCAATCGTACGATGGAGGGAGAAGTCCTGAGAAACGAAGGTGGGACCAAGATGAGAACGAACCGGTGAGTACCCCACTACAGGGGGAGGGCGACAGAGACCATGGACAGGTTACCACCCCACACCCCCCACCCCACACCCCACACACACTAACCCTCGTCTCTGTTTGTGTGATTTGTTTTTCCTCACAGTCCCCTGTCCAAAGTGTCTGTGACAACTGTGCATTAATGTCAACACAAGCACACAAACACACATCATTATAATATACAAACACGCGCGCGCGCGAACGCACATCAAATTAAATTTAGGCCTACACCTGTCTACTGATGCTGAAAACAGCCAAGGTCTGTCATATATATCACATCTCTTATGGCGGAAAGCAGGGAAAAGCATGACAAACGTCTGGGAAACTCCACTGAAAACGACACGAAGTGCAGCCATTGTTCGCCAGACAAACAACAAAGCATCCATGAATTATGACAGCATTAATTCTAGCAGCACGCAATTAACTGAATTCGCCTGGAATGTGCTGCCAGGGGATAATTAGTTCACCGAGAATTGCGGGCATCCATCATCTTTAAAAGTT
>CM065680.1:104710402-104752902 GCA_017654935.2 Phymorhynchus buccinoides | reverse complement strand
ATTCAGCGTGACGTCACACTGGTTCAACGTGACGTCACCTCTTGACAACATGATGTCATATCCGTACAACATGACATCAGAACCTTTCAACACGACGTCTCATCCGTACAACATGACTTCAGAACCTTTCAACATGACGTCACATCGGTACAACATGACGTCAGAACCTTACAACATGACGTCATCTCCCTACAACGTGACGCCCTCCACCACCATTAACCCTCTACAGCGGGACCTTCAGCCGGTGTTCAAGGACGTCAGCATTCTGTTCTACGTGGCCGTCATCGTGGTGGCGTTGCTAGGCAACGGGTCGGTGCTATATTTAGTGGGCACGCAGCGCGCGATGCGTCACGTGACCAACTACTTCATCGCGTCACTGGCGGCGTCTGACGCGTGCATGGCCGTGGTGTGCATCCCCTCCACTCTGGTGACCAACGTCCTGCTGGACTCCTGGCCCTTCCCTGCATGGATGTGTCCCTTCACCACCTATCTGCAGGTCTGTCTGTCTGTCTGTGTGTGTGTGTGTGTGTGTGCGTGTGTGTGTGTGTGTGTGTGTGTGTGTGTGTGTGTGTGTGTGTGTGTGTGTGTGTGTGTGTGTGTGTGTGTGTGTGTGTGTGTGTGTGTGTGTGTGTGTGTGTGTCTGTCTGTGTGTGTGTGTGTGTCTGTGTGTGTGTGTGTGTGTCTGTGTGTGTGCGTGTGCGTGTGCGTGCGTGTGTGTGTGTGTGTGATGCTAGACTCTTACCCATGCGTTACCCACCCCTACCGCAGCCCACCCCCTGTTCTTAACATGACAACCGACGCTGGGTATGTACATGAACATGGGTAATGCGTTCCTTTGGTAATATGTGTTTCATGAAGACGTTTGGAGCTCCCTTTGTGGGGTTTGTAATGTGATTTACCCCCCCCCCCCCCCCTTCTATAGTTTGCATTTATGTGTTTTCACTTTCTCGTCGTTAACTGTTCATGTTTTCCCCAAAGTAAATGCTTACACTCTGATCACCATCAGTTTAAAATGTAAGATCGTGTTCATGTCCCTTTATGGATTGTCTGTCTCCCAGACACTGCTTGTGACGGCGTAAACACTACTTTGCTCTACTAATAATGATTAGTAACAAATATTATCTTTCATTACCAGGCGTGTTGGTGTTCCGAAGTGTCCCCCTCAGGTGGCCATCTGTCTGGAGCGCCGTGTGACCATCATGTTCGCCTTCAGTTCCGCCCATCGCACAGACAATGCTGGCTCGTCCACCTGCCATTTAGGGCCTCATTACCAACCATTGATTGCTGACTGTTGATCAATGTTTCTCTATGTGGTGATTACTGTTGATCAATGTCTCTCTATGTGGTGATTACTGACTGTTGATCAATGTCTCTCTATGTGGTGATTACTGACTGTTGATCAATGTCTCTCCAGGTGGTGATTACTGACTGTTGATCAATTTCTCTCTATGTGGTGATTACTGACTGTTGATCAATGTCTCTCTGTGTGGTGATTACTGACTGTTGATCAATGTCTCTCTATGTGGTGATTACTGACTGTTGATCAATGTCTCTCTATGTGGTGATTACTGACTGTTGATCAATGTCTCTCTATGTGGTGATTACTGACTGTTGATCAATGTCTCTCCAGGTGGTGATTACTGACTGTTGATCAATGTCTCTCTATGTGGTGATTACTGACTGTTGATCAATGTCTCTCTATGTGGTGATTACTGACTGTTGATCAATTTCTCTCTATGTGGTGATTACTGACTGTTGATCAATGTCTCTCTATGTGGTGATTACTGACTGTTGATCAATGTCTCTCCAGGTGGTGATTACTGACTGTTGATCAATGTCTCTCTATGTGGTGATTACTGACTGTTGATCAATGTCTCTCTATGTGGTGATTACTGACTGTTGATCAATTTCTCTCTATGTGGTGATTACTGACTGTTGATCAATGTCTCTCTATGTGGTGATTACTGACTGTTGATCAATGTCTCTCCAGGTGGTGATTACTGACTGTTGATCAATTTCTCTCTATGTGGTGATTACTGACTGTTGATCAATGTCTCTCTATGTGGTGATTACTGACTGTTGATCAATGTCTCTCTGTGTGGTGATTACTGACTGTTGATCAATTTCTCTCTATGTGGTGATTACTGACTGTTGATCAATGTCTCTCTGTGTGGTGATTACTGACTGTTGATCAATGTCTCTCTATGTGGTGATTACTGACTGTTGATCAATGTCTCTCCAGGTGGTGATTACTGACTGTTGATCAATGTCTCTCTATGTGGTGATTACTGACTGTTGATCAATGTCTCTCTGTGTGGTGATTACTGACTGTTGATCAATGTCTCTCTATGTGGTGATTACTGACTGTTGATCAATGTCTCTCTATGTGGTGATTACTGACTGTTGATCAATGTCTCTCTGTGTGGTGATTACTGACTGTTGATCAATGTCTCTCTATGTGGTGATTACTGACTGTTGATCAATTTCTCTCTATGTGGTGATTACTGACTATTGATCAATGTTTCTCTATGTGGTGATTACTGACTGTTGATCAATGTCTCTCTGTGTGGTGATTACTGACTGTTGATCAATTTCTCTCTATGTGGTGATTACTGACTGTTGATCAATGTCTCTCTATGTGGTGATTACTGACTGTTGATCAATGTCTCTCTGTGTGGTGATTACTGACTGTTGATCAATTTCTCTCTATGTGGTGATTACTGACTATTGATCAATGTTTCTCTATGTGGTGATTACTGACTGTTGATCAATGTCTCTCCAGGTGGTGATTGCTGACTGTTGATCAATGTCTCTCTATGTGGTGATTACTGACTGTTGATCAGTGTCTCTCTATGTGGTGATTACTGACTGTTGATCAATGTCTCTCCAGGTGGTGCTGGTGTTCCAAAGTGCCTACACCCTGATGGCCATCAGCTTGGAGCGCTACGTGACCATCATGTTCCCCTTCAGGCGTCGCCTCACGCACAGACAGTGTCTGCTGGTCATCCTGCTCACCTGGCTGCTGTCCATGGTCACTCCACTGCCCACTGCTGTGCTGGCCAGACTGCAGGAGTTCCCCACACACCAGGTGAGAGAAAGAGAGAACACTGAACACTGAACATTGCTGTGTGAGGGAGGGTGGGATGCTGGCATGTTCTCAAGTGTGTACGGATTTACTCAGCCGTTGTTTGTTTGCTTGTCTGTCTGGTTTGAATGCTCTGTGTCTTTAAGTTGAACGTGGCAGGGCTGTTATTACCTGGCCAGAGGACGGTTATTGTGACGGCTCTCTCTCTCTCTGTCTCTCTCTCTGTCTCTCTCTCTCTCTCTCTCTCTCTCTCTCTCTCTCTCTCTCTCTCTCTCTCTCTCTCTCTCTCTCTCTCTCTCTCTATCTATCTATCTCTCTCTCTCTCTTTCTCTCTCGGGGGTGTGTTAACGATGGCGGACAGGAAGGAGCTAGCAACATTTATGTCCCAAACAAATGCATTTTTCTGCGTTCACAAGGACTTTTCAGTGGACTGTGGTGTTACTGTGAATTCGCTCTGTGTGTAGGTACACTGTGGACAACAACAATGATTGACATTAGTTCGTGGAGAGCCAGAATTGGTTCGTTTGTGTCAGTGAACCAACGTGTGCCCCAGTTTAAAAAATCACAGGTGGGTGAAAATCAGGTCGACGTGACACTGACTGATGTGCTTGTTTCGTGCGTACTGATACTTATTGCTGGCAGTCTTGTGCTTTCTGTGGCATCAAATGTGCATGAAAATGACGGTTGGATATTCTCTACTGTGCTGCATGAACAATCAAAGGGAAAGGGAACGATTTCAACGAATAATAATGTGTACATGACAGTTGAAAGTGGGTCAATTGACAGTGGCAGTTTACAGCAAGTTGACATTCACGTGCCGATCGTGTTTTCGATGTGTGCGGTCAATGCCGTGTATTTCGTGTGGCGGATCCTCTTGAGTAATGACACACAAGTCAATCCGGGCCCTCTGGCGTGCAGCACGTGCAACACGATGACACGAAGGAAGAGCACGTGCAACCTGCGGAAGAAGAAGAACGAAGTGGGTCAGCTTTGTTGACAAACACACGGAGTGGGGCTTTCGATTCGAACGCAGTTTCTGCCATTCTGGCAGCTATCCAGCACCAATCTCAGGATCCTCAGTCAAAATTAGAAGAATAAAACAAACAATTGGAGGGGCAAAGCAAACAACTCAGGCAACAGAGAGAGGAACAAGCAGAACATAGCAGAGCTATACAGGAAGAGCTGAGTGACATTAAAAGCAACATGCAGAAAGTGTCTGATAAGTGTCAACAAATTAATGAACGATGCAATCATTTAGAAGGAGAGAACACTAAGCTACGTTTGTATGAAACGGAAGAGATCATCCCCCAAACCGTTCAGTCTGGTCGTGGGGGTGTTCCCACCTTGACATCCACAGCCCACTTCCCCCTCATCCGTTCCCAGCGTGATGGTAATGCCAACAGTGACAAGGTCCCTCCCACACACCCAGGCCAGTTTCCTGGCTCTTTGCCTCCTGAACGGCCGAGGGCAAATGTGAGGGAAAGCACCATGGAAGCCTCATATTCCTCTCAGCAGAGTGAACACTCCAATCCCTCTTTCCATGATGTCGCGGCTTATCCACATACCTCCCACCCCCTTCCTTATCCTGGTAATATGATTCCCCAGCCTCTTTACCCCAGACCCCATTACTCCTATTCCCACCCAGCCCAGCCTGTCTTCAGAGGGGAGTTCCCCCTCAGACAGTTCCAGGCATCGGGTGACGCCAGTTATGTGCCCCCATCACAGGGCCCTCCCCAGGACATTCTCAATTGGCCCCCTCCCATTCGTTCTGTGGGCTACTATGCACGACAGCTCATGTCCTTAGCATCCCACTTAGCTCACCAGCAGGACACGCAGCATCCCCCACCTGCCTGGTAGACCACTGCATGTTTTGTGCTTCATGTTTTTTTTTATGTTTGTTGTGTTTTTTGTATTTTTTGGTGTATGTCTTTTAATATTTAGTTTTATGGCTTATGTTTGTATGTCTTCACTTAAATACCCCCAACTCTTTTGTTCGTATTTTATTCATCGATTTCTCTTCTGCCTTCAATACAATACAGCCCCATTTACTGGCCCAGAAACTACTAGACCTGAATGTTAACCCCAAGCTCATTCTCTGGATAACCAATTTCCTACGCACACTTCTACAGGTGCCCCCCAAGGAACAGTTTTGTCCCCAGTTCTTTTTACATTGTACACAAATGACTGTAGAGGCACTGAAGAAACACCTGTCATTAAATACTCAGATGATTCTGCCATCGAAGATTTGTCAAACTCTGATTCTGTGTACTTCAGTGAAGTCAAAAGGTTTTGTTCATGGTGCAAAGATAATTATCAGGATTTAAATGTTGTTAAAACAAAAAAGAACTGCTTGTAGATTTTCGTAGAAACTCAGTGCCAGTGCCACATTTGGAAATTGATGGTGAAACGGTTAAAAGAATTGATGAGTACAAATACCTAGGCACAGTTTTAGACAAGAAACTTACTTTTGATAAACACATTGAGCATATACATAAGAAGAGTCAGTCCATGATCTTTTGTTTACAGAGGCTAAGGAATATTGGTGTCTGTTCAGATATTCTTCAAACCTACTACCGATGTTGCATTGAATCTGTTCTTACTGTGTCATTTATCTGTTGGTATGGAAGCTTGAGTGTAAAAAGTAAGTGTGTGTTGTGTGATATGGTGAATGTGTGCAGTAAAGTTGTGGGTGCAAGGCAGAGTGGTATGCAAGAGTTGTATGACAGACAAGTAGTCAAGAAAGCCAGGAAAATTCTTAATGATAACAGTCATGTTCTGGCAAAATACTATGAAGTATTACCATCGGGCCGTCGATACAGAACTCTAAAACTGAAAATAAGAGCACAGAAAACTTTCTTACCAAGATCAATTCATCTGTTGAACTCTTAATGCACTGCATCGAGTGATTGTTTTGCTGAGCAGCCTGTCCATCTCCTTGGGATTGAATTTGTATTCGTATTCGTCCAATTTGTTAACTACAATATTGCAGTGTTATTAGTTATTAGTTTATTTTCTGTAATTGTTGATAAATGTGTTTATTGTTGTTTTTTTTGTTGATAAATGTGTTTATTGTTGTTGTTTTTCTTATGTGCACCTGGCTGCAATTTCTCAGTTATGAGATAATAAAGATGATTTGATTTGTTCATTGATTCGGTGGGCATAAGCAACTATCCGTGTATTAACGAGTCTATTTTCATGCTGTGGCGTATTATATTCATATCATCACTCTTCCCGCATATGCTTACCTACCTACCTATCTCCTTATCGATCATATGCCCCTCCCCTCCAACCCCTTCTTCTTCGTGTTTGTTTGTCAGTTTGTTTTGTTGTTGATTTGTTACTTTAATCATTAAACAACAATACAGCGTTCTACGTTGTAATCGGCCAAACGGATATTCCGGTTGGGGCCCATGTTTTGGTAAATTGCCATTTGCTGGTTGTTTATTTTGCATTGCTTTGTGACATGTACGTTGGAAGTACGCTTGCTATCGATATATCTTGCTTGCTCATATTGTTTGCATTACTTTTTCATCACACGTAAACTTCAATTGTTGTTGGCTTGCTTGCTTTGTTTATATTGCATTTGTTTGGGTTGTGATTTTTGTATTTCTTCTTGCTTGTTTGTGTTTGTTTATATTGCTGTTTTTGGACACGTGATTTTGAATTGCTATTCCTATTGTTTAAATTGATGGTATTGTTTTCCTTGTTCGTAACGATTCAGTTGAAATTTAAACTTACCATTTTGTCTCCTAGGAGTGGGACTCTGGCTTATAACTGCTTTATATATATTTGTCTGATGTATAAATTAATTGTGTTGTTACGCGTACCCTTTACGTGCATACTTTGAAATTTTATTGTGCACATTGCTGAGTGAAATAGTTTTTGTTCGTAAATTTCATATTACCACCAATCATGGCCTCTAACAGCAACACACCCAAATGGTTATCACATAGTGGACTCAAGATAGGTTACCTTAATGTTTGCCATCTATTAAACAAAGTATCTGACCTACCGTCCATTTTATCTAACTCAGATGACAATTTTCATGTGTTTGGTTTCTCCGAAACCCGTTTAGCGAATATAGTGTCTAATGATCTTGTGTCAATATCCGGATATAACTTAATAAGGCGAGATGCTTCTATTAAACTAGAGACGGGTCTGATAGCGTATATTCATCAGTCTGTTAAATACAAACAAATCAGTAGTTTTGATAAATTTAATATTGAATGTATCTGGCTAGAGATTGGCTTAAAGGGAAATAAACCCATTTTGATATGCTTATTATACAGGAATCCGGAGGAAAAGATTGAGTGGTATGATCGTTTTGAGTTAATGATGGAGGAAGCAATAGGTTATTCTACAGAAATCATTTTACTAGGCGACTTCAATATTGATCTGTCGAAGCCGCAACATAAATGTGAACAAATATATGAGATGTCATCTGATTCAGTTAGTAAATTCCCCAACTAGAATAACTTCCCACTCACAAACCCTAATTGACCATATATACGTTACTAACCCAGACAATATCATAGAAACTTCTGTACCTATATTTGGCATTAGCGATCACTTTCCAGTATGTGTCACCTGGTCGAAGAAAGGAATCAAGATACCTAGGTGCAACCACAAATGCATTACTTATCGTAACTACAAAAACTTTAATGATGATGACTTCCTATCTGACTTATACCAAACTGATTTCTCTGACACTTATCAGCATAGTGACCCTGACGAAGCACTTCAGGCTTGGTATAGAATTGTTCTCCCCCTCTTTGATAAGCATGCCCCTCTTAAAACTAGTCGCGTAAAACTAACTTAAAAAACCCACAATGGTTAACTAAAGAAATAGACGATGAAATAAAAATAAGAGGGGATCTATTACTAACATCTGGTACGTCTAAAGATTTTAAGAAACAAAGAAATAAAATAACTTCTATGAAACGAACAGCAAGTAAGCAATACTTCAAAGAACTAATTGCGACAAAACAAGATACAAAAGCCATATGGAGTGCAATCAACCAGTTGTCAGGTAAACGGTGTGTTACCCCCCCCCCCCCCCCCCCTGGAAATGATCTCTCTGCTGACGAATTTAACAATTTTTTTGTATCTGTTGCCCAAAGAACGATCCCCAAGACAACACAACAACTAATGACTTACACTTACTGAAAGACTTTTGCACCTCAAAAAACATACACTCTAAACTTCATATTCCATTCATAAGTGTACACGAAGTATGCAAAGAATTATGTGAATTAAAACAGTCTAGTTCCAGGGGATTGGATGGTTTTGACAGTAGAATCCTAAAGATGTCAGCACCGATTATTTCAGAACATATTACATATATGTATAACTATGCATAGATAAATATTACTTCCAACACATTTTTAAGGATGCTAAAATACTCCCTATTTATAAATCTGGAGATACAAATGACCCATCAAATTACAGGCTCATATCTTTACTATCTGCACTGTCTAAGCCTCTTGAGAAGCATATTAAACATAGCCTGATCACTCATTTTAATAAGTACAATTTATTCCACCCTAATCAAAACGGCTTTCGTGAAAACCATTCCTGTCATACTATGCTTTCAAATATCATTGACGAATGGCACTTAAACATAAATAACGAATTACTAACTGGTTCTGTATTTGTAGATTTCACTAAGGCCTTTGATACTATTGATCATTCACTTCTCTGTACTATCCTGTCCTATATGGAATCCCCCAAGGCTCTGTTTTAGGCCCCGTTTTATTTTCAATTTATATAAATGACCTTCCATTACATTTACAAAATACCTGTGAACATTTCGCTGATGACACAACTCTTCACTCTAAACACAAAGACCTGAGCCATCTTTATTCAACCTTACAGAACGACCTTGATAAGCTTACAAATTGGACTAGTGCTAACCATATGGCCATTCACCCTATCAAAACTAAATGCATGTTAGTTACCACCCGACAAAAGAGACAGATATTAGAATCATGTACACTACAATTTAAAATAAGTAACAAGGCTCTAGAACAAGTGGATTCCTATAAAGTTATTGGACTGACCATTGACAATAATTTAACCTGGTCCATTCATATTACTGGACTTTGCAAAAAGATATCTAGAAAGGTTTTCCAACTGAACAGAAGTAAGCACTTTCTTGACCAGCATACACGCAAGCTCTTCTTCTATGCATACACACAGCCAGATATTGATTATGCATCGACGTGCTGGGACATGGCTAGTGGTAATTCTTTGAAACCACTGAAAAGTTTATGCCGACGTTCCTTAAAGCTGATTCTCTTCAAATCTTCTTCCCTCATAACAAATGACTATAAAATCTAGATATTCTCCCTTTTGATCAGAAATGTCGTTTCAATAAAGCCGTTTTCATGAATAAAATTATCAACAACCATACCCCCTCCTATCTGCTAGCCAGGTTCCAGCACATCACTGTTCGTAATAAAAGCGCTATTTTTATTCCACGCCCGCGAACAAACCTCTTTATGTCTTCCCTTATTTATGCGGGTGCAAAATTATGGAACGACCTACCTGACTGTCTGAAAAATAAATCAACTCTACATGCTTTTAAAAAAGCATATCACAAACAATTAATGTATCAAATATAATTAGTTATACATAGTTTCGATATAACATATATTAAAAACTACTTTTAAATTTTAGTAGGAGTTCTAATATGCTACATATAAAATAATCATGTATGTGTCTATCAAAAAAGCAAAAGTCAAAACCACACTGACTATTCGAGTTTTATTTCTACTTAATATTCTCTTGAACTCGACGTCAAAGGCACTTTAGGTGTGCGACCAGGCTGGAGGAGTGAGCATCTTCCATTCTATTGTCCTATATCCATCAGCCCAGCCCCTCTACGTGCCGGTGGTACCACACGACTTTTGAAGCCAAACTAGGGAACACATTTCGAAACCAGCAGAAGTGTAGACTGAAAGAGAATTTCCTAGTGTGACTTTCGTGCTGGTTTTTGTAAATGTTCCCTGAGTATGTTCCAGTGCCCAGAAGAAGTTTTTAAAAGCGAAAATTTGGCCCAAATAAAAAAGCAAAAGTCAAAACCACACTGACTATTCGAGTTTTATTTCTACTTAATATATATATATATATAAACGTACAAGAATTGAAGAAGAAAAAACAACCACACCAATAAACGTTCCTCTTATATATATAGTTTGCTTTAATAAAACTTTTTTTGTGTCCAATGTATAAGTTTGTGAACCTAAGAAAGAAACTCAATAACTTTAATTTTAACTTTACGATTTGTTCTGTGTTCTGAAAAGAATAAAAGAAAATAATGTGCTGATTTACTTTTTCTCCCAATGGGATAGACAATGCCTATGCAAAGACAGCTGTTTCGTCTTTGAGAAAGACTCTTCAGTCTGCATATCGGCCTGCAAAGAATGTCCACAGTGAACATTCAAACTGAGCTAGAAAACCTTCTCCAAGAGAAAGGTTGTCCTCTTTGCACCAGATTGAAAGTCCACAATAAAAGCAAACCAGCACTTAATTCAAAAGAAATGGTAAAAATCTTGTGTAAAATAACAAAAATAATAATGTTCTAAAATTACAATCCCTCGAAGAGAGTAGAAGAGATGGGATGCCATGTTGGTGGATCCAGTGAAGGATTCAATAGGGGAGGTCATAGAAATCGTAGTAAACATCAACATACTCCCGGTGAGGAGGAATGTAGAGAGGTGTGCCTGGATCAGGTAGACTGATGCGCTTTCCTTCTTCGAAGTTTGATTTAAACATACAAGAATTGAAGAAGATAAAACAACCACACCATAAACTTTCCTCTTATATATATATAGTTTGCTTTAATAAAACTTTTTTTGTGTCCAATATATAAGTTTGTGAACCTAAGAAAAAAACTCAATAAATTTAATTTCAACTTTACGATTTGTTCTGTGTTCTGAAAAGAATAAAAGAAAATAATGTGCTGATTTACCTTTTCTCACAATGGGGGAGATAGACAATGCCTATGCAAAGACAGCTGTTTCGTCTTTGAGAAAGACTCTTCAGTCTGCATATCGGCCTGCAAAGAATGTCCACAGTGAACATTCAAACTGAGCTAGAAAACCTTCTCCAAGAGAATATATATATATTCTATTTCTGCATGATAACAAGCTGTGTTAACACTCCAGTGATATGGGCCTATGGCCTAATCATTAAACATTCCAGTGTCCTCTCTCTCTCTCTCTCTCTCTCTCTCTCTCTCTCTCTCTCTCTCTCTCTCTCTCTGTCTGTCTTTGTGTATTTGTGTCTGAATGTGTGTCTCTGTATATTATCTTAAAAAATACTGGACGGATTTTGATCAAATATGGCAGAGTGGCAGAATTCTTGAAAATGAAGACTGCTGTTGATATTCATGACTGTGCTGACCTTGACCTTGATGTTTAACATTGAAACCCGAAATTTCCGTCGTTTGGCTATATATTTAATTTTCCAAGTTGTATCTCCTGAACCGGTGAACAGAATCGCTTCAAATTTTGTGTGGTGGTGTATCAAGGTGCCGGGAGGGTTATGTAAAAACATATAACTGTGCTGACCTTGCCTTGAAGTTTATTTTGTTCAAGTACTAACATTAATTTGTTTTCAAACGGTCAAAGGGACGCAAACCCCAGGTATTTGACAACAAAGTAATCAAGAGTATTGCCCCCTTGACAAGACAAGTCAAGTTGGAGTAGTGTTAACTCAGGGAAAGTGGATGATGGGGTAGAAGAGCTACACAGGCAGGTCTGAGGTTTGCAAATGCATTGGTTAGTGTGTTCGTTATGCATAATAGTATGCAAACCGGTTTTTATGCAATGTTGGGAGTGGGAAGTGGTGTGGGGGGATGGGTGTGATGGAGGCCGATGGAGGGTGTCGAGGTGGATGGGGTGGGTGGACATAAATCTGGCCGGGTTGCATTGCCACAATGCATTTCTAGTGTTACGAGCTTTTACGTTGTTTTCCATTACATTCGCTGTGTGTGCCGCACCAGGTCAATGTGTCGGAGATCCGGTGTTACGAGCTGTGGCCTGAGGAGCAGCAGGCGGTGACCTACGGCATGACCCTGATGGTGCTGCAGTACTTCGCCCCGCTCACAGTCCTCCTCTTCACATATGCCAGGTCAGCAGGGCAGGCAGGGCAGGCAGGGCAGGGAGGGCGGGGCAGGGTATGGTAGGGTGTGGTAGGGTAGGAGCAGCAGGCGGTGACCTACGGCATGACTCTGATGGTGCTGCAGTACTTCGCCCCGCTCACAGTCCTCCTCTTCACATATGTCAGGTCAGCAGGTCAGGGATGGCAGGGCAGGAAAAGCAATAATTATCAACTAGGCCTTGTGGCCCCTTCATGCATTCCCTTTGTATAACTTTGGGCTGGCATACGTCTTGCGTGTTTTGTTGTTGAATATTTATTATAGTCATGTAGATAATAATTATTTACTGTATATATTTGTACCGTTGTTACAGAGGGGTCCAAACTGGGCTAGTCAAATGTAGGTGCGCGTTGTATTTGTGCCCAAAGGGTGTTTAATCACGAGTAGGTTATTTAGGAGGCCGAACTCTCAACACTTTTCTTCAATTTATACTATGCGTGTGTTGTGTTAGTATTTTTTGTTCGTAATTTCACGTTCCTGAATAGGCCTTGACTTGATTTTGATGTTGCAGTCTAGATAGGCTACGAAAAAGGAAAATGTGTACAGTATAAATGACATAGACATAATGTTTGTGTGGTTGTGTAGGGGTGTTTGCTTCAGTAATGTCATTAGAAGAGCATTGCTACACGCTGTTCTGTTAGCTGTTTGGCTCGGTGTTTGCTGCATCCGAGTTGTGTCCATTGATAGGTAGCTGAAGCTAATCTTAGGCAATACGGACCAAACCTTCCTCCAAACCTTTCTCCACGACCAATAGCTATTTTGCCAGTATCACCAGGATCATAAACCTGTTTGTTCCACCTTATCCAGGATCGTGGTGGTGGTTTGGATCAAGGAGGCGCCGCCTCACGGGCAAATGGGCAGCGGGCATGCTGCGGGCATGTCGGGCAGACCGGTCCTGCAGCACCAGGACAGCTGTGTGGAGACCGGGCATTACGGCGACCCCAGGAAAAGAGTGAGTAGTGCGTGTGTGTGCGTGCGTGCGTGCGTGTGCATATGTGTGTGTGTGTGCGCGTGTGTGTATGTGTGTGAAAGAGAGAGAGAGAGAGAGAGAGAGAGAGAGAGAGAGAGAGAGAGAGAGAGAGAGAGAGAGAGAGAATAGTGACAGTGAAGCAAATGACTTGGAGCAAGAGCGATGCCGAGAATGCTGTTTCATGTCATTAATTGGATGATAATGATGATGATGATGATGATGATGTTGTTTGAAATCATCAAAATAATAATGATGAATAAGATGGTGATGAAGACGACGATAGCGACGACGATGATGATGATGTTGTTGATGACGACGACGACGATAATGATGATGATGATAACAATGACAATGCTATTTCAGATAATCAAGATGATGATCGCGGTGTTTGGAATGTACGCAGTGTGCTGGCTGATGATGATGATGACGACCACAATGGCGATGTTTCAGTTAATCAAGATGATGATGATGATGATGATGATGATGATGATGACAATGACGATGTTTCAGATAATCAAGATGATGATGATGATGATGACGACAATGATGATGTTTCAGATAATCAAGATGATGACGACGACAATGCCGATGTTTCAGATCATCAAGATGATGATGATGATGATGACGATGTTTCAGATAATCAAGATGATGATGATGATGAAGATGACGACAATGACGATGCTTCAGATAATCAAGATGATGATGATGATGATCACGATGTTTCAGATAATGAAGATGATGATGACGACAATGACGATGTTTCAGATAATCATCATGATGATGACGACAATGACGATGTTTCAGATAATCAAGATGACGATGACGACAATGACGATGTTTGAGATAATCAAGATGACGATGACGACAATGACGATGTTTGAGATAATCAAGATGACGATGATGACAATGACGATGTTTGAGATAATCAAGATGATGATGATGACGATGTTTCAGATAATCAAGATGATGATGATGACGATGTTTCAGATCATCAAGATGATGATGGCGGTTGTGGGCATGTACGCCGTGTGCTGGCTGCCCATCCACCTGATGTCCATCCTGGGCGACGCCTACCGGGACATGTGGACCCAGCGGGCCATGCGGTACATGTGGGTGGGGGCCCACTGGCTGGCCATGTCCTCCTGCATGTACAACCCGCTCATCTACTGCTGGATGAGCCCCAAGTTCAGACAGGGCTACCGGCTCATCATCACCCAGGTCAGTGGGCCCAATAAGGGGCTGTGTGCCATGTCCTCCTGCATGTACAACCCGCTCATCTACTGCTGGATGAGCCCCAAGTTCAGACAGGGCTACCGGCTCATCATCACCCAGGTCAGTGGGCCCAATAAGGGGCTGTGTGCCATGTCCTCCTGCAGGTACAACCCGCTCATCTACTGCTGGATGAGCCCCAAGTTCAGACAGGGCTACCGGCTCATCATCACCCAGGTCAGTGGGCCCAATAAGGGGCTGTGTGCCATGTCCTCCTGCAGGTACAACCCGCTCATCTACTGCTGGATGAGCCCCAAGTTCAGACAGGGCTACCGGCTCATCATCACCCAGGTCAGTGGGCCCAATAAGGGGCTGTGTGCCATGTCCTCCTGCAGGTACAACCCGCTCATCTACTGCTGGATGAGCCCCAAGTTCAGACAGGGCTACCGGCTCATCATCACCCAGGTCAGTGGGCCCAATAAGGGGCTGTGTGCCATGTGCTCCTGCATGTACAACCCGCTCATCTACTGCTGGATGAGCCCCAAGTTCAGACAGGGCTACCGGCTCATCATCACCCAGGTCAGTGGGCCCAATAAGGGGCTGTGTGCCATGTCCTCCTGCAGGTACAACCCGCTCATCTACTGCTGGATGAGCCCCAAGTTCAGACAGGGCTACCGGCTCATCATCACCCAGGTCAGTGGGCCCAATAAGGGGCTGTGTGCCATGTCCTCCTGCATGTACAACCCGCTCATCTACTGCTGGATGAGCCCCAAGTTCAGACAGGGCTACCGGCTCATCATCACCCAGGTCAGTGGGCCCAATAAGGGGCTGTGTGCCATGTCCTCCTGCAGGTACAACCCGCTCATCTACTGCTGGATGAGCCCCAAGTTCAGACAGGGCTACCGGCTCATCATCACCCAGGTCAGTGGGCCCAATAAGGGGCTGTGTGCCATGTCCTCCTGCAGGTACAACCCGCTCATCTACTGCTGGATGAGCCCCAAGTTCAGACAGGGCTACCGGCTCATCATCACCCAGGTCAGTGGGCCCAATAAGGGGCTGTGTGCCATGTCCTCCTGCAGGTACAACCCGCTCATCTACTGCTGGATGAGCCCCAAGTTCAGACAGGGCTACCGGCTCATCATCACCCAGGTCAGTGGGCCCAATAAGGGGCTGTGTGCCATGTCCTCCTGCAGGTACAACCCGCTCATCTACTGCTGGATGAGCCCCAAGTTCAGACAGGGCTACCGGCTCATCATCACCCAGGTCAGTGGGCCCAATAAGGGGCTGTGCATGTGTGTGTGCGTGGGGTAAATTATGACGCGCTTTAATTAACATATTAAAAAGCGCTTTGGGCTCATTTGAGGTAAAGCACTATATAAATGTAAGCTTACTGTTATTATTATTATTATGTTAAAGTATATTGCTGCTCTTTGATTGTGTTATATATTGTGAGAACTCGATTTAATGTTTTTTTCCAAACTAAATTATGATCACGTCGTTGAAAATGGCAGATAAGCTGGCAGCCATCTTTGATTTGGTACATCAGAGACAATTATAGCTGTGTCCTCTGTGTATTATTTTGGGTGCAAACTGAACGCGCACAAGAAAACCCTACAGAAATCAAACACCATATGTGTCCTTTCTTAGCAAAAGCAAGACATTCAACCCACCCTATAAATATAAAATGTCTGAATGACACATTTCATCCTTTGTTGCATGTTTTACCAATTATAAAGTCAAAATGTGGACAATTTCTTTGTTTATTTAATTAGTTTTCAAACCAAAACGATAAAAACCAGAGCCAAAACTCTTTTGTGTCAAGAATGATGCCAATGATGGACCGTGGATGACAAACTTTAAAGTGATAAATCAAAAGTAGCAAAATACCTTGTTTTCTGTGCATCATTGGGAATGTTAGCAGAAGATGGAAGTCAACTCTCAATGCAAGCACGTCCATTCCATGTGGATTTGTTCTTCACTGTCCCCCAGATGCAACACGCCTGTGGCCGGGGAGACCCCTTCCATGGGCCACACAGCCTGGGCACTGCCTCCAGCTTCTTCCAGCCACCCAGGGGCGGGGGGAGGACACACAGGGAGGGGAACAACTCCGAAGTCGTACCGCTGAAGGATGGGCCGGCTTCAGAGTGTGACAGGACGGGGAAGGGGGTTGACTGGCACAGACAGAATGGGCGAATTGTTAGCGCAGACCTAACCAACACATCCGTGCTCGACACTAACCACCTGGACTCTCGCCAGGACTCGTCCCGCGTGTAGCGTCACGTGAGCAGCAGTCGTTATTTTTATGACAACCGGTCCCAGCCTGTCGGGGATTCCAGGGCTTCAGCGGTGAGGATTGTTGACGTCAGAGGTTCTTGTGTTCTGCGGTTTCATCGGCCTCAGTGGAGGAATTCAAATCCCAGATCTGAACATCCTCCTCTCCTCCTCCCACCCCCCTTCCTCTCCTCCACCCCGTTTCCCGGTAAAGGTGAAGACCCGCCACCCCTGTCATAGTCTTGGTTCATTCCGTCTTCTACTATTATTGAGTGCATATTTTTAATTGTGTAAATGGATGAAAATGAAAGTGAAATATAGCAAACGATAGAGGTTGGAGTGCTCAATCTGCAGTAAAGGGCCAGCCGCACGACCGCTAAAATCGCACGACTGTACAATACGATTCGATCACGTGATCTCGATGCGCCAATCACGTGTTCTTGGAGACCAACGTGATCGAATCGTATTGTACAGTCGTGCGATTTTAGTGGGCATGTGGCTGGCCCTCACCCCAGTCCAGGCCTCTCCCTCAAATTATGCTCCCCCCCCCTCCCCCTACCAATCTCATTGAGCTGATCATCTGGGCAGCAAGTGTTATACACAGGTCAACTGTTTAGTTGGAAACCCCACCCCCGTACGTACTAAGCGTCATAATCATCAAATCGTTGGTGGAGGACGCTATAATGATGCAAGAAGATGAAGACAGTGTACGGAAAGAACCGCTATGTCAGATAATCCTGAGTAGACCTACACGAAGGATCCGGTGCTGACTGAATCCTAGGATCTGAGCTTTCTTTTTCTCTCTCTGTGTGATGGAACCTTGTGAGTTATGTGTTCATTGGGCCACAGACTGTATAGTTTCACTGTTACATTGTCTCTGATTGGGCCTACTGAAGCCAGGGGTCATCAGTGCGCAAAAACAATTCATCAGCGAACATTATGCACAGTGTTCCATTGCGTAATGCTTTTGTCAGCAAATCTTGTGTTCTATGTGTATATATCTGACGCCAAAGAATATTGTGTTCTGCGTGCATATCTCTGACGTCAAGGAATCTTGTGTTCTACGTGCATATCTCTGACGTCAAGGAATCTTGTGTTCTACGTGCATATCTCTGACGTCAAGGAATCTTGTGTTCTACGTGCATATCTCTGACGGCAAGGAATCTTGTGTTCTACGTGCATATCTCTGACGTCAAGGAATCTTGTGTTCTATGTGCATATCTCTGACGTCAAGGAATCTTGTGTTCTATGTGCATATCTCTGACGTCAAATAATCTGGTGTTCTACGTGTCAATGGTGATGCCATACCATCAGAGAATGTTGTGAAAATATTCAGGCTTCTGGTTTGTATAGAACCCCGTGGCCTTCATTTTATTATTGGCTTTTGTGTATACATAACTGTTTTGCATAATTATTTACGTTGAGGGCATAGTATTACAGAATCCCCTTCATTTAAGATAACCGTAACAATTTGAAGAAACTACAGAGCATTGAATGCAAGGCTTTAAAACTAGCACTAGGGCTTCCAGTGCATGCATCGCCTTTGCATACTTATCAAGAGGCTCAAGTGCTTCCTTTAGATGATTATAGACAATTAGCCTGTTGTAAGCTTGTCTTGAAAAATACAGCTTTCGAAACACATATCAATTCAGAGATAAAGATGAGGTCAGATATTGATTTTCCTAAAAGAGCAAGGTCAATAACTTCCCAAGTCACATTGGCAACATATACATCGAACACTATAACTGACTCTGGTGTTTCCATTGATAACGGTGCAGTATCTGTCTGGTGTTTCCATTGATAACGGTGCAGTATCTGTCTGGTGTTTCCATTGATAACGGTGCAGTATCTGTCTGGTGTTTCCATTGATAACGGTGCAGTATCTGTCTGGTGTTTCCATTGATAACGGTGCAGTATCTGTCTGGTGTTTCCATTGATAAAGGTGCAGTATCTGTCTGGTGTTTCCATTGATAACGGTGCAGTATCTGTCTGGTGTTTCCATTGATAAAGGTGCAGTATCTGTCTGGTGTTTCCATTGATAAAGGTGCAGTATCTGTCTGGTGTTTCCATTGTTAACGGTGCAGTATCTGTCTGGTGTTTCCATTGATAACGGTGCAGTATCTGTCTGGTGTTTCCATTGATAACGGTGCAGTATCTGTCTGGTGTTTCCATTGATAACGGTGCAGTATCTGTCTGGTGTTTCCATTGATAACGGTGCAGTATCTGTCTGGTGTTTCCATTGATAAAGGTGCAGTATCTGTCAGACCGTCATTTGTTTCCAATACCACCATGGGAACTTCATAAAGCTTATTTTGATATTAACCATACAAATATTAAAAAAGATGAAAACCCAAATATGCTTGCAAGTTATGTCAAATGTCATATTGAAGAGAACTACATCAGTTATTTCAAAGTATATACAGACGGTTCATGCATAAATAAACAAGTAGGTTGTGGATTCTTAATTCCAGACTTAAAAATAGAGAAATCATTTTATATTGGAATTGATAAATCAATATTTACAGCCGAACTAACTGCAATCCTCATGGCTTTTCACTATCTTATAAATTTTCCAAAAACTATATTTCAAGTTATCTTCTGTGTAGATTCAAAATCAGTTCTTCAGGCATTAAGAGTATTGAAATTGCAAACAAGACCTGAAATGATCATTGAAATCAGTTGCTTGATACATATGCTAATTGAAAGAGGTACTCAATTAACATTCTGTTGGATTCCATCTCATTGTTCTTTTTACTACAATGAAAAAGAAGACAGAGCAGCTAAGCATGGAGCTAAACATGGTTTTGATACTGAATACCTTGGTTTTCCCCTATCCTTGCACGAACAATACAACTTACTTAAATCACATATCAGGAAAACTTTTCAGTCTGGCTTGAAACATGACAGACGGGAACATATCGATATTAACAGATTTAAACATGGTTTCAGTGTAAATAGACGATTACTTTCACTAATGTATAGATGGAAACTGGATGCTTTTAAAACAAAAATGTAAAAAATTTAGTTTTGTGTATGTGGAAGCAAAATAACTCCATATCATAATATTCTTTCATGTGAGGACATGAAGAAATGTATTCCAGTTTTGTTTGAAAATGGGATTCACAATATTTTTAATTCACCAGCACTAACATATACATTTTTCGTTAGTTTAAAATCCAGTCCCATAGGTAATTATTTATAACTTAAAAAAAGAAATATTATTAAAGAGGAAGGGAAATGATGGGAGGAGGAAGAGGGGAGGAGGAAGAGGGAAGGAGGAAGAGGGAAGGAGGGATCGAGGCGCTGTTTTTAAAGATTTTTGTTATTGTTGTTGCTTGGTTTTGTTAACTGCTTCTACGGTGTAGGTCTATCCATTCATAATAGATACTCTCATGCATATACAGATATACACACATGCATGCACACACTCACATGCCCGCACCCAATCTCACAAACATAAACATTTGTCCCCGTCTAATATGACGAGAAGTGGATAGACGTTAAATGAAAGACACCCACCCACCCACCAATTCTGAATGGTTTTGCCCACATAGGCCTACTGTATGTCTGTGACGTCAAGGAGTCTGTTTCTAAAAGCTCCAGACGTCAACGCTTTCTGTGTTCTGCCTTCATTTGGGTGCATTGAATACATACATACATACTTATATATACAAGAAAATAAAAAACACTGTTGTTGATGACATATTTGTTCATATTGTTATTAAATCAAACGTACGGCTTACATCATAGAATAGTATTATTTAAATCAGACATTTGGCATAATTCGTGTTTGGTCATGCAGGAGACCTGATCATTGCTATAAATCAGACATTTGGCATCATTCGTGTTTCATCATGCAGGAGACCTGATCATTGCTATAAATCAGACATTTGGCATCATTCGTGTTTCATCATGCAGGAGACCTGATCATTGCTATAAATCAGACATTTGGCATCATTCGTGTTTCGTCATGCAGGAGACCTGATCATTGCTATAAATCAGACATTTGGCATCATTCGTGTTTCATCATGCAGGAGACCTGATCATTGCTATAAATCAGACATTTGGCATCATTCGTGTTTCATCATGCAGGAGACCTGATCATTGCTATAAATCAGACATTTGGCATCATTCGTGTTTCGTCATGCAGGAGACCTGATCATTGCTATAAATCAGACATTTGGCATCATTCGTGTTTCGTCATGCAGGAGACCTGATCATTGCTATAAATCAGACATTTGGCATCATTCGTGTTTCATCATGCAGGAGACCTGATCATTGCTATAAATCAGACATTTGGCATCATTCGTGTTTGGTCATGCAGGAGACCTTATCATTGCTATAAATCAGACATTTGGCATCATTAGTGTTTCGTCATGCAGGAGACCTTATCATTGCTATAAATCAGACATTTGGCATCATTAGTGTTTCGTCATGCAGGAGACCTTATCATTGCTATAAATCAGACATTTGGCATCATTCGTGTTTGGTCATGCAGGAGACCTTATCATTGCTATAAATCAGACATTTGGCATCATTCGTGTTTCGTCATGCAGGAGACCTTATCATTGCTATAAATCAGACATTTGGCATCATGCAGTAGACATGTTGGCTTGTTAACTACTGTGTGTGGGTGGTTCATACAGCTGTCTTCATGGAATCTGTCAACTGTCCTCTGCAGTAGACATGTTGGCTTGTTAACTACTGTGTGTGGGTGGTTCATACAGCTGTCTTCATGGAAGCTGTCAACTGTCCTCTGCAGTAGACATGTTGGCTTAACTACTGTGTGTGGGTGGTTCATACAGCTGTCTTCATGGAAGCTGTCAACTGTCCTCTGCAGTAGACATGTTGGCTTGTTAACTACTGTGTGGGTGGTTCATACAGCTGTCTTCATGGAAGCTGTCAATTGTCCTCTGCAGTAGACATGTTGGCTTAACTACTGTGTGTGGGTGGTTCATACAGCTGTCTTCATGGAAGCTGTCAACTGTCCTCTGCAGTAGACATGTTGGCTTGTTAACTACTGTGTGTGGGTGGTTCATACAGCTGTCTTCATGGAATCTGTCAACTGTCCTCTGCAGTAGACATGTTGGCTTGTTAACTACTGTGTGGGTGGTTCATACAGCTGTCTTCATGGAATCTGTCAACTGTCCTCTGCAGTAGACATGTTGGCTTGTTAACTACTGTGTGGGTGGTTCATACAGCTGTCTTCATGGAAGCTGTCAACTGTCCTCTGCAGTAGACATGTTGGCTTGTTAACTACTGTGTGGGTGGTTCATACAGCTGTCTTCATGGAATCTGTCAACTGTCATCTGCAGTAGACATGTTGGCTTGTTAACTACTGTGTGTGGGTGGTTCATACAGCTGTCTTCATGGAATCTGTCAACTGTCCTCTGCCGTAGACATGTTGGCTTGTTAACTACTGTGTGGGTGGTTCATACAGCTGTCTTCATGGAAGCTGTCAACTGTCCTCTGCAGTAGACATGTTGGCTTGTTAACTACTGTGTGGGTGGTTCATACAGCTGTCTTCATGGAATCTGTCAACTGTCATCTGCAGTAGACATGTTGGCTTGTTAACTACTGTGTGTGGGTGGTTCATACAGCTGTCTTCATGGAATCTGTCAACTGTCATCTGCAGTAGACATGTTGGCTTAACTACTGTGTGTGGGTGGTTCATACAGCTGTCTTCATGGAAGCTGTCAACTGTCATCTGCAGTAGACATGTTGGCTTAACTACTGTGTGTGGGTGGTTCATACAGCTGTCTTCATGGAATCTGTCAACTGTCATCTGCAGTAGACATGTTGGCTTAACTACTGTGTGTGGGTGGTTCATACAGCTGTCTTCATGGAATCTGTCAACTGTCCTCTGCAGTATACATGTTGGCTTAACTACTGTGTGTGGGTGGTTCATACAGCTGTCTTCATGGAAGCTGTCAACTGTCCTCTGCAGTAGACATGTTGGCTTGTTAACTACTGTGTGTGGGTGGTTCATACAGCTGTCTTCATGGAATCTGTCAACTGTCATCTGCAGTAGACATGTTGGCTTAACTACTGTGTGTGGGTGGTTCATACAGCTGTCTTCATGGAATCTGTCAACTGTCCTCTGCAGTAGACATGTTGGCTTAACTACTGTGTGTGGGTGGTTCATACAGCTGTCTTCATGGAAGCTGTCAACTGTCCTCTGCAGTAGACATGTTGGCTTGTTAACTACTGTGTGTGGGTGGTTCATACAGCTGTCTTCATGGAATCTGTCAACTGTCCTCTGCAGTAGACATGTTGGCTTGTTAACTACTGTGTGTGGGTGGTTCATACAGCTGTCTTCATGGAATCTGTCAACTGTCATCTGCAGTAGACATGTTGGCTTAACTACTGTGTGTGGGTGGTTCATACAGCTGTCTTCATGGAATCTGTCAACTGTCCTCTGCAGTAGACATGTTGGCTTGTTAACTACTGTGTGTGGGTGGTTCATACAGCTGTCTTCATGGAATCTGTCAACTGTCCTCTGCAGTAGACATGTTGGCTTAACTACTGTGTGGGTGGTTCATACAGCTGTCTTCATGGAATCTGTCAACTGTCCTCTGCAGTAGACATGTTGGCTTGTTAACTACTGTGTGGGTGGTTCATACAGCTGTCTTCATGGAATCTGTCAACTGTCCTCTGCAGTAGACATGTTGGCTTGTTAACTACTGTGTGGGGTGGTTCATACAGCTGTCTTCATGGAAGCTGTCAACTGTCATCTGCAGTAGACATGTTGGCTTGTTAACTACTGTGTGTGGGTGGTTCATACAGCTGTCTTCATGGAATCTGTCAACTGTCCTCTGCCGTAGACATGTTGGCTTGTTAACTACTGTGTGGGTGGTTCATACAGCTGTCTTCATGGAAGCTGTCAACTGTCATCTGCAGTAGACATGTTGGCTTGTTAACTACTGTGTGGGTGGTTCATACAGCTGTCTTCATGGAATCTGTCAACTGTCCTCTGCAGTAGACATGTTGGCTTGTTAACTACTGTGTGTGGGTGGTTCATACAGCTGTCTTCATGGAATCTGTCAACTGTCCTCTGCAGTAGACATGTTGGCTTGTTAACTACTGTGTGTGGGTGGTTCATACAGCTGTCTTCATGGAATCTGTCAACTGTCCTCTGCCGTAGACATGTTGGCTTGTTAACTACTGTGTGGGTGGTTCATACAGCTGTCTTCATGGAAGCTGTCAACTGTCCTCTGCAGTAGACATGTTGGCTTGTTAACTACTGTGTGTGGGTGGTTCATACAGCTGTCTTCATGGAAGCTGTCAACTGTCCTCTGCCGTAGACATGTTGGCTTAACTACTGTGGGTGCGTTGTCAACCAGGGAGTGATCCTAATCCAACATGTGTGAATTAATGAATACAATATGAATTAATAATAGTAATAACGATCCCCGAAGACGGAGTGTGGCTGGGCATATGTCACACACGTAATGTTCTCATCCTATCTGATGCACTTGTACCATAGTGGCATTGATTAATCATCGCCACAGTGTGTGTGAGAGTGAGTGAGAGAGAGAGAGAGAGAGAGAGAGAGAGAGCAGAATGGCATCCCCTCCCCTTCTCTCTAGAAAATGAAATAAAAACACCTTAGGTTCAAACCAATTTTTCTGGAAAATTGAAGTGTCAACTAAATAAATGATTTGTCCTATCATTGAGATAACTCCCCCATTTGGAGATCAGTTACCTGGGTTAGTTAGTTAGTCTGTTATAGTCCTGTCAACAGCTATGGTTATCTCAGGACTGTCACCGCATAAAAATCCACCACGTATAGCAAAACACAAATCCATGAATCTTAACAACGCACAAAACCTGAAAAATCATTATAGCCTATAGCTCATAAGTCCACACAGTGCTGGGTTGTGTCACTTCCTTTTGCCAAATGAATCTATTAATTTCTGCCACACACCAAACTGAAAGAAAGAGTCAGTTTGCATTGCTAAGAAACGGCCTCACTGGTTTCAATGACTAGGGAACAACAACTATGGAATGGCTAGGGAACAACAACTATGGAATGGCTAGGGAACAACTACTATGGAATGGCTAGGGAACAACAACTATGGAATGGCTAGGGAACAACAACTATGGAATGGCTAGGGAACAACTACTATGGAATGGCTAGGGAACAACAACTATGGAATGGCTAGGGAACAACTACTATGGAATGGCTAGGGAACAACAACTATGGAATGACTAGGGAATAACAACTATGGAATGACTAGGGAACAACAACTATGGAATGACTAGGGAACAACAACTATGGAATGGCTAGGGAACAACAACTATGGAATGACTAGGGAACAACAACTATGGAATGACTAGGGAATAACAACTATGGAATGGCTAGGGAACAACAACTATGGAATGACTAGGGAACAACAACTATGGAATGACTAGGGAACAACAACTATGGAATGGCTAGGGAACAACTACTATGGAATGACTAGGGAACAACAACTATGGAATGGCTAGGGAACAACAACTATGGAATGGCTAGGGAACAACAACTATGGAATGGCTAGGGAACAACAACTATGGAATGGCTAGGGAATGATGTAACACAACATCATGCAACTGGAGAAAATCCAAAAACAGGCAAGGCAGGGGTCCAGGGGCCGCTCAGTCCCCTGGCAGATCCCCTGGGGGCAGAGCTAATGGCTGTGTAGGCCGCTGCGCGCTATGTCCGGCAGGAAGGACTGGCGGAGTGTAGTCTGCTTCTTCAGAGTTCAGCTTGTGTCTGTCTGTCTGTCTGTCTGTCTCAGTCTTTGACTTTAGTCTGTCCTTTTTCTGTCTGTCAAGCCTCAAACTCTCTGTCACTGTCAGTCTTACTCTCTCTTTCTCCCTCTGTCATCCGTCTCTATCTCTGACTCCATATCTCTCTACCTGTCCGTCTGTCTCAGTGACATCTGTCTCTGTCTGTCTATCATTTTCTTTCTCCCTCTCTTGTCTTTCTTTGTCTGTCTGTCTCTTTCGCACATTTCTCAGTTCTGTTTGTCTGCATGTCTGTCTATGTCTTTCCATTTATCTATCTTGTTCGTCTGTCTCTCTCTTTCTTGTGTCTGTCTGTCTATTTTTCTCTTTCTTATCTGTCTGTTTCTTTACACTTTTCTCTTTGTTATCTGTCTGCCTCTTTGTATCTTTCAACAACAACAAAATCGAGATACGATGTTTTCGACTTTCACCGACAATATTATACCACTGTACATGCTCTTCAACCAGCCACTATCCAGTTACATCTAATCATGCTCCACTATCCAGTTACGTCTAATCATGCTCCACTATCCAGTTACATCTAATCATGCTCCACTATCCAGTTACATCTAATCATGCTCCACTATCCAGTTACATCTAATCATGCTCCACTATCCAGTTATATCTAATCATGCTCCACTATCCAGTTATATCTAATCATGCTCCACTATCCAGTTACGTCTAATCATGCTCCACTATCCAGTTATATCTAATCATGCTCCACTATCCAGTTATATCTAATCATGCTCCACTATCCAGTTACATCTAATCATGCTCCACTATCCAGTTACATCTAATCATGCTCCACTATCCAGTTATATCTAATCATGCTCCACTATCCAGTTACATCTAATCATGCTCCACTATCCAGTTATATCTAATCATGCTCCACTATCCAGTTACGTCTAATCATGCTCCACTATCCAGTTACATCTAATCATGCTCCACTATCCAGTTACGTCTAATCATGCTCCACTATCCAGTTACATCTAATCATGCTCCACTATCCAGTTATATCTAATCATGCTCCACTATCCAGTTATGTCTAATCATGCTTCACTATCCAGTTACATCTAATCATGCTCCACTGTCCAGTTACGTCTAATCATGCTCCACTATCCAGTTATGTCTAATCATGCTCCACTATCCAGTTATATCTAATCATGCTCCACTATCCAGTTATATCTAATCATGCTCCACTATCCAGTTACATCTAATCATGCTCCACTATCCAGTTATATCTAATCATGCTCCACTATCCAGTTATATCTAATCATGCTCCACTATCCAGTTATATCTAATCATGCTCCACTATCCAGTTATATCTAATCATGCTCCACTATCCAGTTATATCTAATCATGCTCCACTATCCAGTTATATCTAATCATGCTCCACTATCCAGTTATATCTAATCATGCTCCACTATCCAGTTATATCTAATCATGCTCCACTATCCAGTTATATCTAATCATGCTCCACTATCCAGTTATATCTAATCATGCTCCACTATCCAGTTATATCTAATCATGCTCCACTATCCAGTTATATCTAATCATGCTCCACTATCCAGTTATATCTAATCATGCTCCACTATCCAGTTATATCTAATCATGCTCCACTATCCAGTTATATCTAATCATGCTCCACTATCCAGTTATATCTAATCATGCTCCACTATCCAGTTATATCTAATCATGCTCCACTATCCAGTTATATCTAATCATGCTCCACTATCCAGTTACGTCTAATCATGCTCCACTATCCAGTTATATCTAATCATGCTCCACTATCCAGTTATATCTAATCATGCTCCACTATCCAGTTAAATCTAATCATGCTCCACTATCCAGTTAAATCTAATCATGCTCCACTATCCAGTTACGTCTAATCATGCTCCACTATCCAGTTACATCTAATCATGCTCCACTATCCAGTTACGTCTAATCATGCTCCACTATCCAGTTATATCTAATCATGCTCCACTATCCAGTTATATCTAATCTGCTCCACTATCCAGTTATATCTAATCATGCACTATCCAGTTACATCTAATCATGCTCCACTATCCAGTTATATCTAATCATGCTCCACTATCCAGTTACATCTAATCATGCTCCACTATCCAGTTATATCTAATCATGCTCCACTATCCAGTTATATCTAATCATGCTCCACTATCCAGTTATATCTAATCATGCTCCACTATCCAGTTATATCTAATCATGCTCCACTATCCAGTTATATCTAATCATGCTCCACTATCCAGTTATATCTAATCATGCTCCACTATCCAGTTATATCTAATCATGCTCCACTATCCAGTTATATCTAATCATGCTCCACTATCCAGTTATATCTAATCATGCTCCACTATCCAGTTATATCTAATCATGCTCCACTATCCAGTTATATCTAATCATGCTCCACTATCCAGTTATATCTAATCATGCTCCACTATCCAGTTATATCTAATCATGCTCCACTATCCAGTTATATCTAATCATGCTCCACTATCCAGTTATATCTAATCATGCTCCACTATCCAGTTATATCTAATCATGCTCCACTATCCAGTTATATCTAATCATGCTCCACTATCCAGTTATATCTAATCATGCTCCACTATCCAGTTATATCTAATCATGCTCCACTATCCAGTTATATCTAATCATGCTCCACTATCCAGTTATATCTAATCATGCTCCACTATCCAGTTATATCTAATCATGCTCCACTATCCAGTTATATCTAATCATGCTCCACTATCCAGTTATATCTAATCATGCTCCACTATCCAGTTACATCTAATCATGCTCCACTATCCAGTTACATCTAATCATGCTCCACTATCCAGTTATATCTAATCATGCTCCACTATCCAGTTATATCTAATCATGCTCCACTATCCAGTTATATCTAATCATGCTCCACTATCCAGTTATATCTAATCATGCTCCACTATCCAGTTATATCTAATCATGCTCCACTATCCAGTTATATCTAATCATGCTCCACTATCCAGTTATATCTAATCATGCTCCACTATCCAGTTATATCTAATCATGCTCCACTATCCAGTTACGTCTAATCATGCTCCACTATCCAGTTATATCTAATCATGCTCCACTATCCAGTTATATCTAATCATGCTCCACTATCCAGTTATATCTAATCATGCTCCACTATCCAGTTATATCTAATCATGCTCCACTATCCAGTTACATCTAATCATGCTACATCATCTAATCATGCTCCACTATCCAGTTATATCTAATCATGCTCCACTATCCAGTTATATCTAATCATGCTCCACTATCCAGTTATATCTAATCATGCTCCACTATCCAGTTATATCTAATCATGCTCCACTATCCAGTTACATCTAATCATGCTCCACTATCCAGTTATATCTAATCATGCTCCACTATCCAGTTATATCTAATCATGCTCCACTATCCAGTTAAATCTAATCATGCTCCACTATCCAGTTATATCTAATCATGCTCCACTATCCAGTTATATCTAATCATGCTCCACTATCCAGTTATATCTAATCATGCTCCACTATCCAGTTATATCTAATCTAATCATGCTAATCATGCACTATCCAGTTATATCTAATCATGCTCCACTATCCAGTTATATCTAATCATGCTCCACTATCCAGTTATATCTAATCATGCTCCACTATCCAGTTATATCTAATCATGCTCCACTATCCAGTTATATCTAATCATGCTCCACTATCCAGTTATATCTAATCATGCTCCACTATCCAGTTATATCTAATCATGCTCCACTATCCAGTTATATCTAATCATGCTCCACTATCCAGTTACGTCTAATCATGCTCCACTATCCAGTTAAATCTAATCATGCTCCACTATCCAGTTACGTCTAATCATGCTCCACTATCCAGTTACGTCTAATCATGCTCCACTATCCAGTTATAATCTAATCATGCTCCACTATCCAGTTATATCTAATCATGCTCCACTATCCAGTTATATCTAATCATGCTCCACTATCCAGTTATATCTAATCATGCTCCACTATCCAGTTATATCTAATCATGCTCCACTATCCAGTTATATCTAATCATGCTCCACTATCCAGTTAAATCTAATCATGCTCCACTATCCAGTTATATCTAATCATGCTCCACTATCCAGTTATATCTAATCATGCTCCACTATCCAGTTATATCTAATCATGCTCCACTATCCAGTTATATCTAATCATGCTCCACTATCCAGTTACATCTAATCATGCTCCACTATCCAGTTAAATCTAATCATGCTCCACTATCCAGTTACATCTAATCATGCTCCACTATCCAGTTACATCTAATCATGCTCCACTATCCAGTTACGTCTAATCATGCTCCACTATCCAGTTAAGTCTAATCATGCTCCACTATCCAGTTACGTCTAATCATGCTCCACTATCCAGTTAAATCTAATCATGCTCCACTATCCAGTTACATCTAATCATATCTAATCATGCTCCACTATCCAGTTACATCTAATCATGCTCCACTATCCAGTTATATCTAATCATGCTCCACTATCCAGTTATATCTAATCATGCTCCACTATCCAGTTATATCTAATCATGCTCCACTATCCAGTTACATCTAATCATGCTCCACTATCCAGTTATGTCTAATCATGCTCCACTATCCAGTTACATCTAATCATGCTCCACTATCCAGTTATATCTAATCATGCTCCACTATCCAGTTATATATAATCATGCTCCACTATCCAGTTATATCTAATCATGCTCCACTATCCAGTTATATCTAATCATGCTCCACTATCCAGTTATATCTAATCATGCTCCACTATCCAGTTATATTTAATCATGCTCCACTATCCAGTTATATCTAATCATGCTCCACTATCCAGTTATATCTAATCATGCTCCACTGTCCAGTTACATCTAATCATGCTCCACTATCCAGTTATATCTAATCATGCTCCACTATCCAGTTATATCTAATCATGCTCCACTATCCAGTTATATCTAATCATGCTCCACTATCCAGTTACATCTAATCATGCTCCACTATCCAGTTACATCTAATCATGCTCCACTATCCAGTTATATCTAATCATGCTACACTATCCAGTTATATCTAATCATGCTCCACTATCCAGTTACATCTAATCATGCTCCACTATCCAGTTATATCTAATCATGCTCCACTGTCCAGTTATGTCTAATCATGCTCCACTATCCAGTTACGTCTAATCACGCTCCACTATCCAGTTACGTCTAATCATGCTCCACTATCCAGTTATATCTAATCATGCTACACTATCCAGTTATATCTAATCATGCTCCACTATCCAGTTAAATCTAATCATGCTCCACTATCCAGTTATATCTAATCATGCTCCACTATCCAGTTATATCTAATCATGCTCCACTATCCAGTTATATCTAATCATGCTCCACTATCCAGTTATATCTAATCATGCTCCACTATCCAGTTATATCTAATCATGCTCCACTATCCAGTTACATCTAATCATGCTCCACTATCCAGTTACATCTAATCATGCTCCACTATCCAGTTACATCTAATCATGCTCCACTATCCAGTTACATCTAATCATGCTCCACTATCCAGTTACATCTAATCATGCTCCACTATCCAGTTACATCTAATCATGCTCCACTATCCAGTTACATCTAATCATGCTCCACTATCCAGTTACATCTAATCATGCTCCACTATCCAGTTATATCTAATCATGCTCCACTATCCAGTTATATCTAATCATGCTCCACTATCCAGTTATATTTAATCATGCTCCACTATCCAGTTATATCTAATCATGCTCCACTATCCAGTTATATCTAATCATGCTCCACTATCCAGTTATATCTAATCATGCTCCACTATCCAGTTAAATCTAATCATGCTCCACTATCCAGTTATATCTAATCATGCTCCACTATCCAGTTACATCTAATCATGCTCCACTATCCAGTTATATCTAATCATGCTCCACTATCCAGTTATATCTAATCATGCTCCACTATCCAGTTACGTCTAATCATGCTCCACTATCCAGTTATATCTAATCATGCTCCACTATCCAGTTATATCTAATCATGCTCCACTATCCAGTTATATCTAATCATGCTCCAATCCCTGAAGCCTGTCTGAGAATAGTTGGTGAAATGTTTCATATCTTTATTTATTGTCAACATATTTTCATTAGTTTTGGCAGCAATACAGACCTATTATTATTATCACCATCATCTATCAACACTCTCCTCCTTTTCATCATCATCTTCATCGTCATCATCCAAACTCACATTTCAAACTTAAGGTCCCTTAAACAGTGACCACATTGTAAATAAAAAAACTAAACAAAATGTGTATACACAAACACACAGAAACGCTTCCTTGCATTCCCAGAAAACAAACTGTTCAGTTTGATACAGGAGTCAGTGTATTGCAGATCACTGTTACATCATTGATTCAGATTCTCAGAACAAATTATATCAATTTTTAACAGTCACTGCATTCAGTTGGGCTAAAGTCTGTGTACTGTACTGTGTACTGCACTGAAGCGTCTAGCTGTAAAGGACTACTATATTTCATAGTAAATTGTCAATGTATATGTACAATGGATGTAAATCATTGGAAATATCAACCTTTAAACCATGGTTGGCTGTAAACAGCTGAAATGTGCATGTGTAAAGGGTGACTGTCAGTCAGAGTGAGAGTTAAAGCATATAGTGGCCCTACTTGCTGCACTACTTGAAGTGTTAGGCAGCACTTTCAACAGCTGCATTCAGTGAAGTGACCATTTGTTACACACACACACAACGCACACACTGCTTGGGGTTTATGACACATCAGACTTGATCACCGTGACTGTTCACAGCTGAAGTGACCGTTCGTTAAACACACACAACACACACACTGCTTGGGGTTCATGACATCAGACTTGATCACTGTTCACAGCTGGCCTGTTCACTGCACTACTACTGCTGGCAGCATAGTTACTGTTGGCTGTAGCACTGTTCATAATGCTGCCTGCAGTAGAACTGCTCCCTGAGCTGCAAGCAGTAGAATTCTCTGTGCTGCTAGCAGTAGAACTGTTGTCCGAGTTCACTGCGCTGCTACAACTGGCAGCATAACTATCGTTGGCTGTAGCGTTGTTCATATTGCTGCTGGCAGTAGGATTCTCTGCACTGCTAGCAGTAGATCTGTCTGTGTTCACTCCACTGCTACTGCTGGCAGCGCAGTTGTCGGTCACAGTGTTGTTCCTAAAACAACCAGCAGTAGAATGTTCCCCAACAACAGCAGTAGAGCTCTTCACGCTGCTGGCAGTAGAAGTATTCCCAGCGCTGCCAGCAGAGGGACTTACATCTACGCTCCTGGTAGTGTTCCCCATACTGCTGGCAGTAGAAGTATTCCCAGCGCTGTTAGCAGAGGGACTTACATCTACGCTGCTGGTAGTGTTCCCCATACTGCCGGCAGTAGAAGTATTCCCAGCGCTGTTAGCAGAGGGACTTACATCTACGCTGCTGGTAGTGTTCCCCATACTGCCGGCAGTAGAAGTATTCCCAGCGCTGTTAGCAGTGTTGCCAGCAGACGCTAATTTCGCTGCTCGTTTAGACCTGGCCTGTGCATGACGCTTTCCTTCTCCACTACCCACCGCTGCACCATCACCTGAAGCTTGACCCCCGACCTCTGGCCCTTGACCCGGGGGGAAGGGGGAGGGCACGCAGTACAGGGGGGTGGGGGGCAGTAGTAGGGAGGGGGGGCAGGGGGAGGGAGGGGGGAGGGGAGAGGTAGAGGAGATGCATGGTGACCTGGAGAGGGAAGGTGGTGGAGAGGGGGAGGGAGAGCAGCACACACTCCTGAAACATTATCATCGTCATTATCATTGTTATTAGTCATCATCATCATGGTCATAATCATAATCATGGTCATCATCTTCATCATCACAGTGACCTACACTAGCGAACAAAAGTTAAGGCCCAGAAAGACAATCATCTCCGAAAACTCACGAACTCAATAAAACGCACCCAGCTCATAACAAAACTGAATTTATTCTTTTAACATTAAGTTCATTCCAAAAAATCATTAATCAGAACGAGTTCAGTCAACAAAATGCCCCTTTCAACAACTTCCCCCTCCTCTTGAAAAGTCACACTCAGAATCAATTAGCGACCAAAAGTTAAGGCCCAGAAAGACAATCATCTCCGAAAACTCACAAACTCAATAAAACGCACCCAGCTGTATGAGCTGTGTGCGTTTTATTGAGTTCTTGAGTTTTCGGAGCTGTATGAGCTGGGTGCGTTTTATTGAGTTCTTGAGTTTTAAGAGCTGATTGTCTTTCTGGGCCTTAACTTTTGTTCGCTAGTGTAGAAGGGGAAAGTAGAGCAGCACACACTTATGAAACATCTGATGAAACAATGTGTGTGTGTGTGTGTGTGTGTGTGTGTTACACCCAACCGCACTCTTCCTCAGCCCCCCCCCCCCCCCCCCCCCCCCCCCCTCTTCTTACTTCTATATCTCTCTCCTTTCTCACACACAGCACACAGCATCTCAAACCTCCTACTTCTTAGCAGAGTTTGTTGAGTACCTCAATTGATTTGGGTACAAAATTAGATGCATTTCTAAGCGTTCTACAGCGAATAGAGCGGCATCGTCTGTCAGATGGAAGTAGTTCAACACTTTGACAGGACATGCCTTTCATCACTCACAATCACTCTGGCCTTTCGCATCACAGGACATGCTTTTCATCACTCACAATCACTCTGGCCTTTCACATCACAGGACATGCTTTTCATCACTCACAATCACTCTGGCCTTTCGCATCACAGGACATGCTTTTCATCACTCACAATCACTATGGCCTTTCACATCACAGGACATGCTTTTCATCACTCACAATCACTCTGGCCTTTCGCATCACAGGACATGCTTTTCATCACTCACAATCACTCTGGCCTTTCACATCACAGGACATGCCTTTCATCACTCACAATCACTCTGGCCTTTCACATCACAGGACATGCTTTTCATCACTCACAATCACTCTGGCCTTTCGCATCACAGGACATGCTTTTCATCACTCACAATCACTCTGGCCTTTCACATCACAGGACATGCCTTTCATCACTCACAATCACTCTGGCCTTTCGCATCACAGGACATGCTTTTCATCACTCACAATCACTCTGGCCTTTCGCATCACAGGACATGCTTTTCATCACTCACAATCACTCTGGCCTTTCGCATCACAGGACATGCCTTTCATCACTCACAATCACTCTGGCCTTTCGCATCACAGGACATGCTTTTCATCACTCACAATCACTATGGCCTTTCACATCACAGGACATGCTTTTCATCACTCACAATCACTCTGGCCTTTCGCATCACAGGACATGCTTTTCATCACTCACAATCACTCTGGCCTTTCGCATCACAGGACATGCTTTTCATCACTCACAATCACTATGGCCTTTCGCATCACAGGACATGCCTTTCATCACTCACAGTCACTCTGGCCTTTCACATCACAGGACATGCTTTTCATCACTCACAGTCACTCTGGCCTTTCACATCACAGGACATGCTTTTCATCACTCACAGTCACTCTGGCCTTTCGCATCACAGGACATGCCTTTCATCACTCACAATCACTCTGGCCTTTCACATCACAGGACATGCTTTTCATCACTCACAATCACTCTGGCCTTTCACATCACAGGACATGCTTTTCATCACTCACAATCACTCTGGCCTTTCGCATCACAGGACATGCTTTTCATCACTCACAATCACTCTGGCCTTTCGCATCACAGGACATGCTTTTCATCACTCACAATCACTCTGGCCTTTCGCATCACAGGACATGCTTTTCATCACTCACAATCACTATGGCCTTTCGCATCACAGGACATGCCTTTCATCACTCACAATCACTCTGGCCTTTCGCATCACAGGACATGCTTTTCATCACTCACAGTCACTCTGGCCTTTCACATCACAGGACATGCTTTTCATCACTCACAATCACTCTGGCCTTTCGCATCACAGGACATGCCTTTCATCACTCACAGTCACTCTGGCCTTTCACATCACAGGACATGCTTTTCATCACTCACAATCACTCTGGCCTTTCGCATCACAGGACATGCTTTTCATCACTCACAATCACTATGGCCTTTCACATCACAGGACATGCTTTTCATCACTCACAATCACTCTGGCCTTTCACATCACAGGACATGCTTTTCATCACTCACAATCACTCTGGTGCTTTTCATCACTCTGGCCTTTCACATCACAGGACATGCTTTTCATCACTCACAATCACTATGGCCTTTCGCATCACAGGACATGCCTTTCATCACTCACAGTCACTCTGGCCTTTCACATCACAGGACATGCTTTTCATCACTCACAATCACTCTGGCCTTTCGCATCACAGGACATGCTTTTCATCACTCACAATCACTATGGCCTTTCACATCACAGGACATGCTTTTCATCACTCACAATCACTCTGGCCTTTCGCATCACAGGACATGCCTTTCATCACTCACAATCACTCTGGCCTTTCGCATCACAGGACATGCCTTTCATCACTCACAATCACTCTGGCCTTTCACATCACAGGACATGCTTTTCATCACTCACAATCACTCTGGCCTTTCACATCACAGGACATGCCTTTCATCACTCACAGTCACTATGGCCTTTCACATCACAGGACATGCCTTTCATCACTCACAATCACTCTGGCCTTTCACATCACAGGACATGCTTTTCATCACTCACAATCACTATGGCCTTTCGCATCACAGGACATGCCTTTCATCACTCACAATCACTCTGGCCTTTCGCATCACACGTTTTTTATACAAACTGCTCAAATTATCTTGCTTTCTACCCACGATTTTCCTATTGGCATTCACGGTTTTGTTTAGAACATTCTTGGTCTTTACATTCAAACATGCAAACCAGCAGACGAACGAAAACGTCACCACAGATTCAATACAACAGCGATACGAAGTTTGAAGACGATCAGCACTTACATTGAACGATCTAAGTTTCCTAAGGCAATACATTCTGGTTTGGCGCTTCTAAGCATAGTCAACATGTGAACTAAAAGAGAACTTATTGTCAATGACTGTCCAAAGGTATCTATACTCTTCTACCATTTCAACTTTCTAACCGTTAATAATATTGTGGTGGGAGATTTCCTAAAATCAACAATCAATTCCTTTGTTTTTGTGACGTTAAGGTCTAGATAGTTCTCCTCACACCAAGACACAACTTTGTGACCCAACACCACGCAAGGGACATTAAGTGTCAAAAATGACCATTATGAGAAAATTATACATTGGAAAACTTCAGACAATTCTCTTTCTAAGGATACAAGAACCATTCTTTATCTTTTTCCAGTTCAGAGTTATGAGCATTTACATAAATTTGGTAGGGTGAGCATCATATGACTTATGAGCGATCATAAGGATAATGTAAAAATCAATAATGTATCACTTATAATAATAATAATAATAACTCGTATAGCGCCGTTCTCCTGGCGCAGCAGGACTCACAGCGCTTTACAAAAAACATACATACAATAATCATGAAGAAAAACAACATAATTATACAAAAGTGGAAACAACCATAAAATTAAAAAAATCCATGACAAAAACAATTAGCCCATTATCACACTGCACTCACACATAGACCAACTCAGCAAAAACTCACAGAGGGTGAACTGAAGGGGAGAAGACACAGGAGATCAACACTGACAACAGAGGTATTTTTTTGTTATGAGCATTTACATTTGGAAGGGTGAGCATCATATGAGCGATCATAAGAATAATGTAGAAACCAATAATGTAACAGAGTTATGAGCATTTACATTTCGATGGCTTAGAGTCAAACTGGATTAACTTCAGATAGTCCATTTTTTGATTATTACAGAAACAAATGCGGAAAAAAATACTCTTTGTTGTCCCAAATTTTCGTTTTGATATCTTAATAAATAAAAAAGATATAAACGTTGTTCTCTTTTGACTCAAAAATAAATCAACATTTTTTTTGAGTCAAACAAGATTAACTTCAGACGGTCTGCTTTTGACTCCAAAATCACAAGTCATTTTAGCATTCTAATTTTGAGTCAAACCGGGCTATGTTACAAATAAATGAGTTTGACTCAAAATATCACAAGACATTTTAGCATTCTAATTTTGAGTCAAACCAGGGGCTATGTTACAAATAAATGAGTTTGACTCAAAATATTTGACTCGAAAAGTGGGCAACATTTTCAGTAAAAATCAGACAAAATATAAATAATCCTTTTTGATACAAAAATTATTGTTAATATTAGTACTTTTATTTTGAGTCAAATTCGGACATTTTACAGATAACCTGGTTGTTTCTTGTAACAAACCTGTGTTGATTTTGGAATAAAAACCGGACAATTCATGTTTGTGTGTCCGCATGCGTACGTGTGCACGTGCGTTTATTGCATGTGTGCATGCGCTTCGGTGTGCGCACGTGTACACACACTCAGATGCACACACTCACATACACACGCGCACACACATACACACACGCGCTTGCGCGCGCGCACACTGGCAGGGTGGGTGATGGGATTCGTGGAGCTGAAGACAAAGGACGTAAGAATGTTATTGAAGTCAGTAGGTCTTCCGCGATTGTCCGCCCTGTCATGTCTTTGAAGTGAACGTGACACGCCGTAACTGGGTAGGAATAGAGGAACGGACGGGATGGTTTTTGTTTTTGACTGTTGTAACTTTGCATCACGCGCATTGACGGGTGTCTTGGGAACAGTAAAAGGCTAACGGGATGGTTTTTGTTTGTTTTAAGAAATAAAAATATATCGTTAGGTAGCTTTTTTCTGTTGGACACGCGAGTGTTTGTGTGTGATATGTCTTTGCATACATGCGTGCTTATGTGCATGAGTGTTTGTTTGCGTGCGTGTGTGCATATTCGCGTGCGTGATTGCTTGCGTGCAAATGCGCGTATTTGTGCGTGCGTGCGCGTGTGTGTGCTTGTGCAGGTAGGAACTAGTCGCACACACACATATACGCATGCACGCACGCACTAATACGCGCATGCGCACGCAAGCAAGCACGCACGCGAATATGCACACACATACCCACACACACGCACGTACACACACACACAGAGGGAGGGATCGGTTGACAGGCTGACAACAAAAGAAAAGAAAGAATGTGTATGCAAATTGCGGGACAGTTGGCCTACAATTAGTTTCTGAGCCTCTGCGCGGTGTCTTTAAAGTAGGCTGGACACGAGTTGACAATTTTACGATGAGCGAGATAAGAGTCAATTACGAGTGCAGGCAACAGAGCAGACAGCTTAATTTATTCTGTCCTAGCTCTTTTGTCGGCTTAGCGCTAGTGGGCAGAGGACCTCAACAAGGTATCAAAGGGTACCGCGCAGTGGCCTAGGAATGTCACACATCTCCGCTATCCGTGTCGGTACTTGTTACTGAAGGCATGATCAAAGATAGGCCAAGCCATGTCAGTCGACGAAGAGAGAGAGAGAGAGAGAGAGAGAGAGAGAGAGAGAGAGAGAGAGAGAGAGAGAGAGAGAGAGAGAGAGAGAGAGAGAGAGAGAGAGGGGGGGGGGGAGTTGTGCGAGTTGTAGTAGAAAAACTGAAATACTCTTTAAAATAAATGAATAGGCAGATAGATAGACAGATAGTATCATGTTTAAACCCAAGAGAAAATACTTACCCCACCCACCATCTAAAATCAAAATTTGGATTATGGAAATAACTTACACCAACCCCATCTAAATCAATTTGGAAATACAATTATAGAGAGGCATTGTAACAACAAGAATTCCTTATAACTGGGAGTTCTATTAAAACATTCACAGTATGCGTGTGCACACACACACACACACACACACACGCACAAAATGATTATAACCTGTCTACACAAACTCATATAAAAACATGTAACCACCCCCCCGCCACAGACAGACACACGCACACAATGGCTTGTACACCCACAAATGCAGGCACTGCATTTCAGCACAATATTAAATGTATGAATGTGACCAAACAACCACAGCTTACACTGTGAGAGTTGAGATATGTGCCTTGTTTCTTACTGACTCCGTATGCGCGTGAATCAGATTGAAAACAGTAAGGGAAATATTAGTGTTCTAACTTCACATCATGGTCTCTTTTGACCGTATTTTTGGCTCACGTCGTTTTTTAAAACAAAGTGAGTCTATAGTATCGTACATGTTCGGTTGTGTGTCTGTGTGTATGTATGTGTGTATGTGTGTGTGTGTGTGTGTGCGTCCGTGGCCCCGACCTTTAACCTTAACTCAAAACCTTAACGTTGTCATTTTCTCTAAACATATAAGGCGTTAGAGGGTTAAAGTTAGCAGGATACTTGATTTTGACGTGAGCCTTCAAGTCACGACGATCAAAGCAGTCGGATACATTGATAAAGAACAAAATAAAGATAATCATTTGTTGCAGAGATTATTGGCTCACGTCGTTTTTTAAAACAAAGTGAGTCTATAGTATCGTACATGTTCGGTTGTGTGTCTGTGTGTATGTATGTGTGTGTGTGTGTGTGTGTGTTGCGTCCGTGGCCCCGACCTTTAACCTTAATTCAAAACCTTAACATTGTCATTTTCTCTAAACATATAAGGCGTTAGAGGGTTAAAGTTAGCAGGATACTTGATTTTGACGTGAGCCTTCAAGTCACGACGATCAAAGCAGTCGGATACATTGATAAAGAACAAAATAAAGAGAATCATTTGTTGCAGAGATTACTGTTGTGCAACCTTTAACCTTGACTCAGTCACACTCTTCAAACTAAAGAAGACTCTCACTCTCCACTGAAACTTTAACGTTGTCATTTTCTCAAAAAAACATAAGATGTTAGAGGGTTAAAGTTAGCAGGATACTTGATTTTGACGTGAGCCTTCAAGTCATGGCGATCAAAGCAGTCAGATACATCAGTAAGGAACAAAAGAAAGAAAATCATTTGTTGCAGAGATTACTGTAACTGTTGTGTTGTACCGAGTAGGAGATACATACTGGACAGAAGACTCTCCATTAGAAATACAAAAACGCTCTTTAAAAAGAAACACAAGACTTCAGGTGTGTACAAATAGGTACATTTTAACGTTGTCAACTTATATTTTCTGTAACAAATGGATGTACTGAGTGTGTGCGTTGACGGCCCGGTTGTTTAGCTTTATTTGCGCCTTTGAGTAACGGTTGTTCGTGTTCATTTGCTCATCATCTCTGCGCATAACTTAGCCTACTGCACTTCCGGCAACAAGGCCTAGGCCTAGAGAATAAGAGATCTGCATGCCTTACCTCATAATCAAGACGACGTACTTAACACTTAGCCCACATTCATTTCAGTCTTGAAAAAAAATATACGGAAAATCCAGGGTTCGTCGATTTCACTGCCTTCGACGTACGAATCCTTTGTTAGGCCTAGACGATTGATCACCATGAGCAAAGACTGTACAGGGGAAGATAAACATGGATGAGCTTGCTGGCTGTGACCTTGACCTTTGCTTTGTGGCAGAGGGGGGGGGGGGGGATTAACGAAACGAAAATAAAATATTAGGACTAATATAAAATATCTTACAGAAATGTAGATGATGTGGAACAAGTTTTCATCACATGAACAATCAGTTTAAAACAGTAACAGATCACGCAACTTCAATTATTAATTTTCTAAGAGTAAGAGGCTTAGACCCACAGGCAAAGACTAGGCCTACTACAGGTGTCCGTAGACCCCCCTTACCCCGGCGGGTGTGTGTGTGTGGGGGGATTGGTCACTATGTTTTTTTCTGAAAGCTTGGTCAATATGCTTTTCAATTTTACTTGTTTGCCAAAAATAAAAATAGGGCTCCACTATGTTACATGCGCATACATATAATTAAATTTTAAAGAAAGGGGTAGGGGTGCATAGAAATAATTTTAATTTACACAGTAAAATAAAAATTAATTCTGTTTTCAGATGCACAAGTGTCTACATAACAGTATTGTCATGGGAATTCCCATGCCTGCTATAGTAATAACAATCAGACGTGAGCCTTGTAGGCTTTGCCTCTTGTATATCTATATACTCATCAAAATTTGTTTGAATCAAACCCATTTATCTGAAAGTTATCCCGTTTTTACTCAAAAACATAGACCTTGCGATAGCAAAACAATTTGAGTCAAAAGGGCCCAAGTTTTAGTTGGTCCAGTTTGACCCAAAATGTTGAGGCCACCAAATGGACCAATTTCGTGTCAAAACGGACTATGTAACAAAAATGTCAAATACTCCCATTGTTTGTATTCTAAATAACTCCCGAATTTGCAATAATATCTTTGAGACCCCAATACACCACCACTCCAAAATTCATGTAATTTAAAAGCTTCGATTTTTTACAGGAATTGTTCAAATCTTTAGAAGCGTTTTTCTCGAAACAGGCCTTTTCGAGTTAGTCTGTTTTGACTCCAAGCCATCGATTTGGTAGGGTGAGCATCATATGAGCGATCATAAAGATAATGTAGAAACCAATAATGTAACAGCAGCTAAGACAACAATCTCCTAAACCCTGGCCACAAACAAGATCCAGGTCCATGACAGTGGGAATGTTAGACAACAACACTACAACCCAAGAAATTGACCGTGCCCTCTCTGTGCAGCGTCAGTGTCTTCACTCCACAGTCCATGACAGTGGGAATCTCAGACAACAACAACAACACAACAACCCTACAACCCAGCACACTGACCGTGCCCTCTCTGTGCAGCGTCAGTGTCTTCGCTCACAGTCCATGACAGTGGGAATCTCAAACAACAACAACACAACAACCCTACAACCCAGCACACTGACCGTGCCCTCTCTGTGCAGCGTCAGTGTCTTCGCTCCACAGTCCATGACAGTGGGAATCTCAAACAACAACAACACAACAACCCTACAACCCAGCACACTGACCGTGCCCTCTCTGTG
>CM065680.1:104535402-104707902 GCA_017654935.2 Phymorhynchus buccinoides | reverse complement strand
GCATGTTGCACTTACATTGGTTTTGATGTTTACAGTTTACACCTTTACACAGTGTCAACTCACTTGTTGCGCAGTGTAAACAGCATGTTGCACTTACATTGGTTTTGATGTTTACAGTTTACACCTTTAAACAGTGTCAACTCACTTGTTGCGCAGTGTAAACAGCATGTTGCACTTACATTGGTTTTGATGTTTACAGTTTACACCTTTAAACAGTGTCAACTCACTTGTTGCGCAGTGTAAACAGCATGTTGCACTTACATTGGTTTTGATGTTTACAGTTTACACCTTTACACAGTGTCAACTCACTTGTTGCGCAGTGTAAACAGCATGTTGCACTTACATTGGTTTTGATGTTTACAGTTTACACCTTTAAACAGTGTCCACTCACTTGTTGCGCAGTGTAAACAGCAGGTCCAGGCCATAGGAGTAGCCCAGCCACCGCCAGTGATACTGAAACAATACAGAACACACACCAATATGTGGAAATACAGTCGTGACAAACTACTTTTTTTGTTGCTGTCCCATCTTCTGGGCCGTACAGTGGCGTTGCTCCCACACCGCTCATTCCGAATCCCAACTCGCAGCCACACTCCGGCTTGTTCAGGTTGCAGAATCCGAAACCAGCAGTTCAAGGGGAGAAAATCTATGTTAGGCCGTCAGGAGGCAACCAACCGAGGAGACACTGCACTGCTGCTGAGTCACTTTGGTGGAGTTCAGTGGAGCCTGTTCAGGACACCACCTACTAAGCCCCTTACTGACGACACTATTCTCTTAGTCGCGGAGCCAGCGTGAGTGAGGTCCTCTCCCGAGGGCGCCACCACGACCATCCACCAACAGCTCCCCAGAAACACTGATCCCCATCACTTTGACCTGAACGCACCAAGGCATAGACTGGATTGGAAACCGAAACTGAGGTCACCATGAGAGCAGGGCATGCAAAGCCACAGAATTTGAGACATTTTTTTCCTTTTTAATGCTTGATGGAAATGAGGTAAATGACTACAGACCTCCTGTTTACCCCCTACACAAGTCTTGAGTAGTCTGGATAGCTGAAGTGAGTAGTTCTGACTCAAAATGTGTAGTTTCATTCATTAAACCATAAAACAATTTTCGCTGAAAATGAGTAATTAGAGCATTATTTTCAATTTTGAATAGTAGAATGTCCAAAATGAGTAGAATACAACTCGAAAAGAGTAGAGTAAACAGGTCTGTGACTACGATGATGATGCTATGGAGTTCCGTATCGGTCTAAGACTACATGACAGGGCTGTATTCTACGCTTCCTTTCATAATGATATCCTGACAAACTACATTTCTGTCTTGTAAACTAACTTTGTATTCCTTCGCTCAACCATCCCTAACCCATTTTCTATATATTTACTTTGAGACAGGGCTACACAAGTCCTTTATGTGGCATTCCTTCGCTCAACCATCCCTAACCCATTTTCTATATTTACTTTGAAACAGGACTACACAAGTCCTTTATGTGGCATTCCTTCGCTCAACCATCCCTAACCCATTTTCTATATATTTACTTTGAGACAGGGCTACACAAGTCCTTTATGTGGCATTCCTTCGCTCAACCATCCCTAACCCATTTTCTATATTTACTTTGAAACAGGGCTACACAAGTCCTTTATGTGGCATTCCTTCGCTCAACCATCCCTAACCCATTTTCTATATATTTACTTTGAGACAGGGCTACACAAGTCCTTTATGTGGCATTCCTTCGCTCAACCATCCCTAACCCATTTTCTATATATTTACTTTGAGACAGGGCTACACAAGTCCTTTATGTGGCATTCCTTCGCTCAACCATCCCTAACCCATTTTCTATATATTTACTTTGAGACAGGGCTACACAAGTCCTTTATGTGGCATTCCTTCGCTCAACCATCCCTAACCCATTTTCTATATATTTACTTTGAGACAGGGCTACACAAGTCCTTTATGTGGCATTACTTTGCTTAGCCATTCCTAACCCATAAGGCAGACAGAGAGACAGAGAGACAGAGAGACAGACAGACAGACAGACAACAGACAGACACATACCTCCTGTTCCAGTTGTAACACTCGTCCACACCTCATGGCCCAGCGGTGGAACTCCTCCTCACTGACCTCTGAGGGCCTGAGGACAACAATAACATAGGTCAGTACAACTTATTCTATTTATTCAGTTAACTATCCTTTCTTCATCTGCTTCTTCTCAACTGTGTCCCCTTCCCTCCCTCTTTCTTCTGACCCATTTATCCCCCAGTCAATCCAAATGTATCCATCTAGCAATCTGTTCAACCACCAATCCATATTTCTTAATCTATCTGTCTCCCCCTTCATATTTTCCCTCTTCACCGTGCTGTCCCTCTGTCTCGTCCTATCTGTGCCTCCTTCTCCACCTCCCCCCTCTTTTATATACTATTTGTTTATTTATTGGTTTATTTACTTAATTAGTTATCTATTTTGCTTCGTAATATTGAAGAATAATATATCATGATCTACTTAAACTTTAAACTGAATCAGTGAATGCGAGTGTGTTTCTGGTTGTCTTGATAAAGATTATTAAATTGAAATGTCGACACTGTTACCAAGCTTTTTGTTTTGATTTTTCTCCCTCCTCAGACCCAACAATAACATAGGTGACCCATGGCCACAAAAGGGACATCAAGTCACAAGACTAGGTTCTCACAAAAAGTTTGAAAAGTAAAAAATCTCTTCTTTTTTCCCTTTTTTGGGGGGTGGTATCAATTTTGAGTTACGGGTGTTTTTGTGGTCTCTAACACTTCTTTCAAATGTATAAAGGAAGATCATTATTGGGCCATTCCAAAGTAACTGACAGGAGTCCATTAAAAAAAGAACCTGACTGCTCTCTACACCACAATTACATTTCATAAATAATAAATTGGTTTCTTTTAATCAAAGCACATGTTTCAACAAATAACAACCAAACATTTAGATGTTACACAAAATGTTTCCAGAATAACTACCTAATATTTCGGTTAGCTCAAAAAATGGTTAAATTCTCTAAGATGGCATATTGCGTTTCACAGCCTTACAGGGGCACCCTGATGGATGAGCTTTTGCAAGAAACACGTCAACATCACCAGAAAGACAGCCTTTTCAAGGATCGGAACACTCACTTTGCTCTGGTTTCCTAGAAATCAAACCGTCAAAACGGCAATTCCTCCTTGGCGGAGTTGCCGGAGAGAGAAGCCATTTTGGACGGGGTGGGTGGAGGCCACTCAGAGTGGTTGAAGCTTTATCTTCTTTGTAGTGCAGTAAAAAAAAAAAAGGAGCGATTTCCTTTGCTGCAAGCGAAACTCCTTTTGGTAAACTGCAAATAAAAAGGCTTGTATTGTGGAAATTTCGTGATTTGGTCTAAGTAATTCAGGCGGCCATTAGAAAAGAGAAGGTATGTGCCTTCTCTTTCACTGAAAGAATCTGACTTCCAGCACCTCCGCCAAGGAGGAATCACCGATTTGACGGTTTGATTTCTAGGAAACCAGAGCAAAGCAGAGTGTTGCGATCTCTGTAAAGGGTGTTTTCCTGGTGATCTTGACGTGTTTCTTGCAAAAACTCATCCGCCAGGGTGCCCCTTTAAACTCTTTAAACTTGGTTATTTTGAAGTTGAACTGTTGTTTTGAAGTTAGGTACATGTTAAGTTATGCCAGACAGATACAGTCGATTGACAGATAGTGAAGATACATAAGACAGATAGCTATATCAGACAGACAGATAGATAAAGAGATAGACAGATAGTGAAGATACATAAGACAGATAGCTATACCTGACAGACAGACAGACAGACAGAGATAGACAGATAGTGAAGATACATAAGACAGATAGCTATACCTGACAGACAGACAGACAGACAGACAGAGATAGACAGATAGTGAAGATACATAAGACAGATAGCTATACCAGACAGACAGACAGACAGAGATAGACAGATAGTGAAGATACATAAGACAGATAGCTATACCAGACATACAGACAGACAAAAGATAGACAGAGAGGCGTGTACTGACCCCATGTCTATGCCTTGTTCCGCTCTGAGATGAGACGTCCAGCAAAACCTGAACACCTCATCCAGCCAGCCTGCCGCATACATTAGCATAGATTAACATACAGCATATATGGGTGAAAAGTCCTGCAAAACCTGAACACATCATCCAGCCAGCCTGCCGCATACATTACCAAGGATTAACATACAGCAATAATGAGCATATATGGGTGAAAAATCCTGCAAAACCTGAACACATCATCCAGCCAGCCTGCCGCATACAATACATTAGCATACAGCATATATCATTATATGGGTGAAAAATCCTGCAAAACCTGAACACTTCATCCAGCCAGCCTGCGCATACATTACCATTGATGATCAAACATTAATACATTATTATATTAAGCCTCATCATGTTACAATTCACATACATTACAATACATGATTATATTAAGCCCAATCACGTCACAACTACTCCAAGATATTACACCACATCATGAAAATGTCACTCCTTCAACAGACAGAAAGACAGAAGAAACAGACACAGAAAGACAGAAGAAACAGACACAGAAACAGACAGAAGAAACAGACAGACAGAAGAAACAGACACAGAAAGACAGAAGAAACAGACACAGAAAGAAAGACAGAAGAAACAGACACAGAAAGAGACAGAAGAAACAGAAAGAGACAGAAGAAACAGACACAGAAAGAGACAGAAGAAACAGACACAGAAAGACAGACAGAAGAAACAGACACAGAAAGACAGAAGAAACAGACACAGAAAGACAGAAGAAACAGACACAGAAAGAGACAGAAGAAACAGACAGAAAGACAGAAGAAACAGACAGAAAGACAGAAACACACAGAAAGAAGACAGAAGAAACAGACAGACAGAAAGACAGAAGAAACAGACACAGAAAGACAGAAGAAACAGACACAGAAAGAGACAGAAGAAACAGACACAGAAAAAGACAGAAGAAACAGACACAGAAAGACAGAAGAAACAGACACAGAAAGAGACAGAAGAAACAGACACAGAAAGACAGAAGAAACAGACACAGAAAGACAGAAGAAACAGACACAGAAAGACAGAAGAAACAGACACAGAAAAAGACAGAAGAAACTTTATTTTACAAGGAAAAGAATTTAGGCTGGGCCTAGTCTTCCATTATGTCCTTGGTTCTAAGCATGCAATACATAACTAATACTATAAATGAACATTGAGACACAGGAACATCGCCAACAGAAACAACAACGATTAACAGTAATATAGCAACGACATGGTAGGCAGAGCATCAACACCAGCAATAAAAACAAACAGAACAGAAAACTAATAAGCAAACAAACAAATATATCTCTGTCACTACAATTTACTTCTCCTACTACCATTACTACTCCTACTACTATTAGTATTACTGTTACTACCACCATTACCACCACACCAGTACTACTACTACTACTACTACTACTACCTCCATCACCACCATTACTACTACTACCACTACCACTACCACTACAGTGCCACAGTAATATAACAATGACACGGTACGCAGAACATCAACATCAGTAATAAGAACAAGCAAAACAGAAACCAACCGACCAAACAAAGAAATAAATGAAAAGAAAAAAATGACTTCCACCACAATTTACTTCATCTACTACTACTACTACTATTTATTTATTTAGGAAACATATAGCGCATTACCTTAAAGCTCAATGCGCTTTATAAAAACAATAGAAAGTTAAAAACAAGCAAATTCACACACACACACACAGAGGTGCGCAAGCGGAAACATGCAGAATATATACATATTATATCAATAATACACATTGATTGATTGAATGTAGAAAATGTACAATGATTCCTTATCCATGTAAACAATTAAAAAAAGACAGTCTGGTAGACAGACAGAGACAGACAGACAAGACAGACAGAGAGGTCTCACGGACCTATTGGCACGATGTTGTCGTCTTTGAGTGACTGGATGCAGGCAGAGTCGTTGATGACGTACATCCATCGCACCTTGAGGAACAGCGGCACAAACCGCGACCCCTCTGCAGTTTGCAGGAAGCAACAGCCCTTGTCTGCAACAAGAAGGTTCTACTCAGGTTAAACAACACACTGACAGCACAGGGCACAAACTTCCACCCCTCTGCAGTCTGCAGGAAAAAACAGCCCTTGTCTGCAACAACACGGCACCGTCACTGAGCTTAACTCTGGTTAAAGAACACACCAACAACACAAAGCCACACAATGTTTCGCTCATGTTAAAGAACACACCAACAACACAAAGCCACACAATGCTTCACTCATGTTAAAGAACACACCAACAACACAAAGCCACACAATGCTTCACTCATGTTAAAGAACACACCAACAACACAAAGCCACACAATGTTTCACTCATGTTAAAGAACACACCAACAACACAAAGCCACACAATGCTTCACTCATGTTAAAGAACACACCAACAACACAAAGCCACACAATGTTTCGCTCATGTTAAAGAACACACCAACAACACAAAGCCACACAATGCTTCGCTCATGAATGTTAAAGAACACACCAACAACACAAAGCCACACAATGCTTCACTCATGTTAAAGAACACACCAACAACACAAAGCCACACAATGCTTCACTCATGTTAAAGAACACACCAACAACACAAAGCCACACAATGCTTCACTCATGTTAAAGAACACACCAACAACACAAAGCCACACAATGTTTCACTCATGTTAAAGAACACACCAACAACACAAAGCCACACAATGCTTCACTCATGTTAAAGAACACACCAACAACACAAAGCCACACAATGTTTCGCTCATGTTAAAGAACACACCAACAACACAAAGCCACACAATGCTTCGCTCATGAATGTTAAAGAACACACCAACAACACAAAGCCACACAATGCTTCACTCATGTTAAAGAACACACCAACAACACAAAGCCACACAATGCTTCACTCATGTTAAAGAACACACCAACAACACAAAGCCACACAATGCTTCGCTCATGAATGTTAAAGAACACACCAACAACACAAAGCCACACAATGCTTCACTCATGTTAAAGAACACACCAACAACACAAAGCCACACAATGCTTCGCTCATGTTAAAGAACACACCAACAACACAAAGCCACACAATGCTTCGCTCATGTTAAAGAACACACCAACACAAAGCCACACAATGCTTCACTCATGTTAAAGAACACACCAACACAATGCTTCACTCATGTTAAAGAAGCCACCGGCAGCACAAGGCACAGACTGGGATTGCTCTACAGTCCAACATGGAAACGACGACAACCAAACTGTGACACTTAGCATCCAAAATGATGCACAAATTGCGTTTCGCTGTTTGAGTACAACAGCCTAATCTTCCCACAAATGCACAGCAAAAAATCAACGGACAAATGACACACCACTGACAGATGACAGACCACTGACATACAGATGTAGACAGGTGACAGACCACTGACATACAGATGTAAACAGGTGACAGACCACTGACATACAGATGTAAACAGGTGACAGACCACTGACATACAGATGTAGACAGGTGACATACCACTGACATACAGATGTAGACAGGTGACAGACCACTGACATACAGATGTAGACAGGTGACAGACCACTGACATACAAATGACAGACCACTGACATACAGATGACAGACCACTGACATACAGATGACAGACCACTGACATACAGATGACAGACATGTCTGACTGACCTTTGGCCTCCTGCTTGAAGAACTGAGCAGTGTCCTTGTGCAGCTGTTCATTGCTCCCAGACCAGGAGGGGTGCAGCTGGCAGAACACCCACTGCATAGAGTTGTTCAACACATAGTGTAGACAGTACATCCTACAGTACCAACACAGTACAATGTACAGCTGTTCATTGTTCAACACATAGTGTAGACAGTACATCCTACAGGACCAACACAGTACAATGTGCAGCTGTTCATTGTTCAATACATAGTGTAGACAGTACATCCTACAGGACCAACACAGTACAATGTGCAGCTGTTCATTGTTCAATACATAGTGTAGACAGTACATCCTACAGTACCAACACAGTACAATGTGCAGCTGTTCATTGTTCAACACATAGTGTAGACAGTACATCCTACAGTACCAACACAGTACAATGTGCAGCTGTTCATTGTTCAATACAGTGTAGACAGTACATCCTACAGTACCAACACAGTACAATGTACAGCTGTTCATTGTTCAATACATAGTGTAGACAGTACATCCTACAGGACCAACACAGTACAATGTACAGCTGTTCATTGTTCAATACAGTGTAGACAGTACATCCTACAGTACCAACACAGTACAATGTACAGCTGTTCATTGTTCAACACATAGTGTAGACAGTACATCCTACAGTACCAACACAGTACAATGTGCAGCTGTTCATTGTTCAACACACAGTGTAGACAGTACATCCTACAGTACCAACACAGTACAATGTGCAGCTGTTCATTGTTCAACACACAGTGTAGACAGTACATCCTACAGTACCAACACAGTACAATGTGCAGCTGTTCATTGTTCAACACACAGTGTAGACAGTACATCCTACAGTACCAACACAGTACAATGTGCAGCTGTTCATTGTTCAACACACAGTGTAGACAGTACAGCTGTTCATTGTTCAACACAACACAGTGTAGACAACACATAGTGTAGACAGTACATCCTACAGTACCAACACAGTACAATGTACAGCTGTTCATTGTTCAACACACAGTGTAGACAGTACATCCTACAGTACCAACACAGTACAATGTGCAGCTGTTCATTGTTCAACACATAGTGTAGACAGTACATCCTACAGTACCAACACAGTACAATGTGCAGCTGTTCATTGTTCAACACATAGTGTAGACAGTACATCCTACAGTACCAACACAGTACAATGTGCAGCTGTTCATTGTTCAACACATAGTGTAGACAGTACATCCTACAGTACCAACACAGTACAATGTGCAGCTGTTCATTGTTCAACACATAGTGTAGACAGTACATCCTACAGTACCAACACAGTACAATGTGCAGCTGTTCATTGTTCAACACATAGTGTAGACAGTACATCCTACAGTACCAACACAGTACAATGTGCAGCTGTTCATTGTTCAACACATAGTGTAGACAGTACATCCTATAGTACCAACACAGTACAATGTGCAGCTGTTCATTGTTCAACACATAGTGTAGACAGTACATCCTACAGTACCAACACAGTACAATCCTACAGTACCAACACAGTACAATCTACATCTGTTCATTGTTCAATACAGTGTAGACAGTACATCCTATAGTACCAACACAGTACAATGTACAGTGTTCATTGTTCACAGTGTAGACAGTACATCCTACAGTACCAACACAGTACAATGTACAGCTGTTCATTGTTCAATACAGTGTAGACAGTACATCCTACAGTACCAACACAGTACAATGTACAGCTGTTCATTGTTCAACACATAGTGTAGACAGTACATCCTACAGGACCAACACAGTACAATGTGCAGCTGTTCATTGTTCAACACATAGTGTAGACAGTACATCCTACAGTACCAACACAGTACAATGTGCAGCTGTTCATTGTTCAACACAGTACATCCTACAGTACAATGTAGATTGTTCAATACATAGTGTAGACAGTACATCCTACAGTACCAACACAGTACAATGTGCAGCTGTTCATTGTTCAACACATAGTGTAGACAGTACATCCTACAGTACCAACACAGTACAATGTACAGCTGTTCATTGTTCAACACATAGTGTAGACAGTACATCCTACAGTACCAACACAGTACAATGTACAGCTGTTCATTGTTCAACACATAGTGTAGACAGTACATCCTACAGGACCAACACAGTACAATGTACAGCTGTTCATTGTTCAACACATAGTGTAGACAGTACATCCTACAGGACCAACACAGTAGTACCAACACAGTACAATGTACAATGTACAGCTGTTCATTGTTCAACACATAGTGTAGACAGTACATCCTACAGTACCAACACAGTACAATGTACAGCTGTTCATTGTTCAACACATAGTGTAGACAGTACATCCTACAGTACCAACACAGTACAATGTACAGCTGTTCATTGTTCAACACATAGTGTAGACAGTACATCCTACAGGACCAACACAGTACAATGTACAGCTGTTCATTGTTCAACACATAGTGTAGACAGTACATCCTACAGTACCAACACAGTACAATGTGCAGCTGTTCATTGTTCAACACATAGTCATTGTTCAACACATAGTCATTACAGTTACAATGTACAGCTGTTCATTGTGTGTAGACAGTACATCCTACAGTACCAACACAGTACAATGTGCAGCTGTTCATTGTTCAACACATAGTGTAGACAGTACATCCTACAGTACCAACACAGTACAATGTACAGCTGTTCATTGTTCAACACATAGTGTAGACAGTACATCCTACAGTACCAACACAGTACAATGTGCAGCTGTTCATTGTTCAATCCTACAGTACTGTTCATAGTGTAGACAGTACATCCTACAGTACCAACACAGTACAATGTACAGCTGTTCATTGTTCAACACATGTGTAGACAGTACATCCTACAGTACAATGTACAGCTGTTCATTGTTCAACACATAGTGTAGACAGTACATCCTACAGTACCAACACAGTACAATGTGCAGCTGTTCATTGTTCAACACATAGTGTAGACAGTACATCCTACAGTACCAACACAGTACAATGTGCAGCTGTTCATTGTTCAACACATAGTGTAGACAGTACATCCTACAGTACCAACACAGTACAATGTACAGCTGTTCATTGTTCAACACACAGTGTAGACAGTACATCCTACAGGACCAACACAGTACAATGTGCAGCTGTTCATTGTTCAACACATAGTGTAGACAGTACATCCTACAGGACCAACACAGTACAATGTGCAGCTGTTCATTGTTCAACACATAGTGTAGACAGTACATCCTACAGTACCAACACAGTACAATGTACAGCTGTTCATTGTTCAACACATAGTGTAGACAGTACATCCTACAGGACCAACACAGTACAATGTGCAGCTGTTCATTGTTCAATACATAGTGTAGACAGTACATCCTACAGGACCAACACAGTACAATGTACAGCTGTTCATTGTTCAACACATAGTGTAGACAGTACATCCTACAGGACCAACACAGTACAATGTACAGCTGTTCATTGTTCAACACATAGTGTAGACAGTACATCCTACAGTACCAACACAGTACAATGTACAGCTGTTCATTGTTCAACACATAGTGTAGACAGTACATCCTACAGGACCAACACAGTACAATGTGCAGCTGTTCATTGTTCAACACATAGTGTAGACAGTACATCCTACAGTACCAACACAGTACAATGTACAGCTGTTCATTGTTCAACACATAGTGTAGACAGTACATCCTACAGGACCAACACAGTACAATGTGCAGCTGTTCATTGTTCAACACATAGTGTAGACAGTACATCCTACAGTACCAACACAGTACAATGTGCAGCTGTTCATTGTTCAACACATAGTGTAGACAGTACATCCTACAGTACCAACACAGTACAATGTACAGCTGTTCATTGTTCAACACATAGTGTAGACAGTACATCCTACAGGACCAACACAGTACAATGTGCAGCTGTTCATTGTACAACACATAGTGTAGACAGTACATCCTACAGGACCAACACAGTACAATGTGCAGCTGTTCATTGTTCAACACATAGTGTAGACAGTACATCCTACAGGACCAACACAGTACAATGTACAGCTGTTCATTGTTCAACACATAGTGTAGACAGTACATCCTATAGTACCAACACAGTACAATGTGCAGCTGTTCATTGTTCAACACATAGTGTAGACAGTACATCCTACAGGACCAACACAGTACAATGTACAGCTGTTCATTGTTCAACACATAGTGTAGACAGTACATCCTATAGTACCAACACAGTACAATGTGCAGCTGTTCATTGTTCAACACATAGTGTAGACAGTACATCCTACAGGACCAACACAGTACAATGTACAGCTGTTCATTGTTCAACACATAGTGTAGACAGTACATCCTACAGTACCAACACAGTACAATGTGCAGCTGTTCATTGTTCAACACATAGTGTAGACAGTACATCCTACAGTACCAACACAGTACAATGTGCAGCTGTTCATTGTTCAATACAGTGTAGACAGTACATCCTACAGGACCAACACAGTACAATGTGCAGCTGTTCATTGTACAACACATAGTGTAGACAGTACATCCTACAGGACCAACACAGTACAATGTGCAGCTGTTCATTGTTCAACACATAGTGTAGACAGTACATCCTACAGGACCAACACAGTACAATGTACAGCTGTTCATTGTTCAACACATAGTGTAGACAGTACATCCTACAGGACCAACACAGTACAATGTGCAGCTGTTCATTGTGCCTCCATCTCACCTCTACCTCCCTCTTCCCCTTTCCACACTCCTCCTTTGAACTGGCCCAGCTCTCCGTTACTCTCCGTCAGCACTGCCTACAGCTTTTCTGCCTCTACCGCCCCCCTCCCAACAAGGAAACCAAACTTTCGGACTCCCTCTTCCTCGACGAGTTTCCCTCTTTGCTGGAGCACTGCAACACTATCAGCGGTGTTCCAATCATCATGGGAGACTTCAACATTCATGTTGATGTTCCTACTGACCCCCTCACCCTCCGCTTCACCGCACTGCTGGATGACTTCGACCTGCACCAGGCTGTGACCTTCCCCACCCACCAGAAAGGTCACACCCTTGACCTGGTTATCGTCAGACGTGACGACGAAGACGTCCTGTGGTCTACTGCTCCTGACTCCTTCCTGGACTTTTCTGACCATCTCTGTGTTCTTTCCTGCCTCCGTTTATTCCGCCCTTCATGCCCTCCTGTGTATGCCGAGACCAGGAAGATCTCCTCCATCGACATCACTGCCTTCATGTCTGACCTCGGGGCCAGACTTGACTCAACTCTACAGCCTTCTGCCGACCAGCTCCACCACCTCCTGACCAGTCTACTCGACCTCCACGCCCCTGTCATCCGTCGCAAGATCTCCAGTAGGCCTCCATCACCGTGGTATGCTTCTGTGGCACCTGAGGTGACTCAGGGTAAACAAGAACGCCGCCGTGCAGAGCGCCAGTGGGTTAAGACTGGACTTGAAATTCACAAACAGATTTTTCGAGCCATGAACAAAATTGTGTCTGACATTATAGATAAGGCCAAATGCTCTTGTTTGAATGCCCAAATTCTCGCTTGTACCACTTCACGTCAATTGTTTAGTTTAGCCAACTCCCTCCTTGGTAAACCAAAGTCCACACCTCTACCTTCTTCTATCCCTGTGTCTGAACTCCCTCAACGTTTCTCTGATTTCTTTCACAGCAAGATAGCCACCATCCGCCACAATCTTGATTCTCAATCTGCTCCACCATCAACTGACTCTGTCCCTGATCCCTCCTTTTCTGGCAGTATGTGGTCTGAGTTCCGTTCTGTTTCCACTGATGAGGTTAAGAAGATTTTGACCCGAACTCAGACTAAAACCTGTGAACTAGACCCTCTACCTTCATCTCTCTTCTCCCAGTGTCTTGATGATCTCCTTCCTTACTTTACATCCATCATCAATGAATCTCTATGTTTAGGCCGCTTTCCAACTCATTTCAAATCTGCAGTTGTCAAACCTCTCTTAAAGAAGCCTAGTCTTGATCCTGAAAATCTAAAGAACTATCGGCCTGTCTCTAATCTTTCATTCCTTTCTAAGCTTACGGAAAAGGTGGTTCTTAAACAGCTGTCTGACCATCTTCAGGTAAATGATCTCTACTATCCAAACCAGTCTGCTTATCGAGCAGGTCACAGTACTGAGACAGCCCTCTTAAAGATAACGAACGACCTGCTCACTGCCTTGGATGAAAACAAGGTTTCTCTTCTCTCTCTCCTTGATCTTTCTGCAGCGTTTGACACTATCGACCACTCCATCCTCATTTCTAGACTGCACACCTCCTTTGGTCTATCTGGGGCTGTTCTTTCCTGGTTTTCTTCCTACCTCTCTGATCGCACACAGACAGTTGTTGTCAATGGTTCTCCATCTCTTCCAAAAGGTCTTCAGTTCGGTGTGCCCCAAGGTTCAGTCTTAGGCCCTATCCTTTTTGTTCTTTATACCCAACCTCTCTCCGCCATCATCAACCAGCATTCTATTCTACATCATAGCTTTTCTGATGACAATCAACTGTACATTTCTGCCCACCTGAGTCAATTAGATCAAATGATTTCTTCTTCTAAGTTGTGCATCTCTGCTGTTAAAACATGGATGTTTTACAACAAACTGCAACTGAATGCTGATAAGACAGAGATGATTCTTGTAGCCTCTAACCACACAATTAAAACTCAGGTTCTCCCAGGTTCTGTCGACATTGATGGCACTGAGATCAAGCTATCGGCATCCGTCCGCAATCTAGGTGTTACTTTGGACCAAACCCTTTCTTTCAAACAGCATGTTTCCAATGTTTGCAAGGCTTGCTATCTAGAACTTCGAAGAATTAGTTCCATCCGCCGTTTCCTCTCTCAGGATGCCCTGAAGACTCTAGTATGTGCTTTTGTCCTGTCTCGCCTTGACTACTGTAACTCACTTCTTGTTGGCTGTCCATCAATTCTCATCTCTAAGCTCCAACGGGTCCAGAATAATGCTGCTCGTCTCATTTCTCGCTCCCCTAGGTACGATCACATCACTCCGGTTCTTCGTTCCCTACATTGGCTCCCAGTTCAATCACGTATTGACTACAAAATTCTCCTCCTTGCCTTCAAGTCACTGAATGATCAAGCTCCCCAGTATCTCTCTGATCTTCTTCATCTCTATGTCCCAGCTCGCCAACTACGTTCGTCTTCTGATTCTCGTCTCCTTTCCATTCCCTCCATCCGTCTCAAATCTGCTGGCCAACGTTCTTTTTCTTGTCAAGCACCATCTCTGTGGAATTCTCTGCCTTCTCCTCTCCGACACTCCAAGTCCAACTCAGTCTCCTCATTCAAAACCTCTCTTAAAACCCATCTTTTTCCTGCTGCGCCCTAAATATTTGATCAGTTGTCTATCGTTGTGTGCACGTGAGGGAAGATTGATTTAAGAGGTTTGTGCTGTGTTTTGTGGTGCGTGTGTGTGTGTGTGTGTGTGAGTGTGAGTGTGTGTGTGTGTTGTGTGTGTGTGTGTGTGTGTGTGTGTGTGTGAGCATGAATGTGTGCTTGTGTGTATTTTGGTTTTGTGGGTTGTGTGTGCACGCATGTGTGTGTTTGTGTGCGTGTCTGTGTGTCTGTCTGCGTGCGTACGTTGTGTGTGAGGGTGTTTGTGTATGCGCGTTGGTGTATGTGGTCAGTCCATGCGGCTCAATTGCTGTGGCTTACCGAATGGGGTATGAACGAGTTGGCGTCAATAATTGTGTGTTTATGTGTGTGTGTGTGTGTGTGTGTGTGTGTGTGTGTGTGTGTTTGTGTGTGCGCGTGTGTATGTGCGTGTGTGTTAGAGAGAGAGAGATAGTTGCTTTGTATATGCACTGTTGGTGGTTGGTGTCACTCTTGAATGGGTTTTTTGTTGTTGTTGTTTTTTTTGTTATCTGTTGATGAATAATTGATTGTAAAGCGCTTTGGGCTCATCTGAGGTAAAGCGCTATACAAATGTACTGTTATTATTATTATTATTATTATTGTTCAATACATAGTGTAGACAGTACATCCTACAGTACCAACACAGTACAATGTGCAGCTGTTCATTGTTCAACACACAGTGTAGACAGTACATCCTACAGTACCAACACAGTACAATGTACAGCTGTTCATTGTTCAACACATAGTGTAGACAGTACATCCTACAGGACCAACACAGTACAATGTACAGCTGTTCATTGTTCAACACATAGTGTAGACAGTACATCCTACAGGACCAGCACAGTACAATGTGCAGCTGTTCATTGTTCAACACATAGTGTAGACAGTACATCCTACAGGACCAACACAGTACAATGTACAGCTGTTCATTGTTCAACACACAGTGTAGACAGTACATCCTACAGTACCAACACAGTACAATGTGCAGCTGTTCATTGTTCAACACATAGTGTAGACAGTACATCCTACAGGACCAACACAGTACAATGTACAGCTGTTCATTGTTCAATACATAGTGTAGACAGTACATCCTACAGTACCAACACAGTACAATGTGCAGCTGTTCATTGTTCAATACATAGTGTAGACAGTACATCCTACAGGACCAACACAGTACAATGTGCAGCTGTTCATTGTTCAACACATAGTGTAGACAGTACATCCTATAGTACCAACACAGTACAATGTGCAGCTGTTCATTGTTCAACACATAGTGTAGACAGTACATCCTACAGGACCAACACAGTACAATGTGCAGCTGTTCATTGTTCAACACATAGTGTAGACAGTACATCCTATAGTACCAACACAGTACAACGTGCAGCTGTTCATTGTTCAACACATAGTGTAGACAGTACATCCTACAGGACCAACACAGTACAACGTGCAGCTGTTCATTGTTCCCAGACCATGATGGGTGTAGCTAGGTGGAGAACCCCTGCAAGACACAGGACATAACTAAATTAGTAGATAGAGGGTGGCCAACTGATTGGTTGACATTATATCTCGTATGCTGATTGGTCAGAGGTACACACTCTCTGACCAGTGGATAACTTGAGATGTGCGCCCGCCCAGATAAGCCAGTTCACGCCGGGACCCCAGACGATGCCAGACATGTTTAGCCAGAAGTGCTCAGGAAGGACTAGCCTAAGATAAGTTTACTGGTTTTAGTTCTTTCCACATCGCTAGTCAGTCTAAACCAAAACATTACCTCACTGCTATGTGTGTGTTTGTTGTAATGTTTTTCCTCGTCAACAATCAGGTTAGTTGATTCCTTTGACATTTCACATTGCTTTTATATTATTCTAACATCGCGCCGGAAATCTAAACTGACCGGTTTGGCTCACAAGCCTATGCTGAAATGATAAACCGGTCGACCCTATTCAGTGGTCAATATTGTGGCTCTATTAGAAGCCATGGCGACTCCGAATTCGGGGAAGGATATTTTAAACACACAGCCCCAAACCCGAGGATATTGTGAAAATGGAAACTGGGCTACGAAATTTGAGTCTCTCAGTAGCAGGCCTACTTTCAGCGCGAAATCTCGGACGCCAACATCGCCGTGTGCAGCATACAGCAATGAGCTCCCAGTCTCCTACCGCTATGCACACAATGCCGCTAGGCCTACATCCCTTGTGCTTCTTTCAGCAACTTTAAGTTATGTCACACTGACCATATCACTTCTAAACCATTCTTGCCTGATTCGGATTTGTCTTCAGCGGACAGGGCTGCAAATTTGTAAAACATAGGCCCTAAGCCCATCATTTGGCAGAAAAGCTTGGTTTATTTGAGTGCTGGAGCTGATAGTACAACCTTGCAATTCAATTTTGACGTTGCCCTTGATAGAATTCCAACAAAACCAGGGCTCATGTTGCATTCTTGAAATTAATTAAATGAATAAACTTTACGTATATTTATGTTCTCGATAAGTAGGCCGACCCCTGCTTATGCACTGGAACTCGGCTTGTGCGTGATCGTGAATGGGAAACGAATGAAGCGAGTCATCCTATGCTCTAGGGCCTACTACCTACATCTTGAATTACACAATTGTTTGGGGATAAACCTTAGTAACATCACACTAGGCTAATATTGGGTGCGTTCCTTTTTAGTACTCTGCCAAGTGCCAAGAGTCAATTGTTACAAATATTCTACAAGTGATCGCCGCCGGCTCTTAGACGGCACTTTGACAATCCCCACATCTAATATAGGCTTACTAGCATTTGAAGGAAACAAAAACGGGAAGATTGTCTATCAGTTCAATTAAACAGAAAATTCCAGAGACGAGTCAAAACACTTTCGAATTTTGCATCCCAAAATGCTCAACAACAGAACCTAGAGCTTGCGTTGGCTTTCTAGGCGATAGGCCTACAGCCCTTCAAAAGGCTCATGAAAAATGCCGGCCTAGCCTAGCCTAGTGCACGCGGACACGGTTGGAGGAGCAACACGCGAAAACTCTCCGTTCATGACGGACGCTGGGCCTTTACCTTGGATGTTGGAAAAGAGGCCTAATAATAGACTAGGCGCAGATTGAAAGAAAGCCCTTTCGCGTACCGACGTGTTATGTACTAATGTAGGAAGCAGCGAGCACACACACGGAAATACTTAATTTGGCTAGAACAACCGAGTAGCCTATGTTATACCTGATGGGGGCTGATAGGAATTGGTATATTCCTTAGTTGCCACGACTGTCATGTCATAATAAGGCAGATACATTCAATAAATGTCTTATTTTTCAGGCCCACAATCCCTTATGATCTGGCCTTTTTACACAATGTTATGCACAAAAATGTGCTTATCTGACCCTCTTCTGGCCATCTTACAGTTCACTAAAAAATATTATGGCCCTTTCGGTGGCTGTCTTTAATTACAATGTTATATCTGTTTAACAAAAATGTTATGGCCCTTTTCAGAGGCCTTTGAATGCAATGTTATGATTGTTTAACAAAAATGTTATGGCCCTTTCAGTGGCCTTTGAATACAATGCTATGATTGTTTAACAAAAATGTTATGACCCTTTCAGTGGCCCTCCTTAATTACAATGCTATAATCGCTTAATTATGGCTCTTTCAGAGGCCCTCCTTAATTACAATGCTATAATCGTTTAATTATGACCCTTTCAGTGGCCCTCCTTAATTACAATGCTATAATCGTTTAATTCACATAACACAACACATAAAGCTATAGGCTATATATATATATAGTATAAGCCTTTTGCCCTCATTAGTGGTGATTTTTGAATCAAATATCAATTGTTTTTTGAATATTTTTAATTTGCTCGTGGATTTATTTTTGGCTTGAGTGTATACTAACACTTAGCTTTGTTTTTCATATACATCCAAATTGGTAGGAAAAGTATATTTTGATAATTCTTTGTCACTACGATTTTTAAATGCATTTACTGAAGGTGCATTGACGGTATCAAATAAATTATGGCCCTTCAGTGGCCCTCCTAAATTACATTGCTATAATCATTTAATTATGGCCCTTCAGTGGCCCTCCTAAATTACAATGCTATAATCGTTTAATTATGGCCCTTCAGTGGCCCTCCTAAATTACAATGCTATAATCATTTAATTATGGCCCTTCAGTGGCCCTCCTAAATTACAATGCTATAATCGTTTAATTATGGCCCTTCAGTGGCCCTCCTAAATTACAATGCTATAATCGTTTAATTATGGCCCTTCAGTGGCCCTCCTAAATTACAATGCTATAATCGTTTAATTATGGCCCTTTCAGTGGCCCTCCTAAATTACAATGCTATAATCGTTTAATTATGGCCCTTCAGTGGCCTCCTAAATTACATTGCTATAATCGTTTAATAAAAAGCGTTAAGGCCTTTTTTCAGTGGGCCTCCTTGGTTACGATAATATATTTGCTCAGCAAAAACAACAAATGTTATGGGCCCTTTCAGCGGTTCTCTCTATTTACTATGTTATGAATGCCTTAGCAAAAGTTACCCTGTTTGCTTATGATCTGGCTTTTTTGCACAATGTTATGCACAAAAATGTGCTTGTTTGACCCTTTTCTAGCCATCTTACAGTTCACTGAAAATGTTATGGCCCTTTCAGTTTCAGTGGCTATCTTTAATTACAATGCTATAATTGTTTAACAAAAAATGTTATGGCCCTTTTCAGGGCTGTCTTTGAATACAATGTTATGTTTGGTAAAAAAAAAAAAAAAAAAAAAAAATGTTATGGCCCTGTCAGTGGCCCTCCTTAATTACAATGCTATAATCATTGAATAAAAAATGTTATGGCCTTTTTTCAGTGGGCCGCCTCCTTGGTTACAATGATATATTTGCTTAGTAACAACAAATGTTATGGGCCCTTTCAGCGGTTCTCTCTATTTGCAATGTAAATGTTATGTTTTTCAGTTACCCTCTTTGCTTACAATGTAATGATTGTCTACAGGGGTTAAACAACAACAATAACTGTTGTGGCCTTTCGGTGGCGATCCTTAGTAACAATGTTATGATTGTTTACAAAAGTTATACCCTTTTTTCGGTGGTTCTCGTTGGTTGCTATATCATAGCTGCTTAAAGGCACTTCAGGGCTATAAAAGAGCCGACCCCAGGAACTGGGTGGGAGAGAGAGCGAGAAACAAGCCAGCATATACCCTACAGGCCTAGCTGCAGTGTCACCTGTATCAGTTTAGTGTTTCCCTCTTTAGTTAGGAAAAGGAAGCTGTCAGTGCCAAGCAGAGAGTGACAATTTTAGCCTACTATACTTACCGCGCTGGCTTTTATGAACAATTTTATGTCCCTTTCTGATGACCTCTAGATATAACGTTTTAACAAAACATTGCATTTGTTGAGCCTTTGCGGTAGGACCTTGTTGCACAGTATTGTGCACAACTTTAAATTCATTTTAACCTATGTAGGCCCTCTGATAAACTTCAATGAAGACCCCTGAAGTTCTGGTATAAACACTGCTGATCAATATCATTATCAGCGTGCATGAACATGGGTTGCGCTGCAGTAACAAACTTGATGTGTCACGCTACACTAGTTTGACCCCTTCAGTGGGCATGAAGACTATCGAGGAAACTAGACCTGGATTTCCATCAAATAACACCTCTATAAATAATGATTTCCCTTACAGAATAAGCATGTCCATATGGGCCACAGAATTGGCATTTAACGTAAGTTCCAAAATTGTAAGGCGGACAACGGCTATCTAATGTCTACAAATGCATAAACTTTGGTTTCATATGGGTTCAAACGAAAAACAACGCAACTAACATGCTTATTTTAAGGGATAAATTGATGATTGTAATGATAAACAAACAGCATCTTTGCCTCAGCTTAGACATCCACACACCTGTGTGGTAAATTAGCGCCTGGACAGTTGTACAATATGGAAAATTAAGCTTAATATAAAAATATCTGCATTAGGCAGAGTGGATACAGATTCCCAAGCTCCTGCTTTCTATGCACTGCCGGCGTGGACACAGAAAAATGTTCACCCATTCAACTAGGATTGCGAGTACCACAGCAATGATAAGCAGAAGTGTATCAATGGACTGTATTCTCATGGCCGCTGGCTGGTCCAATTCAAGCGCTTTTAGCAGATTCTACCACAAAACTGTGTAAAGCAGCAGAGAGGAGAGCGCGATATAACAAAAGGTCCTTGAGCAAATCAGTCTTGGTCAGCTTTGTCAGTAACACCACAACACATAAGTCAGCATAGCACAGGTGCACTAATGCCACTATGACAAAAAGTGTGAGCACGCGTATGTTTGTATAATACATGTGGTCCCCGACTCTGAAGTCTCAAGTTATCCACTGGTCAGAGAGTGTGTACCTCTGACCAATCAGCATACGAGATATAATTATAAAGTTAAACGAGACTTACCTGAAGTCGAAGTTTAACTCGAATTATATTGAGTGTGCTGTTGGGAAGAGGTACACACATACCCACCCTTCAGAGCATTAAATCCCCACCCTTAGATATTTATCAGGGACCACATGTGGCTAAAGACTGGCTTATCTGGGTGGGCGCACATCTCAAGTTATCCACTGGTCAGAGTGTGTGTACCTCTTCCCAACAGCACACTCAATATAATTCCAGTTAAACTTCGACTTCAGGTAAGTCTCGTTTAACTTTATAATTAACCTGCAGTAGGGGCCAACAGAACAGTGACAGCTGTACATAATCAATGTTCTACGATGATGGATCACTATGGTACAACCCGGTGTTTGGTGGAAGACTACCGCTGTAAAACTAAGGGGCCTTTTGGCTTTACACTGGCTCTGAAGACCTGTATGTTCTACGATGATGGATCACTATGGTACAGCCCGGTGTTTGGTGGAAGACTACCGCTGTAAAACTAAGGGGCCTTTACACTGGCTCTGAAGACCTGTATGTTCTACGATGATGGATCACTATGGTACAACCCGGTGTTTGGTGGAAGACTACCGCTGTAAAACTAAGGGGCCTTTACACTGGCTCTGAAGACCTGTATGTTCTACGATGATGGATCACTATGGTACAACCCGGTGTTTGGTGGAAGACTACCGCTGTAAAACTAAGGGGCCTTTACACTGGCTCTGAAGACCTGTATGTTCTACGATGATGGATCACTATGGTACAACCCGGTGTTTGGTGGAAGACTACCGCTGTAAAACCGGGGCTTTAGCGGTGCAGCCTAAGCCATTTGTTGGCCTTTGGGGACCTGTTCCTATGCCAGCTGTGCTTCAGTCCTTTTGGCCCAGGCAGTGGGGATGTACCCAGGGCAAGGCATCTCCGCTATAAACAAACTCTACCCCAACCACCAGCTGCTGTGGTACAGTTGTAGTGTTGCAGACAGTAGATGTCCACTTCCACTTGTATCATCAGTAGATCTGCAGTGTAGAGCAGTATAGAGCAGCATAGAGCAGTGCAGAGCAGTATAACTGACCTTTTTCAACAGACAGTAGGTGTCCACTTCCACCTGCATCATCCACAGATCTGTAGTGTAGAGCAGCATAGAGCAGTGTAGAGCAGCATAGAGCAGTGTAGAGCAGCATAGAGCAGTGTAGAGCAGCATAGAGCAGTGTAGAGCAGTATAACTGACCTTTTTCAACAGACAGTAGGTGTCCACTTCCACCTGCATCATCCACAGATCTGTAGTGTAGAGCAGCATAGAGCAGTGTAGAGCAGCATAGAGCAGTGTAGAGCAGCATAGAGCAGTGTAGAGCAGTATAACTGACCTTTTTCAACAGACAGTAGGTGTCCACTTCCACCTGCATCATCCACAGATCTGTAGTGTAGAGCAGCATAGAGCAGTGTAGAGCAGCATAGAGCAGCATAGAGCAGTGTAGAGCAGCATAGAGCAGTGTAGAGCAGCATAGAGCAGTGTAGAGCAGCATAGAGCAGTATAACTGACCTTTTTCAACAGACAGTAGATGTCCACTTCCACTTGCATCATCCACAGATCTGTAGTGTCCAATAGTGATGAGAGTAGTTCTTCACTGAAACACAATGACAATAAAATATTTCATAATAATAATACTGTCATCCTGTTATTTATAACTATCATCAGTTTAACAACAGTGTTTAGCACAGATGTTTACAAAGGTTTCTTTTCTTTTCTTACAAAATAGTCTAATTACTGTTACTCATATTAATCTTGACCGTACATACAATGCTTATAATAAAGCATAAACAATACTAACACATAGATACATACAGACAGACACACAAACAGGCAGACACTGACAGACAGAGAAAAACATAGAAACCGACAAACAGACACAGGCTTACTGACAGACAGACAGACGGACAGACAGACGGACGGACAGACAGACAGACCTGACATCGCTCAGCATGGTGGCGTGCTTTGGCATCATCATGTTCCTCAGCAGCCAGCCCCAGCAATGACAGACAGACAGACAGACGGACGGACGGACGGACGGACAGACAGAGAGGGACAGACAGACAGACAGAGAGACAGACGGACAGACAGGCAGACCTACCTGACATCGCTCAGCATGGTGGCGTGCTTTGGCATCATCATGTTCCTCAGCAGCCAGCCCCAGCAATGACAGACAGACAGACAGACGGACGGACAGACAGACAGAGGGACAGACAGACGGACAGACAGACAGGCAGACAGACAGACCTACCTGACATCGCTCAGCATGGTGGCGTGCTTTGGCATCATCATGTTCCTCAGCAGCCAGCCCCAGCACAGCTCCCTGACATCTCCCAGCCCATAGCGCTCACTGGCCGTTAGGTAGCAACACACCGACTGACACCTGTAACACCCATAGCGCTCACTGGCCGTTAGGTAGCAACACACCGACTGACACCTGTAACACCCATAGCGCTCACTGGCCGTTAGGTAGCAACACACCGACTGACACCTGTAACACCCATAGCGCTCACTGGCCGTTAGGTAGCAACACACCAACTGACACCTGTAACACCCATAGCGCTCACTGGCCGTTAGGTAGCAACACACCGACTGACACCTGTAACACCCATAGCGCTCACTGGCCGTTAGGTAGCAACACACCGACTGACACCTGTAACACCCATAGCGCTCACTGGCCGTTAGGTAGCAACACACCGACTGACACCTGTAACACCCATAGCGCTCACTGGCCGTTAGGTAGCAACACACCGACTGACACCTGTAACACCCATAGCGCTCACTGGCCGTTAGGTAGCAACACACCGACTGACACCTGTAACACCCATAGCGCTCACTGGCCGTTAGGTAGCAACACACCGACTGACACCTGTAACACCCATAGCGCTCACTGGCCGTTAGGTAGCAACACACCGACTGACACCTGTATCACAGGTGGCGCTTCTCAAGGGGCGACGCTCAGGTGCACTTGTCTCTGTATATTTCATCTTGTTTTATTATGTTTATCTGTTTCCTGAACTTTTAGTTGAATGCAGATGAATTATAAGTTGTAAAGATGGAGACTGTGTCATTTGTAAAGATTCTAATCATCGTCATAGTTGTATTTCGGACATGTGTTTTGACTGTGCTTGTGACGCCTGGTGAGAGATATGGCGGGCAGCAGGAAGGTAGATCTAGTACCGGTGCTTTGCGCTACGATCGTGAATTTCTACTTCGTCTTCAAACTGCCCATGACATCTCGACCATTTCTGGACAACTATTCCCTGCTGAAATGATTGGTGAAAGTGAGAGTGAGAGTACGGCTAGAAAGAAGAAAGAACGAAAGAGGGGACAGAGAGGAGGAGTGAGAAGAAGAATGAGAAGAAACAGATCTAAACTGCCCCTACCATCCATGATTCTATCAAACGTCAGATCTATCAACCCGAACGGAAAGAACTGTAACTTAGACGAAATCCAGGCAAATTGTCAATTTCTAAGTGAATATAGAAACTCATGTGTACTCTGTTTTACGGAAACTTGGTTGACTGAGAAAGTTCGTGATGAGAATGTTGCAATTGATGGTTTTGGTGTGCCGTACAGAGTTGATAGAGACTGTGAGAAAGTGGGAAAGCAAATGGGTGGTGGTGTTTGCTTATATGTGAATGAAAGCTGGTGTGATAGTGCGAATGTAACCGTAAAGAAGCGTGTGTGTACACAAGACATTGAACTGCTCTCTGTGTCTCTCAGGCCGCGTTATCTTCCTCGCGATTTGGTCGTGTCTTTTTGACAGTTGTGTATGCCCCTGTGTTTGACCAGACCTCTGCTGTACGCGCTGGAAGGGAGATAGCTGCTGTCGTCAGAGAGCTACAGTTGATTTCTGCTGATGCCCCCTGCTTCATCGTTGGTGACTTTAATCACTGTGACTTGCGTAAAACTCTACCCTCTTTTAAACAGTATGTGACATGTTTTACTCGTCAGAAGAAGACTATTGACTTATGTTACGGCAATATTCCCAATGCATATAGATCTCTACCTCTACCACCAGTGGGTGCTTCCGACCACGACACCGTGCAACTTATCCCTGCCTACAGACCCAAAATACAAACTGAACCTGTGGTGAAAAAGAGCGTGAAAGAGTGGACGACCGAGAGTGTGGATGAATTGAGGGGTTGTTTTGAATGTACTGACTGGAGTGTGCTGACTGATTCCTGTGAAACTGTGCATGAAGCTGCTGATGTTGTTACGTCTTACATTAATTTTTGTGAAGATATGATCATTCCATCAAAGACTATAAAGATTTTTCCCAACAACAAACCGTGGATTTCCAAGTCTATTAAATCAGTTTTAAATGAGAAGAAAGTAGCCTTTCAAACAGGAGATAAAAGAGAAAGAAAAGTGGTTCAATCTAAACTTAGAGGGGAGTTAAGGAAGGGGCAGAGGGAGTATAAGGATAAAGTAGAACAGCAGTTTCAGACAGGCAGAATCTTAGATGCATGGGATGGGCTTCGAACTCTAACCGGCCAATCAAAAAAACGAACAGCAAATTGCCAAATGACCAGAGAAGAACAGAAGGATTTTTCTAATGAGCTAAATGACTTTTATTGTCGGTTTGAAAGAAATGATCTAGAGGGAGATCTAAACGGGGTAACGTCACAGTTAAGAGAAAAAATTATCAATGCAAGTGAAGATAATGAATTTGAGGTACAAGAAAGAGATGTTCAGTCCATATTTCAGAAACTAAATGTGAGGAAAGCTGTGGGACCAGATAATGTGTGTGGAAAATTGTTGAAAGCATGCTGTTCTCAATTGTGTGGTGTGTTTTGCTCTCTATTTAACTGGTCTTTACGTGATTGTGTTGTACCATGTATCTGGAAAAATTCTACAGTTACTCCTGTCCCTAAGAAAAAGAACCCTGCCACACTGAACGATTACCGCCCTGTTGCCTTAACGTCTATTGCCATGAAATGTTTTGAAAAGATCGTCCTTCATCGCCTTCTTTCTTTTACTAACCTACTCCTTGACCCCTTTCAGTTTGCCTACAAACGGTGTAGAGGAACAGACGATGCCTTACTGACCCTTCTTCACAATGCCTTTCTTCACTTAAATACCCCCAACTCTTTTGTTCGTATTTTATTCATCGATTTCTCCTCTGCCTTCAATACAATACAGCCCCATTTACTGGCCCAGAAACTACTAGACCTGAATGTTAACCCCAAGCTCATTCTCTGGATAACCAATTTCCTACGCAATAGAACTCAGTCTGTCCGCTTTCAATCTGCAATCTCCTCAGAACGTTCGACTTCTACAGGTGCCCCCCAAGGAACAGTTTTGTCCCCAGTTCTTTTTACATTGTACACAAATGACTGTAGAGGCACTGAAGAAACACCTGTCATTAAATACTCAGATGATTCTGCCATCGAAGATTTGTCAAACTCTGATTCTGTGTACTTCAGTGAAGTCAAAAGGTTTTGTTCATGGTGCAAAGATAATTATCTGGATTTAAATGTTGTTAAAACAAAAGAACTGCTTGTAGATTTTCGTAGAAACTCAGTGCCAGTGCCACATTTGGAAATTGATGGTGAAACGGTTGAAAGAATTGATGAGTACAAATACCTAGGCACAGTTTTAGACAAGAAACTTACTTTTGATAAACACATTGAGCATATACATAAGAAGAACAGTCCAGGATCTTTTGTTTACAGAGGCTAAGGAATATTGGTGTCTGTTCAGATATTCTTCAAACCTACTACCGATGTTGCATTGAATCTGTTCTTACTGTGTCATTTATCTGTTGGTATGGAAGCTTGAGTGTAAAAAGTAAGCGTGTGTTGAGTGATATGGTGAATGTGTGCAGTAAAGTTGTGGGTGCAAGGCAGAGTGGTATGCAAGAGTTGTATGACAGACAAGTAGTCAAGAAAGCCAGGAAAATTCTTAATGATAACAGTCATGTTCTGGCAAAATACTATGAAGTATTACCATCGGGCCGTCGATACAGAACTCTAAAACTGAAAATAAGAGCACAGAAAACTTTCTTACCAAGATCAATTCATCTGTTGAACTCTTAATGCACTGCATTGAGTGATTGTTTTGCTGAGCAGCCTGTCCATCTCCTTGGGATTGAATTTGTATTCGTATTCGTCCAGTTTGTTAACTACAATATTGCAGTGTTATTAGTTATTAGTTTACATTCTTTAATTGTTGATAAATGTGTTTATTGTTGTTGTGGTTTTTGTTGTTGTTGATAAATGTGTTTATTGTTGCTGTTTTTCTTATGTGCACCTGGCTGCAATTTCTCAGTTATGAGATAATAAAGATGATTTGATTTGATTTGATTTGATGACACATAGCGCTCACTGGCCGTTAGGTAGCAACACACCGACTGACACCTGTAACACCCATAGCGCTCACTGGCCGTTAGGTAGCAACACACCGACTGACACCTGTAACACCCATAGAGTGGGGGCAAGCTATGGGTGGCTTGAACACACAGAGGCAACTTCCGGCTGGGCGGTTTGGGCCTAAATAAATGCAAGAGGGCTAAACCATAGCATGGAACACCAACTTTCACCCTGGTGTACTATCGTCTCTCCTCTCCTATCACGCAATGTCAACTATGTGGACCTACACGGGATGCAAGTTCTTTGCACCTTGCACATGTAAACACTTATCATTCATTAACCCTTTCACCGCCAGCCATTTGTCAGCCTCAAAATACCATTAAACTTAACTGGGTAGAGAAAAAATAATCTTCAATATTGGGAATTCCTCTGTGTAAGAAAATGGGATCGTTGAATAACAGGTCTTGATTTGATGCCTTTAAGTGACATTGGTGTTAAACCATTGTGGTGCAATAATGCAGACATGCCTACCCCAAAATTTGCTTTCAGGGACAATAAAGAAATGAGGGACAAATCCGTGAAATCAGGGACAGGACAGGTCAAGATAGAAACATTGATTGCTCCCGCCAGATTTCACAGAGAAATCGCATACACACGTCTGGCAGATTGCAAACGAAACTCCTTTTTTACCCTGTTTTAGACAAGGCTACTTTTCTGTGAACTCTTTCTTGAACACACACGCGCGCTTCACGGCCGTTTTCTTCTTCTTTTCACACTTGTCTGATCCGTGATCCCAATCAGAATCCGACTCTGTGTCGGCATGTGCTCTTCGACGCCATGTTGCCATCAACTTGGAAGTGAAAGAGAGGCTATCTTCTTCGTGCATGCGCATTCCGTCTAGCAGACGATAACGATTCCAGGCTCAGTTCTTCTCTAATCGTACACCTTGGAACAGCTTTCCAATTCCCGATTATTTTTTCCGGGAAGCGTATTGCAAATCCAGGATTTCCGGGACAGTCGCTTCTAAAATCAACTTGTCTGTTAATGTGACCTCGGCGGCGAAAGGGTTAATATCACGCCTATAAATGTAACTAGCACTGAAATACCTCCATTTACACTGGAAATAACTGTTCACATGTAACTGTAGAAAATCACCCTTTCTTAACCTCTAGGGCAACATTTTTTTTAACACTTTTAAGCCTTGTCTTTATTTTCAAAATTGCAAGGATACAAATATGACATAAATCTAAATGTTTAAACCACAATACCAATATGTCAATGACATTTAAATGCTCAAAACTTGCTCTGTTGTAATTCCACTATCATTATATCACCGACTTTGTCAGTACTTACATGATGGTGTCTTTTATGACCCGTCGGCAATGGTCGATCAGCGGTTCCTGCAATGATAAACATCAAACAAACATTGACACTCTGCAATCTGTAAACCATGCAATGATAAACATCAAACAAACATTGACAATCTGTAAACCATGCAATGATAAACACCAAACAAACATTGACACTCTGCAATCTGCAAACCATGTAATGATAAACACCAAACATTAACACTCTGCAATCTGTAAACCATGCAATGATAAACACCAAACATTGACAATCTGTAAACCATGCAATGATAAACAACATTGACAATCTGTAAACCATGCAATGATAAACACCAAACATTGACAATCTGTAAACCATGCAATGATAAACACCAAACATTGACACTCTGCAATCTGTAAACCATGCAATGATAAACACCAAACATTTGACACTCTGCAATCTGTAAACCATACAATGATAAACACCAAACATTGACACTCTGCAATCTGTAAACCATGCAATGATAAACACCAAACATTGACACTCTGCAATCTGTAAACCATACAATGATAAACACCCAACATTGACAATCTGTAAACCATGCAATGATAAACACCAAACATTGACAATCTCTAAACCATGCAATGATAAACACCAAACATTGACACTGCAATCTGTAAACCATGCAATGATAAACACCAAACATTGACACTCTGCAATCTGTAAACCATGCAATGATAAACACCAAGCAAACAATGACAATCTGTAAACCATGCAATGATAAACACCAAACATTGACACTCTGCAATCTGTAAACCATGCAATGATCAACACCCAACATTGACAATCTGTAAACTATGCAATGATAAACACCAAACATTGACAATCTGTAAACCATGCAATGATAAACACCAAGCAAACATTGACAATCTGTAAACCATGCAATGATAAACACCAAACAAACATTGACAATCTGTAAACCATGCAATGATAAACACCAAACAAACATTGACAATCTGTAAACCATGCAATGATAAACACCAAACAAACATTGACAATCTGTAAACCATGCAATGATAAACACCAAACAAACATTGACAATCTGTAAACCATGCAATGATAAACACCAAACATTGACAATCTGTAAACCATGCAATGATAAACACCAAACAAACATTGACACTCTGCAAACCATGCAATGATAAACACCAAACAAACATTGACAATCTGTAAACCATGCAATGATAAACACCAAACAAACATTGACACTCTGTAAACCATGCAATGATAAACACCAAACAAACATTGACACTCTGCAAACCATGCAATGATAAACACCAAACAAACATTGACACTCTGTAAACCATGCAATGATAAACATCAAACAAACATTGACAATCTGTAAACCATGCAATGATAAACACCAAACAAACATTGACACTCTGTAAACCATGCAATGATAAACACCAAACAAACATTGACACTCTGCAAACCATGCAATGATAAACATCAAACAAACATTGACACTCTGTAAACCATGCAATGATAAACACCAAACAAACATTGACACTCTGTAAACCATGCAATGATAAACACCAAACAAACATTGACACTCTGCAAACCATGCAATGATAAACACCAAACAAACATTGACACTCTGTAAACCATGCAATGATAAACACCAAACAAACATTGACACTCTGTAAACCATGCAATGATAAACACCAAACAAACATTGACACTCTGCAAACCATGCAATGATAAACACCAAACAAACATTGACACTCTGTAAACCATGCAATGATAAACATTAAACAAACATTGACACTCTGCAAACCATGCAATGATAAACATTAAACAAACATTGACACTCTGCAAACCATGCAATGATAAACACCAAACAAACATTGACACTCTGCAAACCATGCAATGATAAACATTAAACAAACATTGACACTCTGCAAACCATGCAATGATAAACACCAAACAAACATTGACACTCTGCAAACCATGCAATGATAAACACCAAACAAACATTGACACTCTGTAAACCATGCAATGATAAACATTAAACAAACATTGACACTCTGCAAACCATGCAATGATAAACACCAAACAAACATTGACACTCTGCAAACCATGCAATGATAAACATTAAACAAACATTGACACTCTGCAAACCATGCAATGATAAACATTAAACAAACATTGACACTCTGCAAACCATGCAATGATAAACATTAAACAAACATTGACACTCTGCAAACCATGCAATGATAAACACCAAACAAACATTGACACTGCAATCTGTAAAGATAAACAACAAACATTGACAATTTGCAAACCATGCAATGATAAACATCAAACAATGAAACGTTGACACTCTGCAATCTGTAAACCATGCAATGATAAACATGGACTTTTTGTAAATTGTTAATTTCAGTCAAGCTTTTGTAAAGCATGGAATTGTAAAAGATTAAAGTATAATTACCTTGGCAACATACAAAGATTACATAAACATCAGCATCATACAAATTTATAGCTTAATATTAGAATATACATCTTAAAGTAAAGCTTACATGCCTTAAGTTAATAGGAGAAATGTACTTATGGGTTATTGAACATTCTATGCTTTTCCTCAGACAGTCAAGCTGTGCGAAATATCACGGTTTACAATTCTTTTAGTCTTTAAAAAGACAATGCTTGGTTTGATTATGAACAGTTTACAACAAGTAGAGTTGACCAGTATGAAGATAGTCAATACAGAGAATAAGTGTGACAGACAGACAGACAGACAGACATGCAGACAGACATGCAGACAGACAGACAGACAGACAGACATGCAGACAGACACGCAGACAGACAGACATGCAGACAGACACGCAGACAGACAGACATGCAGACAGACACGCAGACAGACAGACATGCAGACAGACACGCAGACACCTACCAGCTGAAGGAAGGAGGCAGCAGCCAGCACCCCAATGACCTGCACTGGTTTGACCAGAATGCTGTCTGTGTACAGCGACCTGAAGGCCATGCGCAGGGCTGTAGACATTAATATTCTAATTCATGATCAAAGGTCAATGTATTCAGTAGAGGTGGGGAAAAAAACCGGTTTGAACCGAAAAACCGGTTCTAAGCTTTCGCGGTTCGAAAAACCGATTCGAGTTGCTGTGAACCGGATTTTTAAATGCAAACTGAAAGTAAGTTTTTCTTAGAATAACGCATTCTTTTTGAAGAAGAACACTGATTCTCAGCGCAGATTGGGTGTTTGTAAATCAAGAGTAGCTGTTTCTAGTTTGTGGTGGTGTATGGCTTTGACTTTGACCGAGTGTTGAGTTGAGTGTGTGTGTGTCATAAGTCATACGTTTCTTTATTGTGTGTGTGTGTGTGTGTGTGTGTGTGTGTGTTTGTGTGCGTGTGCGCATGCGTGCGTGTGTGTGTGAATATTCTGACAAATAAATAGGTGAAACTAGTGATGCGAGTACTGGTTAAAAAAAACGGTTCTGTAAAACCGGTTCGAATAAGGAAAACTGGGTTAAAACCGGTTCGGATTTTTGAACCGGTTCTCAACTCTAGTATTCAGTGACCTCAATGCTGTCTGTGTACAGCGACCTAAAGGCCATGCGCAGGGCTGTAGACATTAATATTCTAATTCATGATCAAAGGTCAATGTATTCAGTGACCTCAATGCTGTCTGTGTACAGCGACCTAAAGGCCATGCGCAGGGCTGTAGACATTAATATTCTAATTCATGATCAAAGGTAGAGTTGAGAACCGGTTCAAATTTTCGACCGTTTTTTTAACGGTTTTTCCTCTCCGAACCGGTCTTCTAACCAGTTTTTTTTAACCAACACTCACATCAGTAATTTCACCTATGCAAACGTATTTATTTGTCAGAATATTCACACACGCGTGCGCACACATACACACACACTCAACTAAAACTCAGCTCAACTCCAACTGTCAAAGGAAGGTGAGGGTAGGGGTGTAGTTGAAAAATATAATAATCATAGGGAAAATAATTAAACCAAAGCAAAAACAAAACGTCATATGGCGGTTGGAGTGTGAAGGATGGTGGCACATTCACAACGCAATGAACCAGCTTTGAGAATAATCAGATATGTAGCGGGGGGGAGGGGGTAAGGAATACAAAAGTATAATAATCTTAATTATGTACCTGAATAGATAAACAAAATGAGAAGAGAAAATCTTTCACAATGCAAGGAAAAAATATCACACATGAGCGCGCGCACACACACACACAATCACACGCGCACAACCGCACACACGCGCGCTTGCACACGCACATGCACGCACACACATTCTCTCTCTCAGTCCCAGGGCTGGATGGAGAAAAGCTGTTATTGCTAATCTATCTATGTTCCCTAGTTAAATAATATTTCGTTTTCCCCTCTCTCTCTCTCTGTCTCTCTCTGTCTCTCTCTCTCTCTCTCTCTCTCTCTCTCATTCTTACAACAGTAATGACATTCTACTTTTAGACAATATCTTCAGTAAGCGCATTCATTTTAATTGAACAATAACTACTGAATGTACATTAAGCAGCTTACGAAGCTACTCCCAATCCCAGTTATAACAATGAACACCCCCTCCCCCTCCTCCAAAAAGAAACCCGCAAAACAAATCAAATGTTAGACAAAACCGTACATCGTTTGGATTTAAGAGGTCAGTACATAGAGTTAGACGAAGGAAGGGGAGGGAGAGCGAGAGAGAGAGAGAGAGAGTATACACATTTACGAATGAATAAAATACAGTGCAAATATCATAGCAAGTTCATGTCCATTTATTAATAAGAAAAAGCTTATATGTGTGTGCGTGCGTGCGTGTGTGTGTGTGTGTGTGTGTGCAGATCAAAATCTTTTCGAACATATTTGCTCATCTTCTTAGCATAAGAATTTATAGACATTAAATTAAATAAACTTAAAAAGACATTGTTTTATTGTTGTTCCATTCACAGTTCTCTTGGTGATTAGTAATGTTTGTTGTTCCACCACCCCGATTGATCGCACTGCCACATTGCAAGCACAAAGCAATACTTTCTACAATCAATCACTCCATCGATTTTTTTTCAAGGAGAAAATACCTCCAAATGTTCGTTACTGTAGTGTAGGCCTAATCATTGGCCATACGTGCTCCTTACAACACCAGACAACTAGAAACAGCTACTCTTGGTTTACAAACACCCAATCTGCGCTGAGATTCAGAGTTGTTCTTCGAAAAGAATGCGTTATTCTAAGAGAAACTTACTTTCAGTTTGCAGCTAAAAAACCCGGTTCACAGCAACTCGAACTGCGGAATTTCAGCACAGGTTTTTCGGTTCAAACCGGGTTTTTTCCCCACCTCTAATCAAAGGTCAATGTATTCAGTGACCTGAATGCTGTCTGTGTACAGCGACTTGAAGGCCATGCGCAGGGCTGTAGACATTAATATTCATGATCAAAGGTCAATGTATTCAGTGACCTCAATGCTGTCTGTGTACAGCGACTTGAAGGCCATGCGCAGGGCTGTAGACATTAATATTCATGATCAAAGGTCAATGTATTCAGTGACCTCAATGCTCTGTGTACAGCGATTTGAAGGCCATGCGCAGGGCTGTAGACGTTAATATTCATGATCAAAGGTCAATGTATTCAGTGACCTCAATGCTGTCTGTGTACAGCGATTTGAAGGCCATGCGCAGGGCTGTAGACGTTAATATTCATGATCAAAGGTCAATGTCAATGTCTGTGTACAGCGACTTGAAGGCCATGCGCAGGGCTGTAGACGTTAATATTCATGATCAAAGGTCAATGTATTCAGTGACCTCAATGCTGTCTGTGTACAGCGACTTGAAGGCCATGCGCAGGGCTGTAGACGTTAATATTCATGATCAAAGGTCAATGTATTCAGTGACCTCAATGCTGTCTGTGTACAGCGACTTGAAGGCCATGCGCAGGGCTGTAGACGTTAATATTCATGATCAAAGGTCAATGTATTCAGTGACCTCAATGCTGTCTGTGTACAGCGACTTGAAGGCCATGCGCAGGGCTGTAGACGTTAATATTCATGATCAAAGGTCAATGTATTCAGTGACCTCAATGCTGTCTGTGTACAGCGACTTGAAGGCCATGCGCAGGGCTGTAGACATTAATATTCATGATCAAAGGTCAATGTATTCAGTGACCTCAATGCTGTCTGTGTACAGCGGCTTGAAGGCCATGCGCAGGGCTGTAGACGTTAATATTCATGATCAATGTATTCAGTGACCTCAATGCTGTCTGTGTACAGCGACTTGAAGGCCATGCGCAGGGCTGTAGACGTTAATATTCATGATCAAAGGTCAATGTATTCAGTGACCTCAATGTTGTCTGTGTACAGCGACTTGAAGGCCATGCGCAGGGCTGTAGACGTTAATATTCATGATCAAAGGTCAATGTATTCAGTGACCTCAATGTTGTCTGTGTACAGCGACTTGAAGGCCATGCGCAGGGCTGTAGACGTTAATATTCATGATCAAAGGTCAATGTATTCAGTGACCTCAATGATGTCTGTGTACAGCCAGGCATGAAAACTACTGTTCCAAAAAAAAGAGATTTTTTTTCTTTCTTTTTTCTTCTGCGCAGATTATTTTTTCCAGCAGAGATCGCTTGATTTTGAAAAAAATATTGACGGAGACGGCGGAGCTGTTTTCATGCCTGACAGCGACTCGAAGGCCATGCGCAGGGCTGTAGGACATTAATATTCATGATGAAAGGTCAATTTATTCAGTGACCTTGACCAGAATGCTGTCTGTGTACAGTGACAATACAGAAAACTGTGTGACAATGAACATGAAAATGTATTTAATGATTTAAACAAGGGTCAATATACTTATTCATTACCTGAACTTACTGAGATTGAGAATTGACTTTGCATAGCAGCAGAATACATGTATCATTAATAATTTACAATTTAGCCAAAAGAGAGGGATATTTAGGGCAAGGCTTCTGTTAAGCCCAGGTTTCCCGAAGAGCAGTTGCCTCTTCTGCTATCTGAAGGACATCACTGAGGAACACGTCATACTGAACACTGACATCCGCATTGTTGTCAGTGATCAAAACATCAACTGTTCTACAACAGTCATATTACAACATGTTGTTTGATTTTAATACTAACCTTCAACGTCGATGTTGTCGTCAGTGATCTCAATGCTGATCTCCTGTTGTCTTGACTCGGACCACTCTCTGTTGAACATGCTGTCAAAGTAGGGACACTGGAACAGTGCAGAAATCTGTCAGCATTTCTATCATAGCTAATGTGTTAAACTTAAAGGAATGACAATGTTGAACATGCTGTCAAAGTAGGGACACTGGAACAGTGCAGAAATCTGTCAGCATTTCTAACTATCATAGCTAATGTGTTAAAGGAATGACAATGTTGAACATGCTGTCAAAGTAGGGACACTGGAACAGTGCAGAAATCTGTCAGCATTTCTAACTATCATAGCTAATGTGTTAAAGGAATGACTATGTTGAACATGCTGTCAAAGTAGGGACACTGGAACAGTGCAGAAATCTGTCAGCATTTCTAACTATCATAGCTAATGTGTTAACTTCCCAAGCCTTTGGACACTTTTTCATGCAAAAATATCCTGACATTTGGAATATTTACAAAATTATGACATTGTTTTAACTTGCTGTGATTCAAAACTTGAATCACGGAATTTGTGTCCAATTGTTTACTAAAATAAACTCCCCAAACCGGAAGCCACAGAGCCCAAATTGAAAGCCATATATTTTTAACAACTCTGAAAAACGGAAGCCACATTTTTGTCCAGGGTCATGATGGAGACTTCACTATCTCATACAATGCATACATAGACCACGCTGTACATGTGCCTTCCTCAGTAAATACAGAACAATACAATGATTTAACACACCTGACTGAGGTACAGTCGATGAAGGTGCCATGCTTTGCCTAGTGCCACGATGGACACATCACTGTCTGTGCCTTCCTCAAACAACTTCCTCGTTATGTACTGAGCTGTGGACTGGAACCGCTTGCTGCAAGGAGAATAATTATTATAATCATCATAAATTAAATATGATTATTATAATAGTAGACACATCGCTGTCTGTGCCTTCATCTAATTTAACTTCCGCATGCTGTACTGAGCTGTGGACTGGGAATGCTGTGCACAAGGAGAATAATAATATGATTATAATGGGGCACTAGCAGTAGCACTACATAGCTTGCATGCATGCGATGAGTGCATCGTTGCATATGATGATGAGAGAGAGAGACAGAGAGAGAGAGAGAGAGAGAGAGAGAGAGAGAGAGAGAGAGAGAGAGAGAGAGAGAGAGAGAGAGAGAGAGAGAGAGCATTGTGCAGGCCTGTCTGACAGCTCCACTAAAGATGGACAAAACAGACTAGGAATACTAGTAGTAGTAGTGACAGTACTAGTAGTACATATAGATACTTAGTACTACCTTTCTTCAACTCCCCCGTCAAACCCTCCACGTTAATTTTTTTTTTTTATACAATAATAAATTCATTTATTCTTTATTTACCTATCATGTACTTATTATTTTTTTCTTATTATTATTATTTATTTTGCTGTTATCTCGTTGTGCGTATGACTTCGTTTCTAATACATCGGCAAGGGCACGAGCTGTGCCGGTTGGGGTTTGCCCCCACTGGCCCCAAGGAGCGCTTCGCTAGCCGGATTAGTCTGGATCTGAAAGAATATGTCGCAGACACCACTTCTGACGATAGATGTGACGGAACTAGGAGGGCGCATACCTTATATTAGAAAAAGATAGAAAGGAGAAAGACATGGTTACGTGGTACTGCTTACACTGGGTTAAGACCATTAAACCTCCCAGTTCAGCCAGGAAAGCCCAGGCCCCACTTCCAGAAGCAAGCAATAAAAGAAAAAGACCTTATGGTCTAGTGGTCAGTGGACGCAGGCTCAGATGGTGATCTGGTCAGTGCTGATGGTCTAGTGGTCAGTGGACGCAGGCTCAGATGGTGATCTGGTCAGCGCTGATGGTCTAGTGGTCAGTGGACGCAGGCTCAGATGGTGATCTGGTCAGTGCAGATGGTCTAGTGGTCAGTGGATGCAGGCTCAGATGGTGATCTGGTCAGCGCTGATGGTCTAGTGGTCAGTGGACGCAGGCTCAGATGGTGATCTGGTCAGCGCTGATGGTCTAGTGGTCAGTGGACGCAGGCTCAGATGGTGATCTGGTCAGCGCTGATGGTCTAGTGGTCAGTGGATGCAGGCTCAGATGGTGATCTGGTCAGCGCTGATGGTCTAGTGGTCAGTGGACGCAGGCTCAGATGGTGATCTGGTCAGCGCTGATGGTCTAGTGGTCTGTGGACGCAGGCTCAGATGGTGATCTGGTCAGCGCTGATGGTCTAGTGGTCAGTGGACACAGGCTCAGATGGTGATCTGGTCAGCGCTGATGGTCTAGTGGTCAGTGGACGCAGGCTCAGATGGTGATCTGGTCAGCGCTGATGGTCTAGTGGTCAGTGGACGCAGGCTCAGATGGTGATCTGGTCAGCACTGATGGTCTAGTGGTCAGTGGACGCAGGCTCAGATGGTGATCTGGTCAGCACTGATGGTCTAGTGGTCAGTGGACGCATGCTCAGATGGTGATCTGGTCAGCGCTGATGGTCTAGTGGTCAGTGGACGCAGGCTCAGATGGTGATCTGGTCAGCGCTGATGGTCTAGTGGTCAGTGGACGCAGGCTCAGATGGTGATCTGGTCACTGTAGATGAAAATGCACTGACGGAGCCTGCAGTGACAGTAGTCTCACTCAGTCGGTTCCACTCCGTGGCAGTCTTAAAGAAGGAGCTACGATACTGCTCCATCCTCACTTCTGGGACACAAAATCCACGGGAATGGTTTACGGCCTGTCTTTCCAAGAAGTTACTGGTTTTGAACCCCTTGAATCTGGTTGGCTTGATCCTGCAACAATTTAAGGAGGCTGGTGTAAAGAACATTTCTGCTAGGAGAACTGGAACGAGACCTTCAGCAATCTTATAGAAGAGGCTGAGGTGTTGGTGCCTGAATTCTTCGTCCAGGGGAGGCAGATCTAGTTCCCTGAGCATGCCATTCACGCAGCCTGGTTTCATGGAATTGTAGTCCCTGGCAGTGGCAACAAAGTGTCCTGCTTGGCGCTGAGCTCTCTCCAACCTTTCAATGTCCTGTCTTGCCCGGACACTGTGAAATAAGGGTCTACACAGTGGCTACGGTTACGGGGTTGCTGCAACACTCGTACCATGTTCAGGGATAGTAACTAAATATTCCTAGTCAAATGTTTTGTCAACAAATGCATTTTATTATTTTGTATGTTAAACGCATCAAGGTTTTGTTGTTAAAATAAAAAATAGGGTTAGGAACATGTCAGAGTCAATGTTAGTAGTACTGTAGTACTAGTAGTAGTAGTTTTTGAAGACATAAATTTGCGCATGATTTTTGCTCCCTGTGATTGACATTGAGCCCCGTAACTGTAGCCTGGAGAATGCGAGAACTTTACGGACCCATAACTCTAGCCTCTGCCAAAAGTCTATGGTCCATTATCTCTCTTTCTTTCCATGTCTTCTTCTTTTTGGGGCCCACTTTCATCGATCATTCTGGCACCCTAAAAAAAAAAGACTGAAAAAGGGGGGTCGGTACCATTTAATAAAGGGCCTAAGCTGCTGCTTGAACATAGGGGTGTTTAAGTTTTAGTGACCCAGCCAGCTCGTGCCCGCTGATCGGGTGTGAGCGTGATGCCGCGTCCTGAAAACAAGGAGTGGATGGGTTGAGGGAGTGGGAAAGAGGGAAGCTGATGCCGTGATGGGTTCATTGATGATTCCCCTGCACCGCTGACCCACTGGGGGTGGCAGCAGTGAAGGAGCAGAGGTTGTTCTGCCGTAGTTCATTCCACTCCCTGACGCAATGATGGTCCTTGAGAAGAATGCGTTGGATCTGTATTTAATGTGGCACTGTAGTCGTTTGAATTGAAGGCTGTTGGCGCGTCGCTGCCAAGGAGGAAGAGACTCCAGATAGGATTGGAGGCCGTGGCAGTGCACAGTGCAGGTGCTTATCTTGTGCAGCATGGAGAGCCTGGTCTTCTGCCATCTGCTCTCCAGTGAGTCCCAGCCCAGGTTTGCCAGCATAGTATTCACACTGGACGTTGGTCTGAACTGATTGAGCACAAAACGCGCTGCTCTGTGCTGGACTGCTTCCAGCTTTCCCACGTGCGTCAGGGTTGCAGGCTAAACTAGTAAACAATTGCCGGTTCAAAAGTTGGAATATTATATAGCTCATGTAAAAAAGGCTATCATTTTAAAACGTCGTAACTTTCTCAATGTTTGACCGATTATGATAATTTGGGTATCATGTTAAAGGTCTTTTCAAGCTCTTTCCAATGACATAAATGTCATTAGGATTTGACCAAAAAATATAAAAAAATTCTAAGGTTCCTACTGTCGCATGAAAATAGGTAGCTCGTAAAAATAAAAAGCTCGCTACCTATGACAGTGTATATTTGCGACATTGAGCATGAACCACAAATTTCACTTTTTTCTAGGGTTAGGGATAGGGTTTGGGTTAGAGTTAGTTAAATGGTTAAAGTACAGAAAAAGTGAAATTTGTGGTTGTCGCAAATACAGACTCTCATAGTACTAGTAGTAGTAGCGAGCTTTTTATTTTTACGAGCTACCTTTTTTCATGCGACACCTACCACCATCGGATCCCCTCTTTTTAAGTGTCTTTTTTTTCAAAAGTGTCAGAATGGTCAGCTCATTGACCGTGGGCCCTCAAGACAAAAAGAAGAAGAAGAAGAAGGTGGCCGATAAGAAGAACCAGCCGTTACCGTTTGGGCGTGTTGAGCTCTGAAGAGCCGTCTCCCTGCTCGCCGTCCGCTGTCTTTTCCGCGACTTCAAGAGGTCTTTTCACGCCTCGTTCGCTGCTCCAAGAGCCTCCCATGGTGACTGCTTCGCCTTTTCTGGGCGCAGGCAGGTCAGGCCCAGGCCCAGGCGGTCAAAACAAGGACAATTCAGCTCACCAACTTCGAATGAAGCCGCTAGGCCTAACAACAATGGCAGTTTGACCATCAAGGGAGTGAAGTAGAGAAAGACCTGCATTGATTCACTGAAGTGATTTCCCCTGATATCCCTCTCCCCAGCACAAAAATACACAGGCTCTGTATTTTCAGGCTCTGTATTTTCTTGTCGGTCTGTCTGCTCTGCTCGTGTGTGTGTGTGTGTGTGTGTGTGTGTGTGTGTGTGTGTGTGTGTGTGTGTGTGTGTGTGTGTGTGCGTGCGTGCGTGCGTGCGTGCGTGCCGTGCGTGCGTGCGTGCGTGCGTGCGTGTGTGTGTACGCCGGCGCGCCCGCGTGCGTGTCAGTGCCGTGTGTGCGTGCGTGCATGTGTGTGTATGTGTATGAGTGTGTGTCGCTGTTGTGTAGTATGTCTGTGTGTAGTATGTGTGTGGATAATTGGTATTTACAAATATTTGTCATTCGTGCATTGATCTGTTTGTTTTTTCTTCTAATATATTCTTCTTTGTTGTTGGCGAGATGTAAACAAGCGTGTATTGTGCTTATTCTGTTCGAATATTAAAAAAGATTCGTTTGTTCGTTCTCCTTAGGCAGGTGGACATAGGCAGGTCTGCCATGCCATCAGTAGTAGTAGTAAGTAGGAACAAAACAAGCCGTGAAGCTTCTTGCAGGACAGTACTTTAAACTCGCAAAGCGCTCTCCCCTTTCCGTTGAGTAATAGCCTCCATAGGCTCAAAGTTACTCTAAGGCTCCTTCAACGTAACTGATACAGATACAGATACAGATACAAGCAGCCAACTTCATCACGTTGAAGATTCTGCTGCACCTTAGGGGGTATAGTACGAAAAGAGAGAAATAACAAAAGTTAGGGTACAAAGCGAAATGTCGGATACACAGTTTACTCTGAAGAAAGATATTCATGAGATTCAAAACCGAAGGAAGTTAGTTAGATACTTGAAGATTGGAGAGAAAAAAAGATGGGGTGGGATGGAGGGGGTTGGGGTGGGTGGGTGTGATAGAGGAAAAGACGAGTTAAAAGTCATGCCGGACCGTCACAAGTTAGATGCTAATTTACCTCACCTCCGTTAAATTCCCCCAGTCTAGCCAGGGACACCCGGGCCTCACGTGATGCATGTCAGTGTGTCATGCACGACCGTTAAGTCCCCCCCCCCCCTCTCTCTCTCTCTCTCTCGTCGGTGCTGATCTTGTGCAGCATAGAGAGCCCACCATCGCCCCACACTCCGGAGTGGCCCCTGATTCGCGTGATGAAACGGGTGTTTCCCAACGCTCTACTCCAAGCCTCCTCCCTTCGAATGGTCACCATGCGTCGCCCTCTGTGGCAGCCTTCCGCCCTCTCCTCCACCTACTTTCGCCAGACCTGCCAAAGAGAGGGGATCACTTGCATCGACCACACCCGGCCCCTCCTTCCGCGCCAATTAAGTCTGGGAAACCAAAAAGGCTACTTGTACCAGGACCGGATTCACCCCAGTGCACTCGGCTCCAATATTCGGTATCCTGGTCAGTCATCGCCAACGCATCACCCCATCAGCAGACGGCAACACCAAGAGGTGGTTGAACCAAATCAACAGCAGCAGCGTCAACAACATGTCAACTATATGCTAGTGCTGTCAGTCAGGGAAAACTGAGTGGGCGACAATCCAAGTCCACCCCTGACCAATCCTCCACGACTGTCACGTCATGCCCGAATGATTATTGGAAAAATCTAAAGCCTTTGAAAGAGTTCTGTACATCTAAGAATATTCAGTCTACAGTATGTCTTCTGTTACTGCTCTCATGCAATTAAAGCAATCTAAAACTAAGGACACTGATGGACTTGGTGGGATAATCCTTAACCTTGCTGTTACTGTTATTGCCGACAGTCTAACCTATATATATTGGACACAGAAAAGCTTTATCAAAGCAAACTATATATATATATAAACTTAAATATTGGACACAAAACAAGTTTTTTTCAAGCAAACTATATAATATATAAGAGGAAAGTTTAATGGTGTGGTTGTTTTTTCTTCTTCAATTCTTGTACGTTTATATTATACTTGGAAGAAGGAAAGCGCATCAGTCTACCTGATCCAGGCACACCTCTCTACATTCCTCCTCACCGGGAGTATGTTGGTGTTTACTACGATTTCTGTGACATAAGTGTCCCGCGCGACCCGCTTTCTTTATTTCTTATCTACACACCCCCCCCCCACTCCTTCTCACCTCCCCACCCCCCACCCTCTCTCCTTTTCATGTCTCGACCAGCCGCCACGTTAATTGCCATCCACCATCAAAGAGAACGCCGATTAAGGGAGTTGTCTCTCTGATCTACCCTCCCCGGTCGGCATGTAACCCCTACCGAGGTTATCTCCCTTCACCCCCCCCCTCTTATCTACCCTCCTCACCATGAGAAAGTGACAACCACGGTCAATTCCCTTTGAAGACGGTTTTGCCTTTCCTATCATGAGCAAGGTTAGGAATGTCCGGCATGTGATAATGCTGTAATCGGCGCGTGATTGTTCTGTACATTTTGAACATCATCTTGTGATGTGTCGACTGCTATAAACCAATGACAGGCTTTCATTGTTTGAAAGTGAAGGCTATAATTGGAGTGGTGAGAAAAAGTTTTCACACAAGACGCTGAAACGTAGCTAGAGCAACACTCACAACCAGTCATCATAAGCCCACTAGTAAGTATTATTGATGGCAGGTGATTGAGATCTGGTTTGTTTGACCCTAGTTTTGATCTAGATCCTATGTTCAATGATGAATAAGGAGTAGATAGATATGTTATAGAAAAGAAGTGGTAAACATTCTATTCTATTTATGTGCACTGATTATTTGTGTGTGTGTGTGTTTTTGACTTGAACACTTTTGGTACCAGAACCGGAGTTTATGCCTACTAACCCTTTTGTCTATTTTTAGTAGGAAACCTATGGGCCGCAATCTTGCACTTTATGATACCATTCCTTTCCAGGTGTTGGATGGAGAGTGATGTTGTCTTGATCACCTTTTATGTTTTACTGATCTCAGTTTGTTAACTGAAATTCAGTTTATTTATTAACTAGTGCTATTGTACAAGGGAAGCCTTCTAGCCGGTTGGGATTCACTAATGCCCTGCCGACTGAAGCCCCTTGTCTCTAAGCCATAGAGATCTACATCCACCTTCTCCTGTGATTATCAGCAGGGCATCGTGGGCCGGAAGATTATCCCGGACTCCACCAAGCACCAAGACGGGACCGCCGCCAAGACGACCCGCACCCAGAATCCGCGAGGAGACCACGCCTGAACCGTGCCATCCCGCGAAGCCGTAACCGGAACGACTGGGAGCTACTCTCACCTGATGAGCAAGCCCAGCCAACCCAGCACTCGCCGATCACCACGGAGGAACCTGACAACAGCTAAGTCCCCCGGACTGCGCCAATCATTTGAACTTTCCTACGGACACTGAAGATAATTAGTAACCCTTCCGGCATGGGGCGAACCTTATAGAAAGACAAAAGTCTTGTGAATCCTTTCGGATTTCATTGTTTTTTTATCCATATTTTGTTTTGGCGCCCTTGAGCTGCTTTATTATTATTGTTGCATAATCTTATGCAGATTTTGGGAGTAAATAAAATACAAGTGTCAAATAATCCTGAACCCTTTGGTCAGACTGATGAGAGTGGGAGTCTTGTAATTTCATGTAAAACCCTACTTCTCTCTGTCTGCCATTTAGAGCAATTCAACCACTTGTATTTCTTACAACCATACGAGCCAGAACCCGGGCACAAATATACATTTATTAGATGAAAAGGGGCCGGGAAAGTTGCTCATCTCCCATACCCTAGAGAAGTGGGTTAAAGGCAAATTTTCTACTTGAAAATTTAACACACTAAAAGTCTTCCCTAGAGGCTTAGCCTTTTAACCCATTACCTCGTCACAATTTCTATGACCTCCCTTATTGAATCCTTCACTGGATCCACCAACATGGCATCCCATCTCTTCTACTCTCTTCGAGGGATTGTAACTTTATTAGAACATTATTATTTTTGTTACTTTACACAAGATTGTTACCATTTCTTTTTAATTAAGTGCTGGTTTGCTTTTATTGTGGACTTTCAATCTGGTGCAAAGAGGACAACCTTTCTCTTGTAGAAAGTCTTCTAGCTCAGTTTGAGTGTTCACTGTGGACATACTTTGCAGGCCGATATGCAGACTGAAGAGTCTTTCTCAAAGACGAAACAGCTGTCTTTGCATAGGCATTGTCTATCTCCCCCATTGGGAGAAAAAAAAGTAAATCAGCACATTATTTTCTTTTATTCTTTTCAGAACACAGAATAAATTGTAAAGTTAAAATGAAAGTTATTCAGTTTCTTTGTTAGGCTCGTTATTCAGTTTCTTTGTTAGGCTCACAAACTTAAATATTGGACACAAAACAAGTTTTTTTCAAGCAAACTATATATATATATATATATATATAAGAGGAAACTTTAATGGTGTGGTTGTTTTTTCTTCTTCAATTCTTGTACGTTTATATATATATATATATAATTTATATATCGATAAAAATTACTTTCCAACTCAACTTAAAAAAGCTAAGATCATCCCACTATATATATTTGGTGATAAGAATGATCCTTCAAACAATAGACCAATATCCATATTGTCAGTTTTGTCAAAGCCCTTAGAAAAACACGTCCCAAAACACCTATCTCATCACTTAGAAAAGTACGATCTCCTACATCCAAGTCAATCAGGGATTAGAAAACAACACTCATGCCACAATTGTGTGGATCCCTGTCAGATCAGTGTGTTGTCTGTGGATCTCTGTCAGATCAGTGTGTTGTCTGTGGATCTCTGTCAGCTCAGTGTGTTGTCTGTGGATCTCTGTCAGCTCAGTGTGTTGTCTGTGGATCTCTGTCAGCTCAGTGTGTTGTCTGTGGATCTGTCAGCTCAGTGTGTTGTCTGTGGATCTCTGTCAGCTCAGTGTGTTGTCTGTGGATCTCTGTCAGCTCAGTGTGTTGTCTGTGGATCTCTGTCAGCTCAGTGTGTTGTCTGTGGATCTCTGTCAGCTCAGTGTGTTGTCTGTGGATCTCTGTCAGCTCAGTGTGTTGTCTGTGGATCTCTGTCAGCTCAGTGTGTTGTCTGTGGATCTCTGTCAGCTCAGTGTGTTGTCTGTGGATCTCTGTCAGCTCAGTGTGTTGTCTGTGGATCTCTGTCAGCTCAGTGTGTTGTCTGTGGATCTCTGTCAGCTCAGTGTGTTGTCTGTGGATCTCTGTCAGCTCAGTGTGTTGTCTGTGGATCTCTGTCAGCTCAGTGTGTTGTCTGTGGATCTCTGTCAGCTCAGTGTGTTGTCTGTGGATCTCTGTCAGCTCAGTGTGTTGTCTGTGGATCTCTGTCAGCTCAGTGTGTTGTCTGTGGATCTCTGTCAGCTCAGTGTGTTGTCTGTGGATCTCTGTCAGCTCAGTGTGTTGTCTGTGGATCTCTGTCAGCTCAGTGTGTTGTCTGTGGATCTCTGTCAGCTCAGTGTGTTGTCTGTGGATCTCTGTCAGCTCAGTGTGTTGTCTGTGGATCTCTGTCAGCTCAGTGTGTTGTCTGTGGATCTCTGTCAGCTCAGTGTGCTGTCTGTGGATCTCTGTCAGCTCAGTGTGTTGTCTGTGGATCTCTGTCAGCTCAGTGTGTTGTCTGTGGATCCCTGTCAGCTCAGTGTGTTGTCTGTGGATCCCTGTCAGCTCAGTGTGTTGTCTGTGGATCTCTTTCAGCTCAGTGTGTTGTCTGTGGATCTCTGTCAGCTCAGTGTGTTGTCTGTGGATCTCTGTCAGCTCAGTGTGTTGTCTGTGGATCTCTTTCAGCTCAGTGTGTTGTCTGTGGATCTCTGTCAGCTCAGTGTGTTGTCTGTGGATCTCTGTCAGCTCAGTGTGTTGTCTGTGGATCTCTGTCAGCTCAGTGTGTTGTCTGTGGATCTCTGTCAGCTCAGTGTGTTGTCTGTGGATCTCTGTCAGCTCAGTGTGTTGTCTGTGGATCTCTGTCAGCTCAGTGTGTTGTCTGTGGATCTCTTTCAGCTCAGTGTGTTGTCTGTGGATCCATGTCAGCTCAGTGTGTTGTCTGTGGATCCATGTCAGCTCAGTGTGTTGTCTGTGGATCCATGTCAGCTAGTGTGTTGTCTGTGGATCCATGTCAGCTCTGTGTCATTGAAATAAAGTGACAGCGAGCTAATCACGACCCCAGAGATATTCCACACTTCATCAAGCAAATACACTGTACTGGGTCTGATATGAACGAACTGTAATGTTGTCCCGGTGTGTTGAACAACGTTAATATTAACATGATAACACAACTGAAACAACCTAAGCTTCATATGAATTCCAAATCACTTGAACATTCTTATTCCTTCAAGTCTTGAACATTCTTCTCTTCACTTCCAGTTCTCAATGTTTCTTTGGATCCTCGGCAAATTTCTCCCAAATTATCTTATATTAAATTTCCTTGCCAATCCCCAATAAACTATAGGGAAGGAAACTCTAGGAGACGTGTAATGGGCGGAGAAGGTCAGAAAGATGCGAGAGAACAGTATTGGAATTGAGGCACTGAAAACATACAGTAGGAACTTTGTACTCAATCCAAGCCTTGACAGGCAGCCAGTGAAGGGTACGCATAGGAGCTGCAATACTCTCGCGCCTCCACTTACGTAGGCCTAGACTGGCGGCAAAATTGTAATGTGTTTGAAGTTTTCACAGTTTATCGTCAGAAAGACCTGAAAGCAAAGAGTTACAAACATTTAAACGAAAGAAAATGACAGCCATAACAAGTTTGTTAGCAGCGTCAACAGACAGGAAAGGACAAGGACGAATTTGACTTAGTTTATAAAAGCCGAAAGCAAAGAGTCTTACAGAGATGGTTCACGTAAGTGTCCATGGCAACAAACATCCAAGGGATCATATCGATGTGCAGCATCTCTATGTGCCACTATCATTGTGCCCCCGTCTCTGTGCGCTCCTGTCTATATGTGTCCCCATTTGTTATGTCCCTTCGGGTGAGAGTAAAGGTAAGTGTTAAGGATAGGAATTCAGGTAGGTAAGAAATACATCGCTGGGAAAAGATGGATTGCTAAAGGAGTTTGTAATATTGCAAAATTTGTTCTTCAAAATGGAATGCTAATTTCATATGAAGAATTCAAAGAAAAATATGGTAAATATGAATTTCCTCACTTTCTCAGGAATAAAAATGACAATAACAGAATACATAAAAAAACAAATATAGTCATTCATAATAACACATGCTTTGATACGTCTAACTGCTTTGAAAAGATAATGTCTATTTTTAAAGGATCAAAAGCATATTATGATATATTCCTGGGAAACCGTGCATTGCCAAAATGCTGTTCAAAATGTGATGACAAAATGGATGTTCAAAATTACTGGAAGAAATGTTTTTTTCATGTTCATAAGACATCAGATATAAAACTTAAGTGGATGCAGCTCAGAATAATACACAGATGTCTAGGCACAAATGTGATTCTGAGCCTTTGGGGTACTTTCTTTCCCTGCAGATCTCTGTTGCAGCGTCCAACATCGTTTCTTCCGATGACGTCCTTCTAACTCGGGCATTGAAGTCTCTAAGAATGATCAGCTTTTCTGCTTTTGGCACTGACGTTGTGAGTGAGTGAAGATCTTCATAGAATTTGTCCTTGATGTCGTCTGGATTTGGCATGGTTGGGGCATAGGCACTGATGATTGTTGTCAGTGCTTATGCAATGTTCCCATCTGTCGAAGCCGTTGTCCGGGGCGTGGCAGATGTTGCAATGTTAATATGGTTGTAATGCTATCGATTTAACAATGTTTAATTTTGGTATGATCAAATCTAGGAAGCAGCTTTAATTTTTCTATACCTGTATTTTTCTCAACAGTATTTGTATACGGTCTTGCTCAGAGTACGTGTGCAACATTACGTGTCCGAAATCATCCATATTTCAATTAAGGAGGAATCTCAGACAAACTGGTCCTAGATGCTGCGGCACTGAGATGTAATGCACAGTAATAATTATCTCCTGATTGGAGCCATGAGATGCGATGTTGCAAGGGAGGTAATCATTGATTGTTCCCTGGTTTGTGCTTACTGGAAGAGTAGTTTCCTTCCCTTATTGTGCTGTTCAAAAAAGCCGTAGATTCGGATGATGTTCTTCCACTTACCCATACCGCAACCCTAAGGACAACAACAGCAACAAAAACATACAGTATTTGAGAAATAGACCTAAAGGCGAGTGAGAGGAACACTGAACACTGAATCTGTCCTTGGTCCTTGAGGAGGGAAAGAGAGAATTGCAACCCCCCCCCCCCCCCCTCCCTTCTCAGTCTTCTACCGTCCCTACTAGCTTCCCGCAACAACTGCACGAACGAAGTAGGGCTGACAGACGTTGGATGTTTGCCTATAATCGTCTGTTTACTTCATTCATTTATGTAGGTCGTATTGTGTAAGTGAATGGTAAACAGATGCGCGCACAAACACACACACGCGCGCGTGTGTGCGCGCGCGCACGCACGCACACACACACACACACACACACACACACACACACAATTTGCACACATGCCCCTAGAAATGGAGATTTGCCCAACAAATGAAGTGCACTATATACAAACATATCCACAATGACTATTGAACACATCATATATTAATATTGTTCTGTTGTTGTTTGTTTGTTTTCTTGTGTTTCTTTCTTTCTCTTTTATAATGAAACGGGAAGATGTATTGCATCTTTAATGACCAGACAGAAGACAGAAGACACAAGTTCTCCAAACTTGAGTTATGCATGTAATTGCTTAGGCCTATATTTTCTTTAGCCTCTCTCTCTCTCTCTCTCTCTCTCTCTCTCTCTCTCTCTCTCTCTCTCTCTCTCTCTCTCTCTCTCTCTCTCTCTCTCTCTCTCTCTCTCTCTCTCTCTCTCTCTCTCTCTCTCTCTCTCTCTCTCTCTCTCTCTCTCTCTCTCTCTCTCTCTCTCTCTCTCTGTGTGTGTGTGTGCGTGTGTGCGTGTGTGCGTGCGTGCGTGTGCGTGCGCGCGCGCGCGCAAAATAAATTTGCTGCATTGGTGTTTAGCTGTTTAACGTTGCTCACATTCTAACACATTTAGACAAAAGAAACATACAATTATAAAATAGTGTACACGCATAGAACACCGTAAACATGTATAATGACAAAGACAACAGCTCATCAATAACAGTTATGCCTATCTCGTCGTGTTTTCTTCAAGTTAGTCAATGATTGAAATCTATGTTGAGGCAGCATAATTATGCTCAAAGCAATAATCAATGTTGGATACTTTCATTATGCAGAGTGACAAAGCAGTGAGCGAAATAAGGCGAAAGCAGTCAAAGAAGACTATCAGCATATATACTGCGAAAAAAAAGTAGGGGATATTGACTTTGTAAGAATCACCATGGGTTCAATATCGAAATTATAAGTTTAATTACATTTCAAAGCAAAAGTGTGTTCTTCTTTGAACGTAAAATTGAAGACTGAAATCAATTTTGAAATGTCACGAGACTGTCAGAAAAGATGGACTTCAATAGGTGCAAAGCCCAACACCCCACAAAATAGTCATACAACAGTTGAAGACGTGTTGGGCCATGGGTTCCTTGAAGCATTGCACGGCATTGGACTGTAAATGGACAGGGGACCTTGCAGGCCATGGGAGGGTCTGGGTTCCATGGGTGTGATGGTGATCTTGCACAAGGCATTGGATTGAAGATGGTCAGGGGACCTTGCAAGCCATGGGAGGGTCTGGGTTCCATGGATGTGGAGGTGATCTTGCACAAGGCATTGGACTGAAGATGGTCAGGGGACCTTGCAGGCCATGGGAGGGTCTGGGTTCCATGGATGTGGAGGTGATCTTGCACAAGGCATTGGACTGAAGATGGTCAGGGGACCTTGCGGGCCATGGGAGGGTCTGGGTTCCATGGATGTGATGGTGATCTTGCACAAGGCATTGGACTGAAGATGGTCAGGGGACCTTGCGGGCCATGGGAGGGTCTGGGTTCCATGGGTGTGGAGGTGATCTTGCACAAGACATTGGACTGAAGATGGTCAGGGGACCTTGCAGGCCATGGGAGGGTCTGGGTTCCATGGGTGTGATGGTGATCTTGCACAAGGCATTGGATTGAAGATTGTCAGGGGACCTTGCAGGCCATGGGAGGGTCTGGGTTCCATGGATGTGGAGGTGATCTTGCACAAGGCATTGGACTGAAGATGGTCAGATCAGGGGACCTTGCAGGCCATGGGAGGGTCTGGGTTCTATGGGTGTGATGGTGATCTTGCACAAGGCATTGGACTGAAGATGGTCAGGGGATCTTGCAGGCCATGGGAGGGTCTGGGTTCCATGGATGTGGAGGTGATCTTGCACAAGGCATTGGACTGAAGATGGTCAGGGGACCTTGCGGGCCATGGGAGGGTCTGGGTTCCATGGATGTGATGGTGATCTTGCACAAGGCATTGGACTGAAGATGGTCAGGGGACCTTGCAGGCCATGGGAGGGTCTGGGTTCCATGGGTGTGGAGGTGATCTTGCACAAGACATTGGACTGAAGATGGTCAGGGGACCTTGCAGGCCATGGGAGGGTCTGGGTTCCATGGGTGTGATGGTGATCTTGCACAAGGCATTGGATTGAAGATTGTCAGGGGACCTTGCAGGCCATGGGAGGGTCTGGGTTCCATGGATGTGGAGGTGATCTTGCACAAGGCATTGGACTGAAGATGGTCAGATCAGGGGACCTTGCAGGCCATGGGAGGGTCTGGGTTCTATGGGTGTGATGGTGATCTTGCACAAGGCATTGGACTGAAGATGGTCAGGGGATCTTGCAGGCCATGGGAGGGTCTGGGTTCCATGGATGTGGAGGTGATCTTGCACAAGGCATTGGACTGAAGATGGTCAGGGGACCTTGCAGGCCATGGGAGGGTCTGGGTTCCATGGATGTGGAGGTGATCTTGCACAAGGCATTGGACTGAAGATGGTCAGGGGACCTTGCAGGCCATGGGAGGGTCTGGGTTCCATGGGTGTGGAGGTGATCTTGCACAAGACATTGGACTGAAGATGGTCAGGGGACCTTGCGGGCCATGGGAGGGTCTGGGTTCCATGGATGTGATAGTGATCTTGCACAAGGCATTGGACTGAAGATGGTCAGGGGACCTTGCGGGCCATGGGAGGGTCTGGGTTCCATGGGTGTGATGGTGATCTTGCACAAAATGAGCCCCATGGAGACACGAATTGTTATGTTGGGGGTTAAAATCTGATCAATGTGTCGTTTTTCAGGTTCAGCTTGCACTATTGTAATGGTCGTAAGAGGATCAAGGGATACATAGAAAGAATAAAACAACATTACTCCTCCAGAAAATGTTCAGGAGACTGTTCCAGAGCATGAGAAGACATTGCCTTGCATGCCTGTTATCAAACTGTGGCCCAACAATCTGTCAACTGTGTAAAGGTGTTTTGTGATTTGGGATAGCACATCCACTGATGTTTATCGCCTCTGGCAGTCACGTGACATTTTACAGTTGACTTTTGTCTTCACTTTTACGGTCAGGATAAGTTACACTTTCATTTTCACATGAAATCAAACTTATGATTTGGTTTTTGAACCCATGGTGAGATTGCACATTGAATATTGTATTATCCTCTACTTTTTGTTTTGCTAAATTTACAATAAGTACATAATAATCATCCACCTGCTGTCGCTCCCATTTGCACTGGGACTGTTTTGTCACTTCGGTGACCACCACAAAGTTTATGTCATTTCACTGCGGAGACAATAAAGTGTACTTGATTTGACTTGAAAGTCAAAGCTAACCAGTTGAGCCATCACAAAATGTTCCCACTTTAGCTGTTCGAAATTACTTTTCTTGCGTCAACCCAGATTTGGAAAACAATATCGTGTAATGCAGTGACAGTATGAAAGTAGGCGAGACACAACCAGCATCCATTTCTTGTAGTCGTCGGCTTGGGGGCCTAATGTAAGACTGTATCGCTGCAATGATTTCACTGACACACACACCCCACCACCACCACCACCACCACCACCACCAGCCACCCCTCTCCCCCTTCCCACTACCTCCCGCCTCCCCGTGGACATGCTGGGGGTCTTTTATAATATGAGTTCCCCCACCTCCTGGAAGTTCTGAGCTTTTAACTTCCTCTAATCTGTCACTCTCTTTGACTCTGCTTTCCCCTTTGCTTGCTGTCATCTACTATCTTTCTGCCTGACTGGTCCATTCTCCTGCCTTTTCCCTTTGCTTGCTGTCATCTACTATCTTTCTGCCTGACTGGTCCATTCTCCTGCCTTTTCCCTTTGCTTGCTGTCATCTACTATCTTTCTGCCTGACTGGTCCATTCTCCTGCCTTTTCCCTTTGCTTGCTGTCATCTACTATCTTTCTGCCTGACTGGTCCACACTCCTGCCTTTTCCCTTTGCTTGCTGTCATCTACTATCTTTCTGCCTGACTGGTCCACACTCCTGCCTTTTCCCTTTGCTTGCTGTCATCTACTATCTTTCTGCCTGACTGGTCCATTCTCCTGCCTTTTCCCTTTGCTAACTGTCATCTACTATCTTTCTGCCTGACTGGTCCATTCTCCTGCCTTTTCCCTTTGCTTGCTGTCATCTACTATCTTTCTGCCTGACTGGTCCATTCTCCTGCCTTTTCCCTTTGCTTGCTGTCATCTACTATCTTTCTGCCTGACTGGTCCACACTCCTGCCTTTTCCCTTTGCTTGCTGTCATCTACTATCTTTCTGCCTGACTGGTCCACACTCCTGCCTTTTCCCTTTGCTTGCTGTCATCTACTATCTTTCTGCCTGACTGGTCCACACTCCTGCCTTTGTTCTAGAAACTCTTACAGAGATTTTCTCCAGCCGACGACGGACATGCTGGACCTAACTATTTCACCAAACAGAAAGCAACGTCCATCTCTTTCTGTGTGTTTTTTAGGGTTGTTTTTTGCATTTGTTTTTAAATCAAGCCATATTTTAAGGGGGTAGACCTACCCTATGTGGGTCACTAAATTCTTTTAGTCATAAAAATAAATCTATTCCATGAAATTATCCCAAATTTAGCCTGAGAGTAAAACACAGACTCAACAACACAGAGAAACGAATGAATGGTTGAAAATGGTATATGTTTCAACACAATAAAAATTAAATGAAAAGGTACCTGGTGGTGTTACTAAGAATATATATATATTTGCACAAAAATGGATAAGAAAGAATTTTTGTTATTGCTTTTTGTCTTGGTGTACACATAGATGGACCATATCTGGATCTTGTCATGGTGTACACACAGATGGACCATACCTGGATCTTGTCATGGTGTACACATAGATGGACCATATCTGGATCTTGTCATGGTGTACACATAGATGGACCATATCTGGATCTTGTCATGGTGTACACATAGATGAACCATACCTGGATCTTGTCATGGTGTACACATAGATGGACCATATCTGGATCTTGTCTTGGTGTACACATAGATGGACCATACCTGGATCTTGTCATGGTGTACACATAGATGGACCATACCTGGATCTTGTCATGGTGTACACATAGATGGACCATATCTGGATCTTGTCTTGGTGTACACATAGATGGACCATATCTGGATCTTGTCTTGGTGTACACATAGATGGACCATACCTGGATCTTGTCATGGTGTACACATAGATGGACCATATCTGGATCTTGTCTTGGTGTACACATAGATGGACCATATCTGGATCTTGTCTTGGTGTACACATAGATGGACCATATCTGGATCTTGTCATGGTGTACACATAAATGGACCATATCTCTTGTCTTGGTGTACACATAAATGGACCATATCTCTTGTCTTGGTGTACACATAGATGGACCATACCTGGATCTTGTCATGGTGTACACATAGATGGACCATATCTCTTGTCTTGGTGTACACATAGATGGACCATATCTGGATCTTGTCTTGGTGTACACATAGATGGACCATATCTGGATCTTGTCATGGTGTACACACAGATGGACCATATCTGGATCTTGTCATGGTGTACACATAGATGGACCATATCTGGATCTTGTCTTGGTGTACACATAGATGGACCATATCTGGATCTTGTCATGGTGTACACATAAATGGACCATATCTCTTGTCTTGGTGTACACATAAATGGACCATATCTCTTGTCTTGGTGTACACATAGATGGACCATATCTCTTGTCTTGGTGTACACATAGATGGACCATATCTGGATCTTGTCTTGGTGTACACATAAATGATCCATATCTGGATCTTGTCATGGTGTACACATAAATGGACCATACCTGGATCTTGTCATGGTGTACACATAGATGGACCATACCTGGATCTTGTCATGGTGTAAACATAAATGAACCATATCTCTTGTCATGGTGTACACATAAATGAACCATACCTGGATCTTGTCATGGTGTAAACATAAATGAACCATATCTGGATCTTGTCATGGTGTAAACATAAATGGACCATACCTGGATCTTGTCATGGTGTAAACATAAATGGACCATACCTGGATCTTGTCTTGGTGTACACATAAATGGACCATATCTCTTGTCTTGGTGTACACATAAATGGACCATATCTCTTGTCTTGGTGTACACATAGATGGACCATATCTCTTGTCTTGGTGTACACATAGATGGACCATATCTGGATCTTGTCTTGGTGTACACATAAATGATCCATATCTGGATCTTGTCATGGTGTACACATAAATGGACCATACCTGGATCTTGTCTTGGTGTACACATAAATGAACCATATCTGGATCTTGTCATGGTGTACACATAGATGGACCATATCTGGATCTTGTCTTGGTGTACACATAGATGGACCATATCTGGATCTTGTCATGGTGTACACATAAATGGACCATATCTCTTGTCTTGGTGTACACATAAATGGACCATATCTCTTGTCTTGGTGTACACATAGATGGACCATACCTGGATCTTGTCATGGTGTACACATAGATGGACCATATCTCTTGTCTTGGTGTACACATAGATGGACCATATCTGGATCTTGTCTTGGTGTACACATAGATGGACCATATCTGGATCTTGTCATGGTGTACACACAGATGGACCATATCTGGATCTTGTCATGGTGTACACATAGATGGACCATATCTGGATCTTGTCTTGGTGTACACATAGATGGACCATATCTGGATCTTGTCATGGTGTACACATAAATGGACCATATCTCTTGTCTTGGTGTACACATAAATGGACCATATCTCTTGTCTTGGTGTACACATAGATGGACCATATCTCTTGTCTTGGTGTACACATAGATGGACCATATCTGGATCTTGTCTTGGTGTACACATAAATGATCCATATCTGGATCTTGTCATGGTGTACACATAAATGGACCATACCTGGATCTTGTCATGGTGTACACATAGATGGACCATACCTGGATCTTGTCATGGTGTAAACATAAATGAACCATATCTCTTGTCATGGTGTACACATAAATGAACCATACCTGGATCTTGTCATGGTGTAAACATAAATGAACCATATCTGGATCTTGTCATGGTGTAAACATAAATGGACCATATCTGGATCTTGTCATGGTGTAAACATAAATGGACCATACCTGGATCTTGTCTTGGTGTACACATAAATGAACCATATCTGGATCTTGTCATGGTGTAAACATAAATGGACCATACCTGGATCTTGTCTTGGTGTACACATAAATGAACCATACCTGGATCTTGTCATGGTGTACACATAAATGAACCATACCTGGATCTTGTCATGGTGTACACATAGATGAACCATAACTGGATCTTGTCATGGTGTAAACATAAATGGACCATACCTGGATCTTGTCTTGGTGTACACATAAATGAACCATATCTGGATCTTGTCATGGTGTAAACATAAATGAACCATATCTGGATCTTGTCATGGGGAATAAGAGATATGTGGCAAATTTCACATTTTTTAATGATTTAACACATATAAATTATACGCAAAATTATGTTTTTTAAATACATGACAAATATGTCATAAAATAAAATAACAATTATTTGAGAAACGGCCGTCACAAGATCCAGATGATTAAATGTACAACTGTGTGCAACATTTCAAGCAAATGTCTTTAAATGTTTTCCAAATATCTTTTAAAAAGGGCAAACATGCTCCATTTTTGCTAACGTTTCGACGCAGGAGATGTTGGTGTTCTGTTCCACTTTTTTATAAATGCATAATGGCACATAATCCATGATACAAAGAACAAAATTTTAGTTTCATATGAAATTATAATCATTTTAGTGCAAGAAAAAATCAATATAACCTCACCAAAGAAGAAAATGCGATTTTTGCTTTTTTAGGCTAGGCCTACCCCCTATGAAATGAAGGCCCTTAGCCTTTCACTGGAAGCACATCTGAAAACAGTGTGTTTCCAAAGCATCAACTGAAAATAATAATATCTTGCTCTTCAATTTGTTTCGTGCGTCTTTCTACTTTCATCAGTCATTTTGTCACCACTTCTTTTGTGTGCCATGTTTTTCTTATCGTGAAACCGTGTCCCTTTAAAGACAGTTACTGGAGTGACAGCATGGATTCAGAAGCAATGGAAGCAAGCTTCCACCAGCAAACCGTAAAGACTGTGATGAATGTCTACTGGTACTGACCCCAGAATATTCCATGGCACAAAAGTCAGCATGTATTAGGTCCTATCGTCACATTTACAATACATTTCTCTGTGTGTGTTGGTGCATCCAGTGCTATAAACAGCACCGACAAAACAGTTTCTTCTTCTCTGGTGTACGGGTGGCTGGGCTGGGTATCCATGGGGAGATGCCTTGCCCAGGCCAGCCCCCACTTTCTCGCAAAAGATGTCTCAGGATAGGACGAGTGGGTGTCAGAAAGTTCATCCTGTTGGCTGCAGTACCGGTGTGGAGGCCTCCTTGGTTGGAAGCCGTGGTCCTTCACAGACGACAGCCGCAGAAGGATTCTCCATAACTGTGGACATTCAATACGCAGCTCAGACTTTTCATTGCTACTGATCCAACTTCAGCAATGTCAACTTATGTCAAGTCCAACTGGCATGTTATGCCTTCACGTCTCCAAAGCACGGTCTTGGTCTTCTTTGGTTTTGTGTTCCGTTGTGTTCAGTGGCATCCGCAGCTGGCGGCCACCATGTCGTCATAGCTCTTGAGGATGACGTTCTCCTGGTCGTCAAAGTACAGCAGGGAAATGGAGAACAGCTTGTTGGGCACGCAACACGGGCTGCTCAACTTCCGGCCACCCACGCGCAGCGCGTGCACGATGCTCTGCACTGTGGCGTGATTGGTCGGCTTCTGGCTCTGGCCCAGAGGGAAGGGGCATAACCCCGCACAGTGGTAAGCGTCGTAACCTTTAGGGGAGATAATCCACCCGGACCAGCCGATGTCGGCGAAGTCTACGTACATCTTGTGGCGGGAACAGGATCGACGGGTGTAACGGTAACCTGAAATGTCGTGCATCCTCTTCCTCCTTCCCTGTCTCCTCCTGCTCCTCTTCCTCCCTCCTCCAGTCCTCTCCCCAGTCCCTCTCTTCACCCTCTTCCTGGCAGACTCATCAGGGGGAACAGTTCTCTCTTCGTTTTGACGAATTCCTTCGTTCAGCTGGTGGACGGACTGACGGAAAGATGGCGTCCTAGATAATTTCTGACCTTCACCTTCCGGTTTCTGATGGCGCTTCCTGTTCCGGTTCCGGTGTTGTTGTCTCTCTTCCGCTTTCCGGTTCCGACCTGCCATCTCCTTGTGGATCTGCTGATAGTCTGAAAATCAGCAAGAAGTATTTAAGAAACACACAGTATGTAATACACTGACATTAATGAAACAGGAGTTTGAATGAAAAAACAACCACAAACATTTTACGCATACAAAATGCCGAATACCTTTCATGTATTTGCTTTATATGCACATACATTTGGCAAGGGCACACGTACATGTATGTGCATTAATTTTTATGCTCACACTCGGACACACATACAATTAACTGAAAATGAGAATATTCTTACCGCTTAGTATTTTGCTATGATGAATGTTTTCAAAAAGGTTTTTACACCATGGAAAGTCCAAGGCAATCCTCCTTCTGTCCTTTGATTATAATTTCAATACACTGTAACCTCTCCATTACTCTACATACGGCTCAAGGCATTGAAGTGGGCTTCCCTGAAATCTTTGCAGCAATTCGTGGTTTGGGGCATACTGTATGTTAATGCATATCTCTGTAGATTTTTCATATTTCTTACTCCAGTTTGCATTGTGTGATTAAGTAGAAGAGCCCGCATATTATTTTTAAAAAAATCAAATTTCGATCTGGTAAATTGCTGGACCAATCATAAACCACCCGTTTTGGCCGTCACACCAGCATGTTTTGCGTCACATTTTGTTTCCAGCTGTTGTTTTACAGTAAAATACAGATGTTTAGGTCGTAATTGTGTTGTGTTGTAATGCGAAGGCATTTGCAAATTCATATATTAAGCTACACATTAACAAATACAATTGTTATTTTAGCTCCTTACCTAGCCGTAGGGACGTCATTTTGTCACATTGTACGTATTTATTGCGATCAACTCACTCTGTTGCGATCAACTCACTCTGTTGCGATCAACTCACTCTGTTGCGATCAACTCACTCTGTTGCGATCAAATCACTAATGTTTAAAGTTACATACCCAAATTCTCATTTTCAATTAAGCAAAATGTACATATTCACAACCAAACACACACGCAGAATCTCTCTCTCTCTCTCTCTCTCTCTCTCTCTCTCTCTCTCTCTCTCTCTCTCTCTCTCTCTCTCTCTCTCTCTCTCTCTCTCTCTCTCTCTCTCTCTCTCTCTCTCTCTCTCTCTCTCTCTCTCTCTCTCTCTCTCTCTCTCTCTCTCTCTCTCTCACCTTTATCATCAGGAGAAACTAGACTGGGCGTCCTTTCTTGACCATCATCAGTAAACACCACCAGTATGGGCTGTTTGCTGTCGTGGTGCTGATGACGTTGAGCGAACCTGACGTAACTGGAACTGGAATTGTATGCCGGTGACGCATGGGCCCTCACCAGTAAGCCTGCAATGATGTCATCAACATCCTCGTCATCATCGTCATCGTCGTCGTCATCATCATCATCATCATCATCATCATCGTCGTCGTCGTCATCATCGTCGTCGTTCATCATCATCATCGTCATCACCCTCGTCGTCGACGTCATCTTCACTACAATCATAACAATCATCATCACCGTTGTTGTCAACTAGATCACCATCATCATCATCCCATATCATCATCATCATCATCATCATCATCATTATGTCATCTCCAGTATCATCACCATTATCATCATCATCACGGTCATCATATTTTCATCATCATCATCGTCATCACCCTCGTCGTCGTCATCATCACTACTATCATACAATCATCATCACCGTTGTTGTCAACTAGATCATTATCATCATCATCCGACATCATCATCATCATCATCATCACCATTATCACCATCATCACGGTTACCATATTATCATCATCATCATCGTCATCACCACCACAAACAAAAGGGAAAGGGGGCTGGAGCAAGACAAACAGTCACACTGTGCAGGTTGTTGACAGGGGCGAGGGTGGCAGCGATCAATGTGGATGTTGTTATCGGTGTGTAGTGTGAACAGTCACACTGTGCAGGTTGTTGACAGGGGCGAGGGTGGCAGCGATCAATGTGGATGTTGTTATCGGTGTGTAATGTGAACAGTCACACTGTGCAGGTTGTTGACAGGGGCGAGGTTGGCAGCGATCAATGTGGATGTTGTTATCGGTGTGTAGTGTGAACAGTCACAATGTGCAGGTTGTTGACAGGGGCGAGGGTGGCAGCGATCAATGTGGATGTTGTTATCGGTGTGTAGTGTGAACAGTCACAATGTGCAGGTTGTTGACAGGGGCGAGGGTGGCAGCGATCAATGTGGATGTTCTTATCGGTGTGTAGTGTGAACAGTCACACTGTGCAGGTTGTTGACAGGGGCGAGGGTGGCAGCGATCAATGTGGATGTTCTTATCGGTGTGTAGTGTGAACAGTCACACTGTGCAGGGTGTTGACAGGGGCGAGGGTGGCAGCGATCAATGTGGATGTTGTTATCGGTGTGTAGTGTGAACAGTCACAATGTGCAGGTTGTTGACAGGGGCGAGGGTGGCAGCGATCAATGTGGATGTTGTTATCGGTGTGTAGTGTGAACAGTCACAATGTGCAGGTTGTTGACAGGGGCGAGGGTGGCAGCGATCAATGTGGATGTTGTTATCGGTGTGTAGTGTGAACAGTCACAATGTGCAGGTTGTTGACAGGGGCGAGGGTGGCAGCGATCAATGTGGATGTTGTTATCGGTGTGTAGTGTGAACAGTCACACTGTGCAGGGTGTTGACAGGGGCGAGGGTGGCAGCGATCAATGTGGATGTTGTTATCGGTGTGTAGTGTGAACAGTCACAATGTGCAGGGTGTTGACAGGGGCGAGGGTGGCAGCGATCAATGTGGATGTTGTTATCGGTGTGTAGTGTGAACAGTCACACTGTGCAGGGTGTTGACAGGAGCGAGGGTGGCAGCGATCAATGTGGATGTTCTTATCGGTGTGTAGTGTGAACAGTCACACTGTGCAGGGTGTTGACAGGGGCGAGGGTGGCAGCGATCAATGTGGATGTTGTTATCGGTGTGTAGTGTGAACAGTCACACTGTGCAGGGTGTTGACAGGGGCGAGGGTGGCAGCGATCAATGTGGATGTTGTTATCGGTGTGTAGTGTGAACAGTCACACTGTGCAGGGTGTTGACAGGGGCGAGGGTGGCAGCGATCAATGTGGATGTTGTTATCGGTGTGTAGTGTGAACAGTCACACTGTGCAGGGTGTTGACAGGGGCGAGGGTGGCAGCGATCAATGTGGATGTTGTTATCGGTGTGTAGTGTGAACAGTCACACTGTGCAGGGTGTTGACAGGGGCGAGGGTGGCAGCGATCAATGTGGATGTTGTTATCGGTGTGTAGTGTGAACAGTCACACTGTGCAGGGTGTTGACAGGGGCGAGGGTGGCAGCGATCAATGTGGATGTTGTTATCGGTGTGTAGTGTGAACAGTCACACTGTGCAGGGTGTTGACAGGAGCGAGGGTGGCAGCGATCAATGTGGATGTTGTTATCGGTGTGTAGTGTGAACAGTCACACTGTGCAGGGTGTTGACAGGAGCGAGGGTGGCAGCGATCAATGTGGATGTTGTTATCGGTGTGTAGTGTGAACAGTCACACTGTGCAGGGTGTTGACAGGGGCGAGGGTGGCAGCGATCAATGTGGATGTTGTTATCGGTGTGTAGTGTGAACAGTCACACTGTGCAGGGTGTTGACAGGGGCGAGGGTGGCAGCGATCAATGTGGATGTTGTTATCGGTGTGTAGTGTGAACAGTCACACTGTGCAGGGTGTTGACAGGAGCGAGGGTGGCAGCGATCAATGTGGATGTTGTTATCGGTGTGTAGTGTGAACAGTCACACTGTGCAGGGTGTTGACAGGGGCGAGGGTGGCAGCGATCAATGTGGATGTTGTTATCGGTGTGTAGTGTGAACAGTCACACTGTGCAGGGTGTTGACAGGAGCGAGGGTGGCAGCGATCAATGTGGATGTTGTTATCGGTGTGTAGTGTGAACAGTCACACTGTGCAGGGTGTTGACAGGGGCGAGGGTGGCAGCGATCAATGTGGATGTTCTTATCGGTGTGTAGTGTGAACAGTCACACTGTGCAGGGTGTTGACAGGGGCGAGGGTGGCAGCGATCAATGTGGATGTTGTTATCGGTGTGTAGTGTGAACAGTCACACTGTGCAGGGTGTTGACAGGAGCGAGGGTGGCAGCGATCAATGTGGATGTTCTTATCGGTGTGTAGTGTGAACAGTCACACTGTGCAGGGTGTTGACAGGGGCGAGGGTGGCAGCGATCAATGTGGATGTTCTTATCGGTGTGTAGTGTGAACAGTCACACTGTGCAGGTTGTTGACAGGGGCGAGGGTGGCAGCGATCAATGTGGATGTTGTTATCGGTGTGTAGTGTGAACAGTCACACTGTGCAGGGTGTTGACAGGGGCGAGGGTGGCAGCGATCAATGTGGATGTTGTTATCGGTGTGTAGTGTGAACAGTCACACTGTGCAGGGTGTTGACAGGGGCGAGGGTGGCAGCGATCAATGTGGATGTTGTTATCGGTGTGTAGTGTGAACAGTCACACTGTGCAGGGTGTTGACAGGGGCGAGGGTGGCAGCGATCAATGTGGATGTTGTTATCGGTGTGTAGTGTGAACAGTCACACTGTGCAGGGTGTTGACAGGGGCGAGGGTGGCAGCGATCAATGTGGATGTTGTTATCGGTGTGTAGTGTGAACAGTCACACTGTGCAGGGTGTTGACAGGGGCGAGGGTGGCAGCGATCAATGTGGATGTTCTTATCGGTGTGTAGTGTGAACAGTCACACTGTGCAGGGTGTTGACAGGGGCGAGGGTGGCAGCGATCAATGTGGATGTTCTTATCGGTGTGTAGTGTGAACAGAAAACACGTCTCACCATGATTAGACTCAGGTCGGTCCATCCAATCACTGAGCGCCTTGCTGACTTTGAAGATCAACCAGCCGTGCGCATGCGTGCTGATTCTGCGTGAGTCCAACAGACGAAGGCCGTTAGGTGAATCCATGTCCGCCATGTTTACCACCTGGTATATCCTCAGCTGAAACAGACGGCAGAAGGACATTACATCGAAATCGTCCTTTGGAATGGACAACAATCATTGTTCGGAGCAACAATTTTGGCGAAAAGTCTTGTTCCACAAGTCCCCATAAAGTTAACCCCTTCACCGCCAAGGGATAATGGGTTTCTTGTATTGCTGTGTGGCAAGCCAAAATTGGCCTTCGAAAGGTTGCTTCACTGATCTGTCCACTGTTCATCCATTGGTTGATGTCACGAGTACAAGAAAAATGTAGAAGGGAAAAGAACTGTATATATACGTTCTTGTGAAGAGTAGGGAACAGTTTATAGTTTTTATTCATTTAACTCGCTCAAAATTCGTAGTAGACACGGTTATAGGCGTACAGCATAGTGCAAATGGCCCCCTAGTAGACACGGTTATAGGCGTACAGCATAGTGCAAGCAGCCCCGTAGTGGACACGATTATATGCGTGCATGTATACAGCATAGTGCAAGCAGCCCCGTAGTGGACACGATTATATGCGTGCATGTATACAGCATAGTGCAAGCAGCCCCGTAGTGGACACGATTATATGCGTGCATGTATACAGCATAGTGCAAACAGCCCCGTAGTGGACACGATTATATGCGTACATGTATACAGCATAGTGCAAACAGCCCCGTGGTAGACACGGTTATAGGCGTACAGCATAGTGCAAACAGCCCCGTAGTAGACACGGTTATAGGCGTACAGCATAGTGCAAACAGCCCCGTAGTAGACACGGTTATAGGCGTACAGCATAGTGCAAACAGCCCCGTAGTAGACACGGTTATAGGCGTACAGCATAGTGCAAACAGCCCCGTAGTAGACACGGTTATAGGCGTACAAAGCATAGTGCAAACAGCCCCGTAGTAGACACGGTTATAGGCGTACAAAGCATAGTGCAAACAGCCCCGCGGTAGACACGGTTATAGGCGTACAGCATAGTGCAAACAGCCCCGTGGTAGACACGGTTATAGGCGTACAGCATAGTGCAAACAGCCCCGTAGTAGACACGGTTATAGGCGTACAGCATAGTGCAAACAGCCCCGTAGTAGACACGGTTATAGGCGTATAGCATAGTGCAAACAGCCCCGTAGTAGACACGGTTATAGGCGTACAGCATAGTGCAAACAGCCCCGTAGTAGACACGGTTATAGGCGTACAGCATAGTGCAAACAGCCCCGTGGTAGACACGGTTATAGGCGTACAGCATAGTGCAAACAGCCCCGTAGTAGACACGGTTATAGGCGTACAGCATAGTGCAAACAGCCCCGTAGTAGACACGGTTATAGGCGTACAGCATAGTGCAAACAGCCCCGTAGTAGACACGGTTATAGGCGTACAGCATAGTGCAAACAGCCCCGTGGTAGACACGGTTATAGGCGTACAGCATAGTGCAAACAGCCCCGTAGTAGACACGGTTATAGGCGTACAGCATAGTGCAAACAGCCCCGTAGTAGACACGGTTATAGGCGTACAGCATAGTGCAAACAGCCCCGTAGTAGACACGGTTATAGGCGTACAGCATAGTGCAAACAGCCCCGTAGTAGACACGGTTATAGGCGTACAGCATAGTGCAAACAGCCCCGTAGTAGACACGGTTATAGGCGTACAGCATAGTGCAAACAGCCCCGTAGTAGACACGGTTATAGGCGTACAGCATAGTGCAAACAGCCCCGTAGTAGACACGGTTATAGGCGTACAGCATAGTGCAAACAGCCCCGTAGTAGACACGGTTATAGGCGTACAGCATAGTGCAAACAGCCCCGTAGTAGACACGGTTATAGGCGTACAGCATAGTGCAAACAGCCCCGTAGTAGACACGGTTATAGGCGTACAGCATAGTGCAAACAGCCCCGTAGTAGACACGGTTATAGGCGTACAGCATAGTGCAAACAGCCCCGTGGTAGACACGGTTATAGGCGTACAGCATAGTGCAAACAGCCCCGTAGTAGACACGGTTATAGGCGTACAGCATAGTGCAAACAGCCCCGTAGTAGACACGGTTATAGGCGTACAGCATAGTGCAAACAGCCCCGTAGTAGACACGGTTATAGGCGTACAGCATAGTGCAAACAGCCCCGTAGTAGACACGGTTATAGGCGTACAGCATAGTGCAAACAGCCCCGTAGTAGACACGGTTATAGGCGTACAGCATAGTGCAAACAGCCCCGTAGTAGACACGGTTATAGGCGTACAGCATAGTGCAAACAGCCCCGTAGTAGACACGGTTATAGGCGTACAGCATAGTGCAAACAGCCCCGTAGTAGACACGGTTATAGGCGTACAGCATAGTGCAAACAGCCCCGTGGTAGACACGGTTATAGGCGTACAGCATAGTGCAAACAGCCCCGTGGTAGACACGGTTATAGGCGTACAGCATAGTGCAAACAGCCCCGTAGTAGACACGGTTATAGGCGTACAGCATAGTGCAAACAGCCCCGTGGTAGACACGGTTATAGGCGTACAGCATAGTGCAAACAGCCCCGTAGTAGACACGGTTATAGGCGTACAGCATAGTGCAAACAGCCCCGTAGTAGACACGGTTATAGGCGTACAGCATAGTGCAAACAGCCCCGTGGTAGACACGGTTATAGGCGTACAGCATAGTGCAAACAGCCCCGTGGTAGACACGGTTATAGGCGTACAGCATAGTGCAAACAGCCCCATAGTAGACACGGTTATAGGCGTACAGCATAGTGCAAACAGCCCCGTGGTAGACACGGTTATAGGCGTACAGCATAGTGCAAACAGCCCCGTAGTAGACACGGTTATAGGCGTACAGCATAGTGCAAACAGCCCCGTAGTAGACACGGTTATAGGCGTACAGCATAGTGCAAACAGCCCCGTGGTAGACACGGTTATAGGCGTACAGCATAGTGCAAACAGCCCCGTGGTAGACACGGTTATAGGCGTATAGCATAGTGCAAACAGCCCCGTTTATTCCATGATTAACACCTTCAGGCAGTTAGATTTAGGTATGTTTATGTTGAAAACATGCCTGGGTGGGGGTGGGGTAAGTAAACCTTTGCTGCATTTTGTATAACTTTAGCTACACCTTGGCGTCAAATGTGTGGGTGCGGTTATATTATTATTATTATTGCATAATGTGATTGAAAAGTGGCGAAATATTGGGTATCTTGCATTGCATACACAGGACCTATGCACGCGCGCACAACATACGCAGCACACACGCACGCGCACACACGCATTCAGATATGCGCACATATACAGCTCCCCCCCCCCCCCCCCCCACACACACACACCTTTTTCTCTGATCCTGCTCTCTCTCTCTCTCTCTCTCTCTCTCTCTCTCTCTCTCTCTCTCTCTCTCTCTCTCTCTCTCTCTCTCTCTCTCTCTCTCTCTCTCTCTCTCTCTCTCTCTCACTCATATAAAACAAATAGCTGGCATGAATTCTTTCAAAAAGGCATATCAAAATATTCTATTTCAAAATCTTAAACAACAAATGTAATTTTGTTTTGTGTTTTTTCTTCCTTTCCTATGTTTTACTATTATTACTTATGTGTTATGTGTGTTGTGACATGCTTCAGCATACCCTCCCTTCCCCCTTATTCTCCCTCCTTACCCCCCCTCCCCCCCCCTCTCACCTGTAATTACTCCAAGCGTTTCTTTCTTTTTTGTGTAACCCATTTGCCTTTTCACTTTTGCACGCGTTAGTTAACTTAGTTAACTTTGTTATTGAATGTTCTATTTGCCCCATGGCTGGGTGGAAAAAAGCATTGTATTGCTTATCTCATGTTTCCCTGGTTAAATAAAATTTCGTTTTCGTTTTCTCTCTCTCTCTCTCTCTCTCTCTCTCTCTCTCTCTCTCTCTCTCTCTCTCTCTCTCTCTCTCTCTCTCTCTCTCTCTCTCTCTCTCTCTCTCTCTCTCTCTCTCTCTCTCTCTCTCTCTCTCTCTCTCTCTCTCTCTCTCTCTCTCTCTCTCTCTCTCTCTCTCTCTCTCTCTCTCTCTCTCTCTCTCTCTCTCTGCACAACAAGGTGTTGTGATTTCAACACAAGGCAATGGAGACCAGCCCGCTCCCCCTAGCCATCTGCCTGCTTTTGTGAGGACCGTGCTTCCCACTGCTGGGCGCCTTGAGGACCGTGCTTTCTACTGCTGTAGGCGGCACACCTGGGCGCCTTGAGGACCGTGCTTTCTACTGCTGTAGGCGGCACACCTGGGCGCCTTGAGGACCGTGCTTTCTACTGCTGTAGGCGGCACACCTGGGCGCCTTGAGGACCGTGCTTTCTACTGCTGTAGGTGGCACACCTGGGCGCCTTGAGGACCGTGCTTTCTACTGCTGTAGGCGGCACACCTGGGCGCCTTGAGGACCGTGATTTCTACTGCTGTAGGCGGCACACCTGGGCGCCTTGAGGACCGTGCTTTCTACTGCTGTAGGCGGCACACCTGGGCGCCTTGAGGACCGTGCTTTCTACTGCTGTAGGCGGCACACCTGGGCGCCTTGAGGACCGTGCTTTCTACTGCTGTAGGCGGCACACCTGGGCGCCTTGAGGACCGTGCTTTCTACTGCTGTAGGCGGCACACCTGGGCGCCTTGAGGACCGTGCTTTCTACTGCTGTAGGCGGCACACCTGGGCGCCTTGAGGACCGTGCTTTCCACTGCTGTAGGCGGCACACCTGGGCGCCTTGAGGACCGTGATTTCTACTGCTGTAGGCGGCACACCTGGGCGCCTTGAGGACCGTGCTTTCTACTGCTGTAGGCGGCACACCTGGGCGCCTTGAGGACCGTGCTTTCTACTGCTGTAGGCGGCACACCTGGGCGCCTTGAGGACCGTGCTTTCTACTGCTGTAGGTGGCACACCTGGGCGCCTTGAGGACCGTGCTTTCTACTGCTGTAGGCGGCACACCTGGGCGCCTTGAGGACCGTGCTTTCTACTGCTGTAGGTGGCACACCTGGGCGCCTTGAGGACCGTGCTTTCTACTGCTGTAGGCGGCACACCTGGGCGCCTTGAGGACCGTGATTTCTACTGCTGTAGGCGGCACACCTGGGCGCCTTGAGGACCGTGATTTCTACTGCTGTAGGCGGCACACCTGGGCGCCTTGAGGCCACCACAGCGCATTTCATAAGTGTAGCGCTGTGTAACTATTTGCCAGACAATCAGAAGTTACGTCTGGATTGCATATTCCTGCTGATAGGGCTCAGAGCGTTCTGTAACATCCTTCACAGGGTGTTCGCTATACACTTTGTGCGTATTATGACGTGAATTTTGTCCGTATATTTCGTTCCTTTGTTTCAGTGCTTGTAGCTAATTAAAACCCAATGCAATGTTACGATTATCCATTATACCCTTTCCCCGGATCTTTGTAAATTGTTTTGTGAATTGGTGTTTTAGTATTTTGGGGTAGTTGGTATATTCTAGTCACAGAGAATTATCTCTGTGAAATTCGGGCTGCTTTTAACTGCAGAACGCGTCGCTGCAAGCGGAACGCCTACACATTTTTAAATGTTTTATTTTGTGTGTGTGTGGGGTTGTTTTTTTTTTGGGGGGGCAGGGTGAGGGGGGGGGAAGACTTGGGAAACCTATCTATCAATTTGTTCATAGCAGGCAGCGGGATTCTCCTTGCTCTTATCGACTGTTAACTGCCATGGGATTTTTACATGCGTAAAGCACACAGGTCAGACTAGCTTTAAGTCCTCATCCGAAGGACTCGACGTTCAGTTCGATTTTTCTGTTGAACTAGAAAGAAAGGGCGAGGCCGGGATTCGAACCCGGTCATTCACGCTGCAGTCACGCACATTTGGCAGGTGAACGTCTTAACCACTCTGCCACCTGTCTTCATTGTCGTTTCCTGGAAACGTTACAGAAAAGCGCTTCACTCGAGGAAAGCGTTCTGCCTAGAAGTCGTTGGCGCTATGGAAGACTGGCAGTGTTTGGCTAATCTGGTTCATGACGGGCCGCCCTTTACGACGCCGATTCCTGGCCACGCCCACCCGCCACCTGCCAGTGTGAAGCTGTTTGATACGTAAGACTAGGAGTTCCTTGAGGCCACGTTAGGGGCCTGCACACCCATGGCGCTCATCGCCAGTCCTGACTGACAGCCACACTGTGGGGATTAGCGGGACGTGCCTGGCGTTAGCCGCACAGCTTCAGGTGGCCTCGCGGCCTGTGCCAGTCCTGACTGATAGCCACACTGTGGGGATTAGCGGGACGTGCCTGGCGTTAGCCGCACAGCTGCAGGTGGCCTCACGGCCTGTGCCAGTCAGGGAATGCTGACGACGCTCTGTTTTACATGCTTAGGCAATCTGGTACTTTAGTCACCACCCCCTCATGTTTACGACACTCACTTTTCAGTCCTAGGCCCTACCCTATCCCTTTAAAAAAACAAAACATGGCAGAATGTTGCTTCTCAGTGAAAGTAAATTTGAGGGAGGGTGTATAAAGTACAAGACTGCCCATGTTTGTCATCCCCGTGTTGATCCTACTGGTTGTCTTTCTTTGCTTGGAGGGTGTCTAAAGTACAAGACTGCCAATGTTTGTTATCCCCGTGTTGATCCTACCGGTTGTCTTTGGAGGGTGTATAAAGTACAAGACTTTCCATGTTTGGGTGGGGGGTGCATGATGCTCAAGGTCCTATGACTCCACCTGTGAGTGGTGAGGGGGTGGGGGGTGCATGATGCTCAAGGTCAGTACACATGACTCCATGACTGACCTGTGAGTGGTGAGGGGGTGGGGGGTGCATGATGCTCAAGGTCAGTACACATGACTCCATGACTGACCTGTGAGTGGTGAGGGGGTGGGGGGTGCATGATGCTCAAGGTCAGTACACATGACTCCATGACTGACCTGTGAGTGGTGAATGATTTCAGAGGGACCTGGTGGTGAGGGGGTATGCTCAAGGTCAGTACACATGACTCCATGACTGACCTGTGAGTGGTGAGGGGGTGGGGGGTGCATGATGCTCAAGGTCAGTACACATGACTCCATGACTGACCTGTGAGTGGTGAGGGGGTGGGGGGTGCATGATGCTCAAGGTCAGTACACATGACTCCATGACTGACCTGTCTGCATGATGCTCAAGGTCAGTACACATGACTCCATGACTGACCTGTGAGTGGTGAGGGGGTGGGGGGTGCATGATGCTCAAGGTCAGTACACATGACTCCATGACTGACCTGTGAGTGGTGAGGGGGTGGGGGGTGCATGATGCTCAAGGTCAGTACACATGTTTGACTGACCTTAGTGGTGAGGGGGTGGGGGGTGCATGATGCTCAAGGTCAGTACACATGACTCCATGACTGACCTGTGAGTGGTGAGGGGGTGGGGGGTGCATGATGCTCAAGGTCAGTACACATGACTCCATGACTGACCTGTGAGTGGTGAGGGGGTGGGGGGTGCATGATGCTCAAGGTCAGTACACATGACTCCATGACTGACCTGTGAGTGGTGAGGGGGTGGGGGGTGCATGATGCTCAAGGTCAGTACACATGACTCCATGACTGACCTGTGAGTGGTGAGGGGGTGGGGGGTGCATGATGCTCAAGGTCAGTACACATGACTCCATGACTGACCTGTGAGTGGTGAGGGGGTGGGGGGTGCATGATGCTCAAGGTCAGTACACATGACTCCATGACTGACCTGTGAGTGGTGAGGGGGTGGGGGGTGCATGATGCTCAAGGTCAGTACACATGACTCCATGACTGACCTGTGAGTGGTGAGGGGGTGGGGGGTGCATGATGCTCAAGGTCAGTACACATGACTCCATGACTGACCTGTGAGTGGTGAGGGGGTGGGGGGTGCATGATGCTCAAGGTCAGTACACATGACTCCATGACTGACCTGTAAGTGGTGAGGGGGTGGGGGCTGCACGATGCTCAAGGTCAGTACACATGACTCCATGACTGACCTGTAAGTGGTGAGGGGGTGGGGGCTGCACGATGCTAGCCGGGCGTGGTTTCATCTTGAACAGGTGGAACTCTGCCTCCAGAACTCTCTCCCCAGAGTCTGTGCTGCCCTTGAGGTGCGACACCCTGTACATGTAGTGCTCCTCGTGGATGGGGTCTGCAACAGTACAGAAGAAGGAGGAAAATGAAGACGATAGTGATGAAGATAATGCTGCTGCTGCTGATGATGATGATGATGACGAAGCTCGAAGACGATGGTGATGACGATAACCACGACGATGAGGGGGATGAGGAGATCATAATGATGGTGATGATGATGATGATGTGTGTGTATTAAAAACAAAACGAAAAGAAAGAAATAAAACTTTGAAATGTAAGCATGATGCAAAAAGACAGGAAACACAAAAGCGAAAAGAAATTTACAAAAAGAAGGGAACACACAGAAATGCAAAGAATAGAACATATTGGAACACTACAGGTTTCTACCACGGATGTCCCATGTCCACCATAATTACCCTTAGAAGGGCAATAGGGTTATCGTGTAGGTTTTCTCGAAGTTTTAATGTTCACCACTACCACCTATATCACTGTGTTGCTATGGGGATAGAGAATAAGGGCATCGCTGCGCGGCAGATATGTCCTTTGCCCGTTACGCCCTGTACCTGCCCCGCCCTGTAACTGAACAAATGATCCTTGCAATCTTTGGCTGATACGCCTATATACCCTTGAAGGTAGTGCACATCCTTTACTGGGGTAACACCCTTAACACTGATACATATCTGTTGCTTGGCGACATTTAAATCCCACGTGGACAGCCCCATGTCCTCCTTGGTCCTTTGGGTGATACACAGGTCTACACACCCTTTACCAGAGTGCACATCCTTTACTGGAGTGTACGCCCTTAATTAGTGGGGTGCACACCCTTAACACGGAGACATGTCTACCACTCGGCGACATTTAAACCGGACCCCACGTGTCACATTTTCAGTGTGCTGCAATGTTTTCTACTCTTAGTATTACACCCCTCCTACCTAAGATTATCGCCCTTGCCTGTCACGAAGTAGCAGTATATAGCCACATAAAATTATCTGGCCCTGACTCGTCACTAGGTGGCATGGTCAACTCAGTCCTAAAATTATTGCCCTTTCGTGTTGCCAAGAAGGAGTATAAAGCCTCATTAGTAAATTGGTGGTCTTTGGCTTCTGGAGGGATTGCTTAGTTCTGGGGGAGGCATGCAGGTATGGTTACCGGGGGACTGTATTTGTGTGGGAGGCAGGCTGTGGGGTGTGCCCGGTCTGTCTGCAGCGTGCTAATTGGGCAGGTATGGTTACCGGAGGACTGTATTTGTGTGGGAGGCAGGCTGTGGGGTGTGCCCGGTCTGTCGGCAGAGTGCTAATTGGGCAGGTATGGTTACCGGGGGACTGTATTTGTGTGGGAGGCAGGCTGTGGGGTGTGCCCGGTCTGTCTGCAGCGTGCTAATTGGGCAGGTATGGTTACCGGGGGAAGGTGTGCACACGTCAGCCAGCTACAGACACCTTGTCAACTTGTGAGCATCTCCCTCACCCTCCCAGTTCCCCTCACACCTCTCTCTCTCTCTCTCTCTCTCTCTCTCTCTCTCTCTCTCTCTCTCTCTCTCTCTCTCTCTCTCTCTCTCTCTCTCTCTCCCTCCCATTCTTCACCAATCCCCCACCTACCCATCCACCCCCAGCTCAAACGCCCCCTTTACCGCCCCAAACAAATCCCTTACACAAATCTTCATCACGTCGCAACTATCGTCAGAAATGGCGTCTGCGACGTACTTAGCCAGAACCGAAAGCAAAGCCAGTGTAGGTGATATCATTCGATTATTTTGCAGTGAAGGGTGTTCCGATTACAACTGTATTTCTTTATTTCTATTATTTATGTCAATATCTATGCTTACTTATCCATGTATTCATTTATTCGTTTATTAGCTTAAACGAATGTTATTGAAAATCACCCCCATTGTAATCCAGCAACATTCACAAATGCAAACGAGCACAAGCTTAAAGTGTATGCAAGGCTATGTGGGAAACACAACTAATTTAGACGGTATTAGCTGCCACAGGTAATAAGACAATGGCACACAACATAATAATGAAATGAAATTAATAACAAGCAAAAGGGGACATTAAGACAAGTTAACAAGTGCAGCAATTTGCTAGTTTGTTTGATCTTTTCTACACTCTTCAAAATCCTCTTCCAGCAGTCAAAAATACGGGGGCGGCCCAGTGGATCTAACCCCACTGGGTCTAATCCCGCCGGATCTATTCCCAATGAGTCTAATTCCCGCTCAATCTAAATCCGGTTTGGGTCATCTAGGCACCTGCACCGTTTGTTGTAATGTTGCTAATAAAAGAGACTGTAAAGACATGGTGTTCGACACTGTTAACTTGATTAGATCGACAGGGACAACTAGCAGTATTGCTCAAATCCGGATTTAGACCGAGCGGCACAGCAACTGCCCTCCAAAACTGCTCATGCAAGGAACAATAGAGTAGACCGAGCGGCACAGCAACTGCCCTCCAAAACTGCTCATGCAAGGAACAATAGAGTAGACCGAGCGGCACAGCAACTGCCCTCCAAAACTGCTCATGCAAGGAACAATAGAGTAGATCGAGCGGTAATAGATCCGCCGGACCCTCCCCCCAAATACAGGACTCTGGAGATAACAAAAGAAAACTGAAACGTGTCTATCGCCAAGAGCAGTGATGTATTACAATAACGTTTAGGATAGGGAGAGATGTATTACAATAACGTTTAGGATAGGGAGAGATGTATTACAATAACGTTTAGGATAGGGAGAGATGTATTACAATAACGTTTAGGATAGGGAGAGATGTATTACAATAACGTTTAGGATAGGGAGAGATGCATTACAATAACGTTTAGGATAGGGAGAGATGTATTACAATAACGTTTAGGATAGGGAGAGATGTTTAGGATATTATTACAATAACGTTTAGGATAGGGAGAGAACGTGTATTACAATAACGTTTAGGATAGGGAGAGATGTATTACAATAACGTTTAGGATAGGGAGAGATGTATTACAATAACGTTTAGGATAGGGAGAGGTGTATTACAATAACGTTTAGGATTGGGAGAGATGTATTACAATAACGTTTAGGATAGGGAGAGATGTGTTTAGGATAGGGAGAGATGTATTACAATAACGTTTAGGATAGGGAGAGATGTATTACAATAACGTTTAGGATAGGGAGAGGATGTATTACAATAACGTTTAGGATAGGGAGAGATGTATTACAATAACGTTTAGTATTACAATAACGTTTAGGATAGGGAGAGATGCATTACAATAACGTTTAGGATAGGGAGAGATGTATTACAATAACGTTTAGGATAGGGAGAGGATGGGAGAGATGTATTACAATAACGTTTAGGATAGGGAGAGGATGTGTACTACAATAACGTTTAGGATAGGGAGAGATGTATTACAATAACGTTTAGGATAGGGAGAGGTGTATACAATAACGTTTAGGATAGGGAGAGATGTATTACAATAACGTTTAGGATAGGGAGAGATACAATAACGTTTAGGATAGGGAGAGATGTATTACAATAACGTTTAGGATAGGGAGAGATGTATTACAATAACGTTTAGGATTGTATTACAATAACGTTTAGGATAGGGAGAGATGTATTACAATAACGTTTAGGATAGGGAGAGATGTATTACAATAACGTTTAGGATAGGGAGAGATGTGTATTACAATAACGTTTAGGATAGGGAGAGATGTATTACAATAACGTTTAGGATAGGGAGAGGATGTATTACAATAACGTTTAGGATAGGGAGAGATGTATTACAATAACGTTTAGGATAGGGAGAGATGTATTACAATAACGTTTAGGATAGGGAGAGATGTATTACAATAACGTTTAGGATAGGGAGAGATGTATTACAATAACGTTTAGGATAGGGAGAGATGTATTACAATAACGTTTAGGATAGGGAGAGATGTATTACAATAACGTTTAGGATAGGGAGAGATGTATTACAATAACGTTTAGGATAGGGAGAGGGAGAGATGTATTACAAACGTTTAGGTTTAGAGATTACAATAACGGGATAGGGAGAGATGTATTACAATAACGTTTAGGATAGGGAGAGATGTATTACAATAACGTTTAGGATAGGGAGAGATGTATTACAATAACGTTTAGGATTGGGAGAGATGTATTACAATAACGTTTAGGATAGGAGGTGTATTACAATAACGTTTAGGATAGGGAGAGATGTATTACAATAACGTTTAGAGTTTAGGATAGGGAGAGATGTATTACAATAACGTTTAGGATAGGGAGAGATGTATTACAATAACGTTTAGGATAGGGAGAGATGTATTACAATAACGTTTAGGATAGGGAGAGATGTATTACAATAACGTTTAGGATAGGGAGAGGATGTATTACAATAACGTTTAGGATAGGGAGAGATGTATTACAATAACGTTTAGGATAGGGAGAGATGTATTACAATAACGTTTAGGATAGGGAGAGATGTATTACAATAACGTTTAGGATAGGGAGAGATGTATTACAATAACGTTTAGGATAGGGAGAGATGCATTACAATAACGTTTAGGATAGGGAGAGGTGTTTAGGATAGGGAGAGATGTATTACACATAACGTTTAGGATAGGGAGAGATGCATTACAATAGGACGTCGTTACTAGCCTGCGGCCAATGGATCCCATGACCTGCCTGACAATAACACTGTTGCTCAAACCTTTAGGATAACAACACTGACACTCCTTGAGAGAGAGAGAGAGAGAGAGAGAGAGAGATTACAATAACGTTTAGAGAGAGGATTGAGACAGAGTTTAGAGAGAGATGAGAGAGGATAGGGAGAGATGTATTAGAGAGAGAGAGAGAGACAATAACGAGAGAGAGGAGAGAGAGAGAGAGAGAGAGAGAGATAGGGAGAGATGAATTACAATAAGTTTAGAGAGAGAGAGAGAGAGAGAGAGAGAGAGAGAGAGAGAAAACTCAGAACTCAGAACTCAGAACATTTTTAATGATTAGGCCATCTGCCCGTATCAAGAAGGGGAGGTGAGGGGAAGGGGTGTTGGTGTAGATACATTGATCATTCATAGATAAGGGAAAAGAAAAATAAACATAAAAAGTAAACAATAATGATCGAACCCAATCCAAAGTAAACCAACCAAGGGAACACATAGCAAGGCATAAGAAAGGGAAGTGGAAGGAACATACATAAATGGTATGAAGTATTACGAGCAGCGACATCAACTATTGTCAGCTGTTGTATCTTACATTAACAAAAATTACCACGTGCAATAATTAAGTGAGGAATGGGAGGAAATAATTTCATAATTATACACATTTCATTCCTCTATGTGTCTCGCACGCGCACACGCACACATACACAAACACACACACACTTACACACACACACACACACACACACACACACACACACACACACACACACACACACACACACACACACACACACACACACACACGCGCGCGCGCGCACACACACACACGTTCGCACACATCAACGCACGCACGCATGCACAATATCAATGCATAATTAACCAGCTTAGTAGTAAAAAGAGTACCATGAAGTGAAATCACATTCTTAAGGATCGAGGAAGTGTTTTATTCTGTTTAACTGAAATATAATAGAGAGAGAGAGAGAGAGAGAGAGAGAGAGAGAGAGAGAGAGAGAGAGAGAGAGAGAGAGAGAGAGAGAGAGAGAGAGAGAGAGAGAGAGAGAGAGAGAGAGAGAGAGAGAGAGAGAGAGAGAGAGAGAGAGAGAGAGAGAGAGAGAGAGAGAGAGAGAGAGAGAGAGAGAGAGAGAGAGAGAGAGAGAGAGAGAGAGAGAGAAGAGAAAGAGAGAGAGAGTGAAAGAGAGAGAGAGAGAGAGAGAGAGAGAGAGAGAGAGAGAGAGAGAGAGAGAGAGAGAGAGAGAGAGAGAGAGAGAGAGAGAGAGAGAGAGAGAGAGAGAGAGAGAGAGAGAGAGAGAGAGAGAGAGAGAGAGAGAGAGAGAGAGAGAGAGAGAGATGTTTAGTGTTGGCCAACTTTTGTTTAATCGATTATTATGTTTGCATTTTCTCTTGTTAAGTGATTATTTTATATTTATTTACCATTTTGAATTTTGATTTGTTGCTTAATTAATTATATGTCTGATCTTTATGTGTAAATAAAATGTTCTCTTCTTCTTTTGGTGTTAAGAAGAGGGGTAGCTGAAGAATGTGTATTCCGAGTGTTCATTGTCCGCACCGGTTGGTGTTAAGAAGAGGGGGTAGCTGAAGAATGTGTATTCCCCGAGTGTTCATTGTCCGCACTGGTTGGTGTTAAGAAGAGGGGGTAGCTGAAGAATGTGTATTCCCCGAGTGTTCATTGTCCGCACCGGTTGGTGTTAAGAAGAGGGGGTAGCTAAAGAATGTGTATTCCCCGAGTGTTCATTGTCCGCACTGGTTGGTGTTAAGAAGAGGGGGTAGCTAAAGAATGTGTATTCCCCGAGTGTTCATTGTCCGCACCGGTTGGTGTTAAGAAGAGGGGGTAGCTGAAGAATGTGTATTCCCCGAGTGTTCATTGTCCGCACCGGTTGGGAGGAGTGATAGCGCGTGCTGGCGGAGTGTGCTGTCTGCTTGCGTGTTTGTATGAGAGTGACCGACAGTATGACAGACTGGGTTTCTGTCTTGGCATAGGTGTGCACTGTGTCAGTGCTTTCAGGTTTTTAAGAAGAGGGGGTCAGGAAGGTATCTGTTGGTGTCACGAACTCCCCCCCCACCCCCCTGGCGGACTCAAGAGTGACCGACAGTCCCCCATAGGTGTGCACTGTGTCAGTGCCACCCCCCCCCCCCCCCCCCCTCCCACCCCCCCCCACCCCAGTGCCCGCACATCTGTAGAGGGCTGTTAGGGGTACACAAAAGGACAATGAAAATACCCGTTCTAGCAGAACTAGGAAGATTTCCAATCTCACTTAACACAATAGGACAAGTAATATCATTTTGGGTACATATAATCGAGTCAAAAGAAGACAGCTACATTAAGCAAGCATATGATGATATGATATCAGCTGAAGTTCGAAATAAAGCACCTTGGATAACATATGTTAAATCTTTGCTTCAAACACTGGGCTTCTCACATATATGGAAAAATCAGGGCACTTTTAATATTAAAAGACTTAGATAGTCATTAATTAATACATTGAAAGAATATTATGTACAGTTTTGGAAAACCACTAAAGGCAGTGGTGCCTCAAGGCTTCAATTCTATAACATAGTCACACAGTCTTACAATATCCAGCCATATCTAACAACATGCAAGAACGTGAAACATAAAACAGCTCTATGTCGCTTAAGATTAAGTCAACACGACCTTCACATTGAAAGGGGTCGCCATCGCAATATCCCAAGAGAAGACAGACTTTGTCAATCTTGTAGCGTGGTGGAGGATGAACTTCATTTTCTAGATGCATGTACACTGTATACCGATTTGCGGCTTGCTCTTATTAATGGTATTAACAGACAGATGCATTCTTCATTGTTAACAGATTTTCAGTCTCCAAGTCTCATACTGAAATCAAATTCCTTTCAACCTGAAATAGCAAGATACATTTATGAATGCTTTGCTGTCCGCAGTAAATAATTAGCAAGAATATACAAATGTTGTATTATTATTTTTATCTGCTGTATTTACTTCGTCACGAATTTTACCTTGTGCTTTTTGTTTATTTTCTTTCTTCCGTGGTATGTACTTACTACTTCTGTGTCAATAATTCCTTGGATGGTTTTACGACAAATAAAAGAGTTTGAGTTTGAGTTTTGAGTTTTTCTGTCAGCTGGCAGAGACGCACTAGTCAATAGTGTTTACCAACAGTGGAACGATCACCAAACATTGGAACAAGGGGAAAAGGCCTCTGGGCACTAAACCTTTCCTCAGCTAACGTGTCTGTGCCACAAAGTGGCGCCTCTACCTGCCTTCAACGCACCTCCACAATGAGAAAAGAAAGTATATTTTCCAAAAAATAGAAAAAACAACAACTCAAAAACAAAACAAACAACGGAAACAAAAACAAAAGCAGAAAACTTATAAACCAAACTGAAAAGTGGAGCTGTTTCTAAAGGGTTATGCATTTTCTCGGTGTTGCGTGTGCATGTGTGTGTGTGTGTGTGTGTGTGTGTGTGTGTGTGTGTGTGTGTGTGTGTGTGTGTGTGTGTGTGTGTGTGTGTGTGTGTGTGTGTGAGGGAGAGAAAGAGAGAGAGAGAGAGAGAGTCTACGGAAAGGCATAATGTTGAGATATGCCCAGGAAGCTAGAAATAAAAAGCAAGCAAGAAATAAATGAATGGGTTGAATGTTAAATACATGAATGAATGAACAAGTGAAAGAATGAAAGAGTGAATGAATGAATGAACTTGGATACGGAAAATGGCGACGAGAAGCACAATTTGACAAGTATGTTAAAAGGCCAACGAACAGGCCTACCTCACTAATACATAGTTTGGAGAACAACATACATTGGCCCGCTTGGCAAAAGAAGCCACTTTGTTACGTGATAAGCTTAGCAGTCAATAGATGAAGGAGACGCAATAAACAAGCAGGCTTTCACTCAGTTTCAGTCTCGCCTACTTCGTCTTCTTCTGCGAACGTGCGCCCGCATGCGTGAAAATGTGCAGAGAGTATGTGTGTGTGTGTGTGTGTGTGTGTGTGTGTGTGAGAGAGAGAGAGAGAGAGAGAGAGAGAGAGAGAGAGAGAGACACTGGACACTGGAGGAAAACTTTATTTGACAAGGATAAAGAGATGATTCTTACAGAGAAACAAAAAACATTTGAGAGATTGTTTATACATACCTATAAAAAAAAAAAAAAAAAATGACAAAAGATTTAAAAAAAAAAAAAAAAAAAAAAAAAAAAAAAAAAAAAAAAAAACCCATTGTGAGACAAATAATTGATGACAAGTAGGAGGTGAAAGAACATCAATCCAGACACATTTAACAAGCAGTTTAAAGGCAAACAAATAAACAAAGCACAGACTTACTGAATATACCATGAATCACATGTAGAGTACACAAGGCAGAGAGTTATACAGTGTGCGTTCAAAATGACACAGGATTTAAGCAGGGCTGTGTTATGTTTGCCCGCACCATCTTTTTGTGTGAGATGGAAGGGCATAACTGAATGGCAGAGGGAAGGGAATTCCAAATTGAGGAACCTGAGAAGGCAAAACTTGCGCGTAGTTGCTGCGATGTGATGCCGGGGTGTGTGTATGTGTGTGTGCCCCCACAAACACGGGCATTTAAAAAAGGAGAGTATTATGTAGACTATACGTGCGCAAGACTATGGCGAAAATGCTAAAGAACATTACTGACAACGGAATGTTTATCATAATTTCTGTTAACGCTATCAACGGGTGTAAAATTTGCATTATGCAAATGAGGAAGGTGTGAAAGCTGTGCCCAAGGGCGACAACTGATTAGAGTGACAGGCCCACGTGCTGTGACTGTTCAATGCCTTGTCGGGTGACAGGAATAACACCGAATCTACAATGCAGCCTAAGGTCGAAAAAACATGGCGAATGTAACATTGCCGCCTAACCTCGAATTTTCCCTAAAATTATACCGTGTCGCCTAAGACCGAATATACAGTACAGCCTAAGACCGAATTTACCATGTCGCCCAAGACCGAATATACAGTGCAGCCCAACTGACACAGAATGTAAAATGCAGCCTAAAATCGAAATGTGCCATGCAGCCTAAGACCGAATATGCAGTGTAGCCTAAAACCAAAATATACAGTGCTGCCTAACACCGAATATACATTGCAGCCTAACACCGAATATACAGTGCAGCATAACACCGAATATAAAGTTCAGTCTGACATGGAATATGACAGTGCAGCCTAACAGTGATCACCATATCTTGCATCGTATATTCGGCCTTAGGCTGCAATGTATATTCGGTGTTATTCCGCTTTCCTATTGTAATCTTAAAGTATTTAACTTGATCTTGGGGGTGGGGGTGGTATTACCATCGTACATGGCGAAAGCCGATACGCGACGTTAAACTGAACTTCCATGGGGGTGGTGGTATTGGACGAATCGAGCATAAGTTCACAAAAATCTCGACCCAAAAAATTAAAGAAGTGCGAACAAGATTGCGACAGAGAAGAGAGAGAGAGAGAGGGGGGGGGGGGGGGGGGGGGGGGGGGGGGGGGGGGTGCGGGCTTCGGTGTTAGGCTGCACCTATATTCGGTGTTAGGCGACATGGTATATTTCGGCATTAGGCTGCACTGTAGATTCGGTCTTAGGATGCACTGAAGATTCGGTGTTAGACGACATGGTACATTTCGGTATTAGGCTACATCGTACATTCGTATATTCGGCCTTAGGCTGCAATGTATATTCGGTGTTATTCCGCGTTCCCGCCTTGTCGATGTCAGCGTTAAGCGGCTGTGATAAGGCACGCACTGACACATGTACCGGAACATCGGAGATTTGAAAATATCACAAACATGCACGCGCGCATAAGCACATGCGCTTACGCGTACGCACGCATACACATAGGCCTACGTGCTAACGTACAGCGCTAAGCGTGCATGGTATTAATTACAAATTAACACTGCGAATCATTTAACAGAGAGCACATAGTTTTTATTTGACTCAAGGCGGACGAATAATACCAACAAACTTTGCACAAACAACAGCGAGCCAAGAAATAACACCCATATAACTCACTCTTAGCATAACGCTGTCATTACTATTAGTGTTTCAGGAATGGCTGTTACAATAGGGAAGTGGGCTGTGCTGGATCTGTATCCAAATCGCTACTGCTGTCATTTTTGAAAGAAACAAATCATTTCAGCGCTTATTTGACTGCTTTGTTTTTTTGTTTTTAATTTTTTTGTTTTCATGTCAAATCTGTAAACATATTTATTTTAAGAAAAGTTAATTGCATAACAATAATGAACATACTATTATTATATCACAGCATATTCTGTTGATGTGACAGCGAAAATAATTACTTGTATGAATAGAGAGAGTGAGAATGATGGGGGGGGGGGGGGGGGGTGGGCCATGGGTGAGTGGGTATATAAATGTAAAAAAACACCCTATTAGCAAGTAATTATGTCCCATATGTGCCTTCCCAGGTCGAGAGGACGTAAAATTCTAGATAACTATTAGCATGTAATGTATCCTTGTAGACTTTGATTTGTAGGTATTATGTTTGTACATAAAAAAGATGGAGTCTATTTTCTCAAATTTCGATGTTATGGCATAGTTGGGTTGTTAATAAGTTGGGTTGTTAATAAGTTGGGTTGTTAATAAGTTGGGTTGTTAATAAGTTGTTGTTTTTTAGGTTTTTTATTTTTTATTGATGTTTGCATTAATTTTTGTTTGAATGTGCAAATCATTGGAGAAAAGAGAACCTTCTTTGAAAGGGGAAAAAAAAGAAGAAAAAAAAGAAGAAGAAATAACACCCACGTTGACCCTCCATGCTTTGCCCAAACACGACAGGAAGAAGAAGAAGAAATAACACCCACGTTGACCCTCCATGCTTTGCCCAAACACGACAGGAAAAAGAAGAAGAAATAACACCCACGTTGACCCTCCATGCTTTGCCCAAACACAACAGGAAAAAGAAGAAGAAATAACACCCACGTTGACCCTCCATGCTTTGCCCAAACACGACAGGAAAAAGAAGAAGAAATAACACCCACGTTGACCCTCCATGCTTTGCCCAAACACGACAGGAAGAAGAAGAAGAAATAACACCCACGTTGACCCTCCATGCTTTGCCCAAACACGACAGGAAAAAGACAGACAGATAAACTGAGAAAGAAAGAACAGAAACAAAGTCGATCAAGCACTGACTAAACCAATAGATAAATCCATGAATTAAGAGACAAACAACTTTGTTCAGGTTGGAGGTAGCACCTCAGGCCTGCTCTTCAGACAAGGGAAACACAAAAGCAACCACAAAGTTCAAGCAATGTTTAGCCTAATTATTATTAATTGTTTTAATCATCTTCGTTTTTGTTTCTGTTTGAGCGTTTTCATTCTTTTAATTCCCGTTATAAATTAAATAAATGATTGATGTATTAACGTCACACAATAATTGGATCTTTTTGAAAACATATAATACATTAGGAATAAATTTACGGTACCAATGGTTGCAAAAGGTACACGCAGAATGCTTAAATAATTTATAGGAAAATCGATTTGCTTAACCTAAAATAAACACATCCAAAACTGATGATTATGCTGTTGGTAATCGTCACACATTGGAGGCCAGACAATAATCATTAGTGAAATGGAACTGATGATTATGCTGTTGGTAATCGTCACAAATTGGAGGCCAGACAATAATCATTAGTGAAATGGAACTGATGATTATGCTGTTGGTAATCGTCACACATTGGAGGCCAGACAATAATCATTAGTGAAATGGAACTGATGATTATGCTGTTGGTAATCGTCACAAATTGGAGGCCAGACAATAATCATTAGTGAAATGGAACTGCTCGAAAAGGAGCAAGGTAGAGCACTGAAATGCTCACGTGACACAGTATGGAAAACAAAGCAACACTTTGTCCAGAGGAAATGTAATTAGGCCTATTACAATGAAGATTAAAAAAAATACAATGCTTACAACAATTGGTTTGAAAAAACTCAAACAAACTACCGTGAATACTGGACATCAATCTGCAGCCAACTGAGGAGCAGAGAGACGATGGGAAAGACGGAACATGAAAAACGATGTTTTAAATCATGGTTGGTTTTCATAACAATTTAGTGGCAAACAAAATGTCTGCTTCAATATCTTATACATCACTTTTCTCACCGAAAGTAAAGACGAACAGCAAAACCCCGTTTTCCTTTCTATCATTAACTAGGCCTATTATTTACCATGCATCATTTCGCAAAAAACAAAAAGCATTTTTTAAAAATACCAAGAAAGGAACTTGGCTACTGAATGTCTGGGAAAAAAGAAGAAGAACCCCCCCCCCCCCCCCCCCCCCCCCCCCCCCCCCCCCCCCCCCCCCCCCGAAGACCGCTGGACAGATAGAAATAAAGATATGAAGGAAGAAGCAAGCCAACAAACAAACAAATAAATACGGCTAAGCAAATTATTCTTCCTAAGTAAGTAAGTAAACAAGTGACTTAATAAGTGACGAAAGAAAGAATGAAAGAAAGAAAGACAGAAAATATACTTAAAACAAGCATTCCATCCAACACACGCAATAGTGTCCGACGTACCTGTGTCCGGCAGGCTCCTGACGGTGTGGGCGTTGTAGGGGCTGTGGGCCCTGGTCAGCCCCGCACTGTCCGCCACACAGCGGTACAGGTCAGTCATGTACTGAGGGGGGGTCCCCCGCCTCACGTCCTCAGGAATCCGCATGATCCCGAACACCCGGGACAGCCTGGATAAAGGGTCATCCTCCTCTGTCTCCACCCCTCGCCCAGGACCTTGACCTTGACCCGACCCTCTGGAGCGACCTTGAACCCCGGAGGTCGTCAAGAGGAGGAGAAGGAGCAAGAAGGTCCAAGGTGAAACGTGCCAACTCCGCCCCTTTAGGAAATGTATTTCACGAGTCTGTGTCGCTTCGGAGAACCAGGACTTGGTTTGAGTTGATGAGTAGCTGTATGTGTGTGGAGAGGGGGTGGTGAAAGTAAGGGTAGGGGAGGTAGTTCTCCCCCTTCTTCCCTCCCCTGTAGTCATCTGTGGCGATTCTCCTCTGTTGCTTCTGCTCAGAGCACGTGACATGTCGGTTTGGAATAACACTTTGGAGGTTGCACAAATTACATGTTGTCGGTTAATTTCAATGTAGTTCCATCACAATGACAGTGGCCCTTGTTGTTGCAATGTTAGCGGGCACGCATGTCATTTAAAAAACAAATGTCTGGCGAAGAAAGGGTTAAGCGTAAGGCCCTAATGCATCATTTCCACGTCTTGTTAGATTTCTGTTAGTAATAATACGTTGATTTATGTTGATTATAATACGTTGATTTATGTTGATTATAATACGTTGATTTATGTTGATTATAATACGTTGATCGTTAATTTATGTTGATTATAATACGTTGATCTATGTTGATTATAATACGTTGATTTATGTTGATAATAATACGTTGATTTATGTTGATTATAATACGTTGATCTATGTTGATTATAATACGTTAATTGATGTTGATTATAATACGTTGATTTATGTTGACAATAATACGTTGATTTATGTTGATTATAATACGTTGATTTATGTTGATTATAATACGTTGATTTATGTTGATAATAATACGTTGATTTAAGTTGATTATAATACGTTGATTTATGTTGATTATAATACGTTGATTTATGTTGATAATAATACGTTGATTTATGTTGATTATAATACGTTGATTTATGTTGATTATAATACGTTGATTTATGTTGATAATAATACGTTGATTTATGTTGATAATAATACGTTGATTTATGCTAATAATACGTTGACAATCTTTTGATGTTGATAATAATACGTTGATTTATGTTGATAATAATACGTTGATTTATGTTGATTGGATAGGCCTACGTTCATTTATGTTGATAATAATACGTTGATTTATGGTACTAATAATACGTTGATTTATGTTGATAATAATACGTTGATTTATGCTAATAATACGTTGACAATCTTTTGACGTCTTTGGTTTCATCACATTTTGAATACAATGATATCTGGCAATCATCAAAAAGCTTGAAAAAAAACCCACGTCATTTTGAGGTAATTTTGTATCTCTATATTAGGCCTACATTGACAGTTCCTTTTTATTAGGTGTATATTAAAAAGAGTATTAGATCGAAAAGGTGTCTTTTAACTTTCAATCAATGATCACCGTCGTCAAAAAACACCATTCTTTATCATCGACCAAAGCCAACACGATGCTGGCCAGTCCAAATAAATGGTTACTTTCTCTTTCACAACAGAGCTCACGCGTTTCTCTATAACTGATTGCGATTGCTGAGTCTCCACAAACTCCTATTTCTCATAACAGCTTGTCCGTGGCTGTTTGCACGCCGGGCCAAATACCCGAAGTTGCTGTGAAGTGAGAGTAAGGGAATGCTCGGAAGGGCAGGGTTTGTTTGTGCCAGTGGCTTACCACCCCACACACACTGCTTTCAATCAGCTGCGGTGGGACGGAGGCGGGGCAAAGGGGCACACTCACACCGACACTCACACCCGGCGTCACACCCGGCGTCACACGTACCCGGCGTGACCCAGTTCAGCTTTGTCCCCTCCCACTTCCAGAGAAAGAGAATTTGGGCCCAATAGTGAAAGCACACAAGCTTAGGATAATGTCTTTTTTCTTCTTAATTTAATTTAACCCATTGGATGCCATATAGCGTATCACGTACTGACTTGATGACATCACTGATGACGTCATCAGATGAAGAGGAATAACTCTGATATGCTGGGTTTTGCTCTAACACATCCAAGGGAGTTACAGGCCGTTATGCCAGATTGGCTCTATCAGTTGTCTTTTTCACGTCATGATTTGTACAATAATTTTACAATTTATGTTTCTCTGGCAGTCAAGTCAACAAGGGTGATAAATACTTGGAAGCAATGACCCAACAATAGTGACACCAACAGGACAGTCAAGAGTAAAGAAAGAAAGTCCAGCGGGATGTTGATTTAAAAAAGAAACAAATCGCATAGAAAGCTATGTTGAGTAAATTAGCTGAAGCAGTCACAATGATGAATCAAGTACTGAGGTAGGGCACGATCTGATTCCACGAAATAAAAAGTCTGTAAAATGTCTTAAGTTCGCAAGCGCTTTTTTTCTAAGCTATGTTATGCTAACATGCTATGCTTAGTTATACTATGCTATATTGTGAAATACCACCCTACATCATGGCATGCTATGATATAGCGCACTATGCCAACAGACTATAGTCTCTGTTACATTCTCTCTGCCATGCCATGCTATGATATAGCGCACTATGCCCACAGACTATAGTCTCTGTTACATTCTCTCTGCCATGTCATGCTATGATATAGCGCACTGTGCCAACAGACTATAGTCTCTGTTACATTCTCTCTGCCATGCCATGCTATGATATAGCGCACTATGCCCACAGACTATAGTCTCTGTTACATTCTCTCTGCCATGTCATGCTATGATATAGCGCACTGTGCCAACAGACTATAGTCTCTGTTACATTCTCTCTGCCATGCCATGCTATGATATAGCGCACTATGCCCACAGACTATAGTCTCTGTTACATTCTCTCTGCCATGTCATGCTATGATATAGCGCACTATGCCCACAGACTATAGTCTCTGTTACATTCTCTCTGCCATGTCATGCTATGATATAGCGCACTGTGCCAACAGACTATAGTCTCTGTTACATTCTCTCTGCCATGCCATGCTATGATATAGCGCACTATGCCCACAGACTATAGTCTCTGTTACATTCTCTCTGCCATGCCATGCTATGATATAGCGCACTATGCCCACAGACTATAGTCTCTGTTACATTCTCTCTGCCATGCCATGCTATGATATAGCGCACTATGCCCACAGACTATAGTCTCTGTTACATTCTCTCTGCCATGCCGCGCTATGACATAGCGCACTGTGCCAACAGACTATAGTCTCTGTTACATTCTCTCTGCCATGTCATGCTATGATATAGCGCACTATGCCCACAGACTATAGTCTCTGTTACATTCTCTCTGCCATGCCATGCTATGATATAGCGCACTATGCCCACAGACTATAGTCTCTGTTACATTCTCTCTGCCATGCCGCGCTATGACATAGCGCACTGTGCCAACAGACTATAGTCTCTGTTACATTCTCTCTGCCATGTCATGCTATGATATAGCGCACTATGCCCACAGACTATAGTCTCTGTTACATTCTCTCTGCCATGCCATGCTATGATATAGCGCACTATGCCCACAGACTATAGTCTCTGTTACATTCTCTCTGCCATGCCGCGCTATGACATAGCGCACTGTGCCCACAGACTGTAGTCTCTGTTACATTCTCTCTGCCATGCCATGCTATGATATAGCGCACTATGCCCACAGACTATTGTCTCTGTTACATTCTCTCTGCCATGCCGCGCTATGACATAGCGCACTGTGCCAACAGACTATAGTCTCTGTTACATTCTCTCTGCCATGCCATGCTATGATATAGCGCACTATGCCCACAGACTATTGTCTCTGTTACATTCTCTCTGCCATGCCGCGCTGATGCCAAGGGCGCAGCATTTTAGAAATAGCGCCGTGGCTTAACCTAGTGGCGGTGTGGTTCCCTCCATAGACTATGGCTTCACGGCCCGACACCTGGCCACTGCTCAAAGACTGAAGGCGGCATGCAAGGGACATGTGGATGCCAAGGAAGTCACACAGATCGCTCTGTCCAAAGCCGCCGATCAAGCCCTCGGCATATTGTCGGTCCCTGTGATGGCTTAATCCGAGCCACACTGCACGCGATGCACTCACGTGACCTCGGATTAACGCCCCGTCTGACCAGGATTAACCTCTGACCTCACTCGGATTAACCCTGCACCTGGCCAGTCTTTGTTGATTAGGATCCACTTGCACTGACATAGCGCTTTGCCTGTGGCTCCAACAACGACCATTGAAGTACTTGACCCTTTCACCGCCAAAGTCGTATTTTATCACCACAGTGATTTAACGCCACAGTGATTTAACGCCAATGTCACTAAAAGGCATCAAATTGGGGACTTTTATCCAAAGACCCTATTGTCTTAGTTTTGGGAAGTAAGGATAGACCTTATTTTATATATGTCACGGAAGAATCCCCAATACTGCAGATGGATTTTGTTCTCTACTCAGGTAAATTTGATGAACATTTTTAGCTGAAATCTGGCTGGCGGTGAAAGGGTTAAGTAGGAGGAAAGAGAACGGTGAGGTTTGTGAGCAGCGAACACTGTTGTTTTCAGTTTCCCAATCAGTACTTGCAATGACAAAATGCAGACAGTGATAAGACAAAGAACACAGCCTGAAAACGACTGCCCAATCAGTACTTGCAATGACAAAATGCAGACAGTGATAAGACAAAGAACACAGCCTGAAAACGACTGCCCAATCAGTACTTGCAATGACAAAATGCAGACAGTGATAAAACAAAGAACACAGCCTGAAAACGACTGTACGAAATTTCTGACATCTATTAGGCCCTACCTGATCAATAATTACAGATAAATTAAAACCGAATCTCACGTGCAACTGTAAGGACACATGTTGTGCAAGATTTTTCACGGCGAACAATCTATGAAAGATTAACAGAACATTTGAAGCGCTCACTGTGACTAAGCGGAAAAGTAGGCCTATAGGAATCGGTCTAGTCTTTAGCAGAGCGATACGAGGCGCAATATGCTTAATTAAACAATGAACGTCAGCCTAATAGAGTTAACCTTACACATGCATCATCGCTTGATGGACAAAATCAGGGAGTTGTTTCACAAGGACTAACGTTCCGTTGCGCTCGCTAAAATAGGCAAAAACGGTCTAAGAAACACCCTTCGTTTGCCGATAGTTCGCGTGACGTTTTGTTCTTGTCAAACACCGAGCAAGCGGCGAACTATCCGGAACTAGTAGGGGATGAATACATTTCTTGTTGTTGATTGGTCCATTAAAGTTTGGTTAAAATAATACTTTTTTTTAACAATCAGAGAACAGCTTGTAATATTCTTCCGCAAACGTTTTACTGTTTCTTGTCGTAACAGTTATGCGCGCGGCGACTGTCATCTAGAGAAACTAAACCCATGAACGGTCTGTTCCGGCTAAACGTTGTTCTGATTGGCTACAAGGCCAATCCAATCCAATCCTGCGGCCCACTGCCCCGCAAATTGCTGACGAAAATAAGAAAAAAAGGAGACAGTTTGACATTCCCTATCCGAAAATGGCAGCTAAAGTTCTAGTAGCCACTCCCTTCACACCTAGGGTGTCACACCTAGCGGCTGTGGATTGGCTCTGAGCAGTGAACTGTTTTTAAATGGCTTTAACACCGCGTTGGACAAATCTCTCTCTCTCTCTCTCTCTCTCTCTCTCTCTCTCTCTCTCTCTCTCTCTCTCTCTCTCTCTCTCTCTCTCTCTCTCTCTCTCTCTCTCTCTCTCTCTCTCTTGAAATATCCGTTCTATCCCTGTTCGGTTAAATAGTTTATTCCTGGATTTACACGTTGGACTGTAGAGGGGAAGTATTGTTTTTATTTTGATCTTGATGGTTTTTTGCTCCTTCTGTTGCCTACTTTTTGCTCCTTTTGCTATATTTGATGTTTGCTGTTTAATTGTTTGTCTGTGTTGATAAAGGCGCATTCGCCGAAATATCCAGTAGTTTTGTTTTGTCTCTTGTGAATAAAATAACGTCACTTTACACTTGTCGTGTAGTTGTTTGTTTGCTGTATGTTCCAGTGACGTTGCAGTCTGTTTCATTTTTTTTATTCCTGTTTAGTTGGACATACATTTTTGAGTATTAAGCAATTGGCGCAAACCCCCTGCCCCCTTCCATTAAACAAACAAATAAGAAAGTAAGAAGAAAAAAAGAAACCTTCGCGATTCGCCCAAACCAACACACAAAAAGACACTACACTAAAAAGAAAGCGCATTCTCATTCACACCAAAACCAACAAATTCAAATCAGTGTGGAGTTATTTTCAGTTCGGTCACTGCACCAAGAAACAGACACATAAAACAAGCGCGGATTCGCAATCGTTTGTGGCGTGCGACAATTTTGGACCGACCGACCGACCGACAAAGTGAGTTATAGGTTTGTGGCTTGTGCCACAAACAAAAACTGACAATGAAAATAATATGAACTTCCATCACAGCTCCTGCATTTGGTGGGTGGTGTTTTTTAAAGTCCTGTTAGCAAAAGCTCTTAGGACAAAGTTCCCGAAGACTGGGTTTTCAAACCCTCCTGCATTCCTTAAACGTTCTAAGGTAGGTTCTTGGCATTGGGTGCCACGTATTCCCAGAGATTCATGCATGCAATACGGAAAGAATGGAGCTGTCCTTGCTATTCGGAAATACAGAAATAATATTTAGATGTTTCGGTCCAAGAGCCAATTAAATCTTAGCCGAAAGATCCGGTTTTTGACAATTAGCATAGGTACGCTTAGAGCTTAAGTTAGCTCTAAGCGTCTGTGCTACATCCAAGCAGTAGGATTGGAAAACAGAACACGACGAATAATGCATTTCACAGTACACATCCAAGCAGTAGGATTGGAAAACAGAACACGACGAATAACGCATTTCACAGTACACATCCAAGCAGTAGGATTGGAAAACAGAACACGACGAATAATGCATTTCACAGTACACATCCAAGCAGTAGGATTGGAAAACAGAACACGACGAATAACGCATTTCACAGTACACATCCAAGCAGTATGACTAGAAAACAGAACACGACGAATAATGCATTTCACAGAACACAATCCTGTCTAAGCGGTCCTGGAATGATTGTCAGTGTGCTCCACGTCGACCAAGCCAAGCTCTGTCACTGGCGCATTTGTTAGAAAAAGAAGTGAGCAGAGGGTGTATGATGGTGGTTGGGAAGGGGTGGGGGAGCCAGAAGGAGGGAATTGGGGGACGGTGGAGGTGTAGGAAGGGTGAGGATGCATAATATGTGCCAATTGACAGAGGGCCATTCCGCCTAATATTAATATTATTATGTGGCGGTACCATAGCCGATGAGGTTAACCGAGGCGTGGTTACCGCTACACCTATCTATATTGTTAAAAACTCGGGACTTTACTGGTGTTGCACTGCCTCCGGGCATTGCAGCCAGTATTGTTCCCACCATATTTGTAATTACAAACGTCCCATATGTGTCTATGACCGAGAGGACGTAAAACATCATTTTGATCATCAGGGCCATTCCGCCACCAGCACTTTGTTGTTCTGGCTTTGTCTCTGTTTGGTTTCTGTCCCCCCCCCCCCCCCTTTCTCGCTCTCTCTCCCTCTCTCAACCGTGTTGTGTGGCATTCGCCTCAGTATCTCCCAGGCAGAAATTTCGTTCCGGTGCCAGAATAACAGACATCGACATTCAGCATGCATGGATATAAGCACATTTGTGCTTAAGCAAAGTCACATGAGTATAAAAAGATGCATACAAATATATACGGACATAGACATTTAGCACATGTGAGTATAATGCACCTATTTTAAGGTTATACGTAATACACGCTTAAAGATACACATTACATGTGGATACATGCAAGTCAAAAGATAAACATGATAAACATGCAATTTCTTTTAACACAATGAACACACACTTAAGCCTAAAAGGATCGTGAGCTTAGGAGGTGGATGGATCTGGGGATGAAGGATTTCTGTGCCCTGGAGTCGACTTTAAGAGTTTTGTAGCGACGTCCAGAAGGTAATAGTTCGTAATGTTTGTTCAAAACATGGGAGGTGTCATTTACAATCTTCCTGGCTTTATGCTTGGTTGGTCTTTCGTGCATCTCATTCAAACCCATCTCTCTCTTTCCGACATCTTTACTACACACATTCACCACATCATCCAACACTCGCTTGTTCTTCAAACACAGACTTCCAAACCAACATGTAAAGGAAACAGTAAACACAGACTCAATGCAACTACTATAGTACGTATGCAAAATGTTTGGGCTAATACCAATATTTCTCAGTCTATGCAAAATAACAATCTTGATTGACATTTCTTATATGTTGAGTGTGTTCTTGTCTTAAGTCAGTTTGTCGTCCAAAATTGTACCTAAGTATTTGTATTCTGATACTCTTTCCACTGTTTCACCATCAATTTCTACCTTTGGCACAGGGGGTGGATCTTTTCTGAAGTCTATTAACTTTTCTTTTGCCTTGAGCACATTGAGGTCCAGATAGTTTTCTTTACACCACAGACATAATTTCGCAACTTGGCTAAAGTAGTGAGAATCAGAATTTGAAAGGTTTTGTCTGGCCGAATCGTCTGAATATTTTCTGATAGGAACATTCTCAGTTATTGGTATGCAAGGTAAAAAGAACAGGAGAGAGAACAGTACCTTGAGGCGCACCAGTTAAAGTCTGCTAGCATGTGAACCAAGGTTGCCTTCAAGACAGGTTTGGATGATATTGTGTGGACATCTAAGTTGTCACTCAGAACAATCCCCCTGAATGTTTCAGTTCGTCCGTCTGGGTACATTATACTGTCAGTGTACCATGTCATATCGAGTTCAGTTTGGATTTTATAAAAATAATGATCTGCATAGGCATATACATTTGGGGTACACATGTATACAATACCATTTATTTATACCAATACCAATAATTCCAAGTGCCAAACTAGCTTCAATTAGATCCTTTCATAGAGAAATATTATCGGAGCCATTATCAGTGGTGCTGTAGTTTGGTACAACTCTGAGAGTATGCAAATGAGTCATTCAAATTATTTTAGGGGTAAGCGTTTTGCATCATAGCTGTACGTGCGCTTAAGGTTTTGGTGCATGGCTGTGTTTGTGGAGTGTAGCCAGGGAGAAATGGCGGATGGTGTCCCTTTACCATGGCGGATATTAACTGTCACTGAGTGTCTTCCGCTTCCGACATCCTGTCACCGGCCCTCTCCCAACAGACTGTGAACTGTATTTCGTCACTCTCTCTCTCTCTCTCTCTCTCTCTCTCTCTCTCTCTCTCTCTCTCTCTCTCTCTCTCTCTCTCTCTCTCTCTCTCTCTCTCTCTCTCTCTCTCTCTCTCTCCTCTCTCTCTCTCTCTCTCTCTCTCTCTCTCTCTCTCTCTCTCTCTCTCTCTCTCTCTCTCTCTCTCTCTCTCTCTCTCTCTCTCTCTCTCTCTCTCTCTCTCTCTCTCTCTCTCTCTCTCTCTCTCTGTCTCTCTCTCAGTCTGTCTCTGTGTGTGTGTGTATCTCTGTCTCTCTCTCCTTTCTTCTTTCTGGCCCACTGCAGCTTTTCTGTTCCCTTTCCATTTCCCGCTGTCAGAGCCGTGCTGTGCCTCCATTGTGTCCCTCCGCAGGACATGTCGTCAACCACAGGCCTCTTTTGTTCAGGGCTGAACAGACTCCGAACGAGGGTGAAATGAATGATTAACCCACAACTGAAGAACAACACAGGAAGAAAAGACAGAAAAAACAAAGCCATTATAATATTATTAGAGTGGCACGGAGGTAACGCATTCGCCTCGTGCACGATAAACCCGATTTCGAACCTGGTTACGGGTGATTTTTCCTCTCACTCTGCACTAGGCCTTATAGTCTGAATGTGGAGTCTTTCGGTGAGACGATAAACCGAGGTCCCGTGTGCCCGTGCACTTAGCACACGTTAAACCCAGTGGCAACGAAAAAAAATGTCATTTGGTCAAAAATTACCCCCCCTCCCCCCTTCCTTCCTCATCAGTCACACAAAATCGCATGCAAATTTGTTTTTAAAAATGTGTAGCGCGCCTCTGGCTGTGACGCGCTCTCCAGTTGGGAGCAACCCGAATGTCACAGAGGCGCCTCTGTGACTTCGAAGTACCAAATACCACTGTCAACTGTTTGGGCATAATTATACAGAACGAGTTTTGAAATGCGTGCTTTGTTATTCATAAATAAACCAGCACCTTGTCGAAAACATCCTATGGAACCAAGCAGCATAGTGAACCACCTAATAACATGAGTTTCAAAGAATGTTAACCTGTTATAGCTTAAACATTCTATATTCATATTGTTCAAGACAGATAGCTCCCAGCCATCAATTGCATCAGTGTGTGGCAGGTATCTATGGTTGGTGTTGTTGCGCTTACTTACTTGACAGTGACTATTTAGTACAAATATTTTATATTAAAAAATCAAGCAACAGAGGTAAAGTTGCAAAAAAACTGCCAACAGTTTGGTATGGATTCTATGTACAATAACCTGCCAACAGTTTGGTATGGATTCTATGTACAATAACCTGCCAACAGTTTGGTATTGATTCTATTTACAATAACCTGCCAACAGTTTGGTATGGATTCTATGTACAATAACCTGCCAACAGTTTGGTACGGATTCTATGTACAATAACCTGCCAACAGTTTGGTATGGATTCTATGTACAATAACCTGCCAACTGTTTGGTATGGATTCTATGTACAATAACCTGCCAACAGTTTGGTATGGATTCTATGTACAATAACCTGCCAACAGTTTGGTATGGATTCTATGTACAATAACCTGCTAACAGTTTTGGTATGGATTCTATGTACAATAACCTGCCAACAGTTTGGTATCGATTCTATGTACAATAACCTGCCACCAGTTTGGTATGGATTCTATGTACAATAACCTGCCAACAGTTTGGTATCGATTCTATGTACAATAACCTGCCACCAGTTTGGTATGGATTCTATGTACAATAACCTGCCAACAGTTTGGTATGGATTCTATGTACAATAACCTGCCACCAGTTTGGTATGGATTCTATGTACAATAACCTGCCACCAGTTTGGTATGGATTCTATGTACAATAACCTGCCAACAGTTTGGTGTGGATTCTATGTACAATAACCTGCCAACAGTTTGGTGTGGATTCTATGTACAATAACCTGCCAACAGTTTGGTATGGATTCTATGTACAATAACCTGCCAACAGTTTTGGTGTGGATTCTATGTACAATAACCTGCCACCAGTTTGGTATGGATTCTATGTACAATAACCTGCCAACAGTTTTGGTGTGGATTCTATGTACAATAACCTGCCACCAGTTTGGTATGGATTCTATGTACAATAACCTGCCAACAGTTTGGTGTGGATTCTATGTACAATAACCTGCCAACAGTTTGGTGTGGATTCTATGTACAATAACCTGCCAACAGTTTGGTATGGATTCTATGTACAATAACCTGCCAACAGTTTGGTGTGGATTCTATGTACAATAACCTGCCAACAGTTTGGTGTGGATTCTATGTACAATAACCTGCCAACAGTTTGGTGTGGATTCTATGTACAATAACCTGCCAACAGTTTGGTATGGATTCTATGTACAATAACCTGCCAACAGTTTGGTATGGATTCTATGTACAATAACCTGCCAACAGTTTGGTATGGATTCTATGTACAATAACCTGCCAACAGTTTGGTGTGGATTCTATGTACAATAACCTGCCACCAGTTTGGTATGGATTCTATGTACAATAACCTGCCAACAGTTTTGGTGTGGATTCTATGTACAATAACCTGCCACCAGTTTGGTATGGATTCTATGTACAATAACCTGCCACCAGTTTGGTATGGATTCTATGTACACTAACCTGCCACCAGTTTGGTATGGATTCTATGTACAATAACCTGCCAACAGTTTGGTGTGGATTCTATGTACAATAACCTGCCACCAGTTTGGTATGGATTCTATGTACACTAACCTGCCACCAGTTTGGTATGGATTATATGTACAATAACCTGCCAACAGTTTGGTGTGGATTCTATGTACCAGAACCTTGCCTGCAAGTCTGGCATTTCTAACTATGAATGCCAAAGAGCGACAGAGGGAGGGGTGCAGCTGCCGTTCTTGATGGAGGGGGGGGGGGGGGTAGAATGTTTTAAAAAAACAACCAGTTATTGTCCACGGCATGCCCCCATCTCTGACAAAAGGGATTCGGGACAGCTGGTGTTGGGGAAGGTCCCCAAAGGACAACCCATCCCTTTGGCTGCAGCGCCAAAGATCGGTGCAAATGCCCCCTAGTGTGAGAGCCATAGTCTCCCATACAAGATAAAGCTGTGCCGTGAGTTTACCTTACTATAAAAATATATATTGTAAACACACTTTGCTATTGTCTCAAGTGCCTGCTAATAAAACTATTACAAAAGCTATTTGACTGAAGGTCTGTATCAAATAAACCTCCACAACATTAGACTGACCGCACTCTGCGCACCACGCTTTTCAAGTCAAACCAGACTCACAACATTAGACTGACCGCACTCTGCGCACCACGCTTTTCAAGTCAAACCAGACTCACAACATTAGACTGACCGTACTCTGCGCACCACGCTTTTCAAGTCAAACCAGACTCACAACATTAGACTGACCGTACTCTGCGCACCACGCTTTTCAAGTCAAACCAGACTCACAACATTAGACTGACCGCACTCTGCGCACCACGCTTTTCAAGTCAAACCAGACTCACAACATTAGACTGACCGCACTCTGCGCACCACGCTTTTCAAGTCAAACCAGACTCACAACATTAGACTGACCGTACTCTGCGCACCACGCTTTTCAAGTTAAACCAGACTCACAACATTAGACTGACCGTACTCTGCGCACCACGCTTTTCAAGTCAAACCAGACTCACAACATTAGACTGACCGTACTCTGCGCACCACGCTTTTCAAGTTAAACCAGACTCACAACATTAGACTGACCGTACTCTGCGCACCACGCTTCTCAAGTTAAACCAGACGCACGTGCTTTGTCACTTTAGCCTCTCATTTAGCGTTCTCTTCAACATCTTTTTTTCATTTTAAAAATAACCTTTATAAGTCCTAAATATTTGCTTAACGATCTCGAAAAGTAAATTATAGAGACACCCATCCCGTGACTACAAACAAAATAATGACAGCTTTCCAAAGACGGACAAAATAACAGAGCAACCTCGAAACGTAAAGGCGGGAGTTGGCAAACTTTGTCAAACATAAACGCCTTTTTTACTTAGCAAATCCCGTGGCTTTCGGAAAAGCACGAAAAGGGCTATTGAGGGAAAACAACTCCTAAGCTGTCGTAGATTGTAATTAGTACGTTGAAGCAGCGCAGGTGCGAATGACAGCCACAGCCACACCAAGGGCGTGACTCCCTTCAGCCCGCAAGCCGCCCCCTTCACAAAGCAACGCTTTGTGCGAGCTAAGCCACTGTGACACGTTTCCACGGAGAGCGCCAAGTGGCGCTGCTCAACAGTCTGCACCGGGTGACAGCGCCATTGACAACTGGTTCACAATGACAGCCAGCTGCCTTCTGTCCGCCTGCCCACCGCAAACCGATCATTTTCACCTCCACTACTGGATAATAGAGAAAACCACAAATAGGCCGATAGAGTGGAATACTAAAGAGAAGAAGAAGAAATACGAAGACCTTTTCTTTTTATTTGTGATTTAAGTCAAGATGACCGCAAGCATACGTTTTGAGCAGGATGTAGAAAGGTAGCGACATGTATGAACAGAAATCTTTTTGAATGCGAGAGAGAGAGAGAGAGAGAGAGAGAGAGAGAGAGAGAGAGAGAGAGAGAGAGAGAGAGAGAGAGAGAGAGAGAGAGAGAGAGAGAGAGAGAGAGAGAGAGAGAGAGACACTTGACACTTGACTGTTTTTATTGCCATTGACAATACAATTTTCATGGCAAGGGGACACGTGATTTGAAATTAACTAATAATCAAAGCAAGCGGAAAAAAGTATAATTATAAGAATACATGTATAACAAACAAAAGGGATCATCATATTGACTGCACCCGCAGTCATTCAATTACATTGTATAATAAACAAGTCAAAGAAACTATTTATGGAAACAAGACAGTGCAAATTGAAAATTCCACACACGTCACACACATAAATGCACCCACTCGTGCAGGCTCATCTCTGCGTGCGCATACGCCCGATGGCACACACACACACACACACACACACACACACATGCACGCACACACACACACACGCGCGCGCGCGCGCGCGCGCATACACACACATTTACCCGTATTCAATAACATTCTCGACATAGTAATCATATGGCGACCATTCAACTAAGTGTTGGTAAATGAAGCAAAAGCCTATCTGTCAACAGAGACTTTTTCACTTCTTAGCTTCCAGGCAAGGGCAATACATCTTGCAAGTGAAATGATGTCTTTGTTATTGTCAGAGGACAGCAGTCTGATTACATCCATTGGTCCTGTAATATGCCTACATCTCACAAAAACAAAACATTAATCACGAATAGTATCGTAAGACTTACATTTAAACAAAAAGTGCTCTTCATCTTCAATAGATGCACCACATATAGGGCAAGGGAGCTGAGTGGATGTATCAGCGAAGTACCATCTTTTAGATGCGTTTAACCCTATGACTTAATCTAAATCGAGAGAGAGAGAGAGAGAGAGAGAGAGAGAGAGAGAGAGAGAGAGAGAGAGAGAGAGAGAGAGAGAGAGAGAGAGAGAGAGAGAGAGAGAGAGAGAGAGAGAGAGAGAGAGCACTAAACGGTTGTGCATGACTTACTCCTTCTCTAGTGGCCCCACATGACCACAGTGCTCTCCCTTCACTAGTGGCCCCACATGACCAGAGTGCTCTCCCTTCTCTAGTGGCCCCACATGACCACAGTGCTCTCCCTTCACTAGTGGCCCCACATGACCACAGTGCTCTCCCTTCACTAGTGGCCCCACATGACCACAGTGCTCTCCCTTCACTAGTGGCCCCACATGACCACAGTGCTCTCCCTCTCCCTTCACTAGTGGCCCCACATGACCACTGCTCTCCCTCTCCCTTCACTAGTGGCCCCACATGACCACAGTGCTCTCCCTCTCCCTTCACTAGTGGCCCCACATGACCACAGTGCTCTCCCTCTCCCTTCACTAGTGGCCCCACATGACCACTGCTCTCCCTCTCCCTTCACTAGTGGCCCCACATGACCACAGTGCTCTCCCTCTCCCTTCACTAGTGGCCCCACATGACCACAGTGCTCTCCCTCTCCCTTCACTAGTGGCCCCACATGACCACAGTGCTCTCCCTCTCCCTTCACTAGTGGCCCCACATGACCACAGTGCTCTCCCTTCACTAGTGGCCCCACATGACCACAGTGCTCTCCCTTCACTAGTGGCCCCACATGACCACAGTGCTCTCCCTTCACTAGTGGCCCCACATGACCACAGTGCTCTCCCTTCACTAGTGGCCCCACATGACCACAGTGCTCTCCCTTCACTAGTGGCCCCACATGATCACACTGCTCTCCCTTCACTAGTGGCCCCACATGACCACTGCTCTCCCTCTCCCTTCACTAGTGGCCCCACATGACCACAGTGCTCTCCCTCTCCCTTCACTAGTGGCCCCACATGACCACAGTGCTCTCCCTTCACTAGTGGCCACACATGACCACAGTGCTCTCCCTTCACTAGTGGCCCCACATGACCACAGTGCTCTCCCTTCACTAGTGGCCCCACATGACCACAGTGCTCTCCCTTCACTAGTGGCCACACATGACCACAGTGCTCTCCCTTCACTAGTGGCCCCACATGACCACAGTGCTCTCCCTTCACTAGTGGCCCCACATGACCACAGTGCTCTCCCTTCACTAGTGGCCCCACATGACCACAGTGCTCTCCCTTCACTAGTGGCCCCACATGACCACAGTGCTCTCCCTTCACTAGTGGCCCCACATGACCACTGCTCTCCCTTCACTAGTGGCCCCACATGACCACAGTGCTCTCCCTTCACTAGTGGCCACACATGACCACAGTGCTCTCCCTTCACTAGTGGCCCTACAAGACCACTGCTCTCCCTCTCCCTTCACTAGTGGCCCCACATGACCACAGTGCTCTCCCTTCACTAGTGGCCCCACATGATCACAGTGCTCTCCCTCTCCCTTCACTAGTGGCCCCACATGACCACAGTGCTCTCCCTCTCCCTTCACTAGTGGCCCCACATGACCACAGTGCTCTTCCTTCACTAGTGGCCCCACATGACCACAGTGCTCTCCCTTCACTAGTGGCCCCACATGACCACAGTGCTCTCCCTTCTCTAGTGGCCCCACATGACCACAGTGCTCTCCCTTCACTAGTGGCCCCACATGACCACAGTGCTCTCCCTTCACTAGTGGCCCCACATGACCACAGTGCTCTCCCTTCACTAGTGGCCCCACATGACCACTGCTCTCCCTTCACTAGTGGCCCCACATGACCACAGTGCTCTCCCTCTCCCTTCACTAGTGGCCCCACATGACCACAGTGCTCTCCCTTCACTAGTGGCCCCACATGACCACAGTGCTCTCCCTTCACTAGTGGCCCCACATGACCACTGCTCTCCCTTCACTAGTGGCCCCACATGACCACAGTGCTCTCCCTCTCCCTTCACTAGTGGCCCCACATGACCACAGTGCTCTCCCTTCACTAGTGGCCCCACATGACCACAGTGCTCTCCCTTCACTAGTGGCCCCACATGACCACAGTGCTCTCCCTCTCCCTTCACTAGTGGCCCCACATGACCACAGTGCTCTCCCTCTCCCTTCACTAGTGGCCCCACATGACCACAGTGCTCTCCCTCTCCCTTCACTAGTGGCCCCACATGACCACAGTGCTCTCCCTCTCCCTTCACTAGTGGCCCCACATGACCACTGCTCTCCCTCTCCCTTCACTAGTGGCCCCACATGACCACAGTGCTCTTCCTTCACTAGTGGCCCCACATGACCACTGCTCTCCCTCTCCCTTCACTAGTGGCCCCACATGACCACAGTGCTCTTCCTTCACTAGTGGCCCCACATGACCACAGTGCTCTCCCTTCACTAGTGGCCCCACATGACCACAGTGCTCTCCCTTCTCTAGTGGCCCCACATGACCACAGTGCTCTCCCTTCACTAGTGGCCCCACATGACCACAGTGCTCTCCCTTCTCTAGTGGCCCCACATGACCACAGTGCTCTCCCTCTCCCTTCACTAGTGGCCCCACATGACCACAGTGCTCTTCCTTCACTAGTGGCCCCACATGACCACAGTGCTCTCCCTTCACTAGTGGCCCCACATGACCACAGTGCTCTCCCTTCTCTAGTGGCCCCACATGACCACAGTGCTCTCCCTTCACTAGTGGCCCCACATGACCACAGTGCTCTCCCTTCACTAGTGGCCCCACATGACCACAGTGCTCTCCCTTCACTAGTGGCCCCACATGACCACTGCTCTCCCTTCACTAGTGGCCCCACATGACCACTGCTCTCCCTCTCCCTTCACTAGTGGCCCCACATGACCACAGTGCTCTCCCTTCACTAGTGGCCCCACATGACCACAGTGCTCTCCCTTCACTAGTGGCCCCACATGACCACAGTGCTCTCCCTTCACTAGTGGCCCCACATGACCACAGTGCTCTCCCTTCACTAGTGGCCCCACATGACCACAGTGCTCTCCCTCTCCCTTCACTAGTGGCCCCACATGACCACAGTGCTCTCCCTCTCCCTTCACTAGTGGCCCCACATGACCACAGTGCTCTCCCTTCACTAGTGGCCCCACATGACCACAGTGCTCTCCCTTCACTAGTGGCCCCACATGACCACAGTGCTCTCCCTCCTTCACTAGTGGCCCCACATGACCACTGCTCTCCCTCTCCCTTCACTAGTGGCCCCACATGACCACTGCTCTCCCTCTCCCTTCACTAGTGGCCCCACATGACCACAGTGCTCTCCCTTCACTAGTGGCCCCACATGACCACAGTGCTCTCCCTTCACTAGTGGCCCCACATGACCACAGTGCTCTCCCTTCACTAGTGGCCCCACATGACCACAGTGCTCTCTCCCTTCACTAGTGGCCCCACATGACCACAGTGCTCTCCCTCTCCCTTCACTAGTGGCCCCACATGACCACAGTGCTCTCCCTCTCCCTTCACTAGTGGCCCCACATGACCACTGCTCTCCCTCTCCCTTCACTAGTGGCCCCACATGACCACAGTGCTCTCCCTCTCCCTTCACTAGTGGCCCCACATGACCACTGCTCTCCCTCTCCCTTCACTAGTGGCCCCACATGACCACAGTGCTCTCCCTTCACTAGTGGCCCCACATGACCACAGTGCTCTCCCTTCACTAGTGGCCCCACATGACCACTGCTCTCCCTCTCCCTTCACTAGTGGCCCCACATGACCACTGCTCTCCCTCTCCCTTCACTAGTGGCCCCAAATGCAAGTATAAGCTTCGAGCTTGTTGTTGCTCTAATTGTCTTTTTGTTTGATCGTTTCCGAGTGAGTGAATAAAGATTTGTTTAAACCAAATCAAGATCGAAAACGTACGCATCGTGCAAGGCATATAAATAAGATAAATTACATCAATTAAAGAGAGAGACTGAGACTAAGGACAGACAGACAGAGACCGATAGAGAGAGGGAGGTCAAAACAAAATAAAAGATGGAAGAAATGAAGTAAAGAGAGAGAGAGAGAGAGAGAGAGAGAGAGAGAGAGAGAGAGAGAGAGAGAGAGAGAGAGAGAGAGAGAGAGAGAGAGAGAGAGAGGATCACCTGGACACACAGTGTACAGGTGTTCCATTGAACAGAAAAGGGAACATATATCACGTGACATACTGTGCGTGCCGTTTGCCTGATTACACGCACACACCTGCGTTCCTGGTTGGCAGGGATGAACACTTCTCACAGAATCACAACATGCTGTTACTTTCAACATCCTTTATTATTTAAAACAGCCGGTACAAAAATAACAAACCGCAATCCATAACTCGTCAATAAAATGAACACTATCATCAACAACAAGGCAGAGATCACCCAGAAACGGCCATTTAAACTGCAAGAATCCTGTCAGAAACAGATTGCATTTCAACTGCCGACATTCCATAAAGAACAAAATCAAACACTGGCCAAATTATGCCTCAGGTCAGAAGCTACAAACATCACTGGGAATAGCGGTATGGGTTTCATGAAGCAGTGGATTACCCTGTTGACTCTGGGAGAGACCTGACAACAGGGCTCTGTGAACCACACTAGCTAGTGTCTGTTAACATCACTGTGAATAGCGGTATGGGTTTCATGAAGCAGTGGATTACCCTGTTGACTCTGGGAGAGACCTGACAACAGGGCTCTGTGAACCACACTAGCTAGTGTCTGTTAACATCACTGGGAATAGCGGTATGGGTTTCATGAAGCAGTGGATTACCCTGTTGACTCTGGGAGAGACCTGACAACAGGGCTCTGTGAACCACACTAGCTAGTGTCTGTTAACATCACTGGGAATAGCGGTATGGGTTTCATGAAGCAGTGGATTACCCTGTTGACTCTGGGAGAGACCTGACAACAGGGCTCTGTGAACCACACTAGCTAGTGTCTGTTAACATCACTGGGAATAGCGGTATGGGTTTCATGAAGCAGTGGATTACCCTGTTGACTCTGGGAGAGACCTGACAACAGGGCTCTGTGAACCACACTAGCTAGTGTCTCTGTTAACGCAGAAGAGGAATGCTGTCCCTTGAACGTATGGAGGAAAGTATACATTATAATTATTCAACAAATAGTTTTCAACCTGTGTAGATGTTTGACATTGCACAAACGTTCACCACTAAGAGAGTGATTTACAGCTGTGAAGCTACAGAGCACGTTCTGTGAGCAAAGTCACCGACTATTCTCAAGATATAACAACTCTACAGTTGTTAGAGAAGAAAACGGTACATTTGGGAAACTTCAGTTTTCAATGAATGCAAAGTTATCAAAATGAATGACAACCACATGCTTTGTTTTCAACAACATTGTAGGGTAATATGAATTTGTTAAACATAAATGAAAGTGGACATGAATAATGACCTTTACTGCAATGAAGCTCTTGATTAATGTTTACATGGTATCGTGACCTTTCCTGATAAAAAACAAGATTTGCAAAAAGTGTTACATTGTATCTGCTGTGTAGGCCTTCTTCTTCGCTGTGTAGGCCTTCATAGCAAAGCGGGGTTGCAAAGAAAATCTTCAGAACAGGAGAAGGAAGGGTTTGGGGTCAAATTCATGAAGTGTTTGGGGTCAATTCATGAAGTACATTCCCATCCCCCAAGTCAAAATCAACTGTTGGAGTGACAAAGACAGACAGAACGCATCTTCCATTGTAAAAAAACCCACCCCAAATCCCAAAAACAAAATACTGTAAATACAAATCAAAAGCAACTGTTATTAAAATATTTTCTGAGTACAATTTGCTGACCTTGCCATCACAGAGTGGCTTTCCTGGAGTAGTGGTTTGGCTTTGCACACAAATGACTTCCTAGATGGGTTGTTTGAAGTGATGAAAGCTAACACACATTGCCTTGCTCTTAATGTTATACACACACGCGCGCGCGCACACACATCGCAAACACACACATGTCACACAAACACACACATCACAGACTCACACATGCTAATTATGAACACACACACACACACATTGAAGATGCATACAGCAGAATGCACCAACCAAGCACCCAGCTACCTCACTTTCAGACATGAAGACTGTTGGGTGGTGGATAAACGACACACATTGAAGATGCATACAGCAGAATGCACCAACCAAGCACCCAGCTACCTCACTTTCAGACATGAAGACTGTTGGGTGGGGGATAAACGACACACATTGAAGATGCATACAGCAGAATGCACCAACCAAGCACCCAGCTACCTCACTTTCAGATATGAAGACTGTTGGGTGGGGGTTAAACGACACACATACCAGCAACAGTTCACTCCTAACAAAAACTGCAATTTAATATAAGAAGGATTTGAGCTGATGATATTCACAATGAGCAGTGTTCCCTCATGGATAGTTGGTCATTGTCCACCTTCATCTATGGATGATCCCATCTGTGAGGAGGATCAACAGTGTAAGCAGCTGCCTTATTGATGGTAAACAAGAAACTCTAGAGCTTGTCGGTCATTTGTGTTATGCAAGGACGTGGACATTTTTAGTTTTGGCAAATTACAGGCAGAGAGAGAGAGAGACTGAGAGAGAGACATAGACAGACAAAGAGAGAGAGAGAAGATAAAGAGACAGAGAAAAAGGGGGGGGGGGGGGGGGGGGGACTTGAAATTGATACCTTAAATATTTAATGAGGATGAATGGATAAGCAGAAAAGATTTGTTTCACCATGTTCTCGACAAAAGCAAAATGTAACAATACAAAACAATCAAACAGTGCAGGAAATCAACATCAATTTCCATAGAACAAGATCTTATAATGCTACAGCAGGCCTTTCAACACAAACGAAGAAACAAGGAAAGAAGCAAACTCGTTCCTATTAAAACAAACACAACCATTTGAAACATGCCGCATAGCCCGCAATACTCACACCACATGACTAGCAAGAGACATGCCGCATGATAGCCACATAGCCCTCAATACTCACACCACACGGCTAGCAAGAGACATGCCGCATGATAGCCACATAGCCCGCAATACTCACACCACATGGCTAGCAAGAGACATGCCGCATGATAGCCACATAGCCCTCAATACTCACACCACATGGCTAGCAAGAGACATGCCGCATGATAGCCACATAGTCCTCAATACTCACACCACATGGCTAGCAAGAGACATGCCGCATGATAGCCACATAGTCCTCAATGCTCACACCACATGACTAGCAAGAGACATGCAGCATGATAGCCACATAGCCCTCAATACTCGCACCACATGGCTAGCAAGAGACATGCCGCATGATAGCCCTCAATACTCACACCACATGGCTAGCAAGAGACATGCCGCATGATAGCCACATAGTCCTCAATACTCACACCACATGACTAGCAAGAGACATGCCGCATGATAGCCACATAGTCCTCAATGCTCACACCACATGACTAGCAAGAGACATGCAGCATGATAGCCACATAGCCCTCAATACTCGCACCACATGGCTAGCAAGAGACATGCCGCATGATAGCCCTCAATACTCACACCACACGGCTAGCAAGAGACATGCCGCATGATAGCCACATAGCCCTCAATACTCACACCACATGGCTAGCAAGAGACATGCCGCATGATAGCCCTCAATACTCACACCACATGGCTAGCAAGAGACATGCCGCATGATAGCCACATAGCCCTCAATACTCACACCACACGGCTAGCAAGAGACATGCCGCATGATAGCCCTCAATACTCACACCACACGGCTAGCAAGAGACATGCCGCATGATAGCCACATAGCCCTCAATACTCACACCACACGGCTAGCAAGAGACATGCCGCATGATAGCCCTCAATACTCACACCACATGACTAGCAAGAGACATGCCGCATGATAGCCACATAGCCCTCAACCACATGGCTAGCAAGATAAGGACAATGAGACGGACAGAGTCAAAGTAAAAAATAACAATGTTAAGGCCTCTGGCCCATTTCAATAGAGAGGGAGGGGTGGGGGGTGTCGGAGAAGAGCATTGTACAGGCTTGTACTTAAAGTGCATCTAACTTGTTAGTGTGTTGCTTTTTTACAATTATTTTGTAATTTAAGAATTGTGTGATCAGTCAGCAGACCGACATACACAGTCTCACTCAACAATGAGTCAACAAGCAGTCTGGCTAAAATTCGTTTTTAATCTATGGTGGACACAATGTGAAGCTGGATTTGGGAGGAGGCGTCAGTTGTGGAAGTGGTAGTGTTGTCTAATCTAAGGCAGCGGATGATCCAATTCAGTTAGGGTGCATAACAGATTTCCAAGCGAGGCAAGAGAGGGGAGGATACGGGCGAGGGTAGGGGTGGAATACTGGTGTCTGTGGCAGCTACATGCTGAGGGAAGAGGCATAGGGCTGATGGAAATGGGTGGACAGGAAATGGGGGATAGTAGCTGCATCTGCTGCACCCGTTTGTCCCATTAAGGCGAGTCATTTCCCAGGAAAAGATGAGGTAGGGCAGGAGGTGGTTCTGTTTAGGGCACTAGTTCAGGTAAGGGTGTGAGATCTGCCAAGGGAATGGAAGGGAAGGGAAAGGGGGGGGGGGGTAGTTGTGTCTATGGCAGCAGTCTGTTGAGGTAGGGGGTAGTGGACAAGTTTCCCATGGCAGCCATGGCAGGAAGGGAAAGGGGGGGGGGGGGGGGGGGTAGTTGTGTCTATGGCAGCAGTCTGTCGAGGTAGGGGGTAGTGGACAGGTTTCCCATGGCAGCCATGGCAGGAAAGGAAGGGGGGGGAGGGGGGTAGTTGTGTCTATGGCAGCAGTCTGTCGAGGTAGGGGGTAGTGGACAGGTTTCCCATGGCAGCCATGGCAGGAAAGGAAGGGGGGGGGGGGGTAGTTGTGTCTATGGCAGCAGTCTGTCGAGGTAGGGGGTAGTGGACAGGTTTCCCATGGCAGCCATGGCAGGAAGGGAAAGGGGGGGGGGGGGGGGGGGGGGGTTGTGTCTATGGCAGCAGTCTGTCGAGGTAGGGGGTAGTGGACAGGTTTCCCATGGCAGGAAGGGAAGGGGGGGGGTAGTTGTGTCTATGGCAGCAGTCTGTCGAGGTAGGGGGTAGTGGACAGGTTTCCCATGGCAGCCATGGCAGGAAGGGAAGGGGGGGGGGGGGTAGTTGTGTCTATGGCAGCAATCTGTCGAGGTAGGGGGTAGTGTACAGGTTTCCCATGGCAGGAAGGGAAGGGGGGGGGGGGGGTAGTTGTGTCTATGGCAGCAGTCTGTCGAGGTAGGGGGTAGTGGACAGGTTTCCCATGGCAGCCATGGTGGGAAGGGGGGGGGGGGTAGTTGTGTCTATGGCAGCAGTCTGTCGAGGTAGGGGGTAGTGGACAGGTTTCCCATGGCAGGAAGGGAAGGGGGGGGGGGGGGGTAGTTGTGTCTATGGCAGCAGTCTGTCGAGGTAGGGGGTAGTGGACAGGTTTCCCATGGCAGGAAGGGAAGGGGGGGGGGGGGGGTAGTTGTGTCTATGGCAGCAGTCTGTCGAGGTAGGGGGTAGTGGACAGGTTTCCCATGGCAGCCATGGTGGGTTTGCCCTCCAGAAGGCTGCTGGCCAGCTGAAAGTGACACAAACACATTGAATTGTATTTCATCAAAAAGAACACTTATTGCAAAACAATTGTAAGTTATATGCCAAGCAATCAAAACCTATTTCAAATGAAAAAAAAAGATATGCATGAATTCTACTCACACATAGACAGTGTGAGAGTGCAAGTGTCTGAATGCACGTGCTCATACCTTTATGCGTATGTGTGCATAATTATGTGTGTGTGTGTGCGCGCACACAAATTGCGCATGTGACTGCGTGCATGTGTGTGTATCTGCATGAGCATAACTAAACAATCCTGAGTGAATGTATGCTTCCATGTGGTTGTTTTTCAGCAGTGCATTCATGGAGGTAACCTGGGAATGGAATGCACATGTATGTATGCTTTGCACCCAAAACAATTTCCTGCATCCATATTTACCATCTTGATTTTGAGAGCCTGCTCTTTCAAGAAAACAAAATTTATTATTTTTTTAAATGCTTGAACTGCAAGAAAAGCACCATACAGTTAACCACCGTTATCATTCTAGTCACCAAGACTTGTCTCTGTGAAATTTGCCTTCCTGGTGTATTCCAGTCGGTTTGTCCCCACTCTGAGTCCCCTTGCAATGGTATCTCCATCAGGCACTAAGTTCTCCACTGCTAAATACACACTATGAAGAGACTTCCTGGTGTATTCCAGTCGGTTTGTCCCACCCTGAGTCCCCTTCCTATAATGGTATCTCCATCAGGCACTAAGTTCTCCCCTGCTAAATACACACTATGAAGAGACTTCCTGGTGTATTCCAGTCGGTTTGTCCCACCCTGAGTCCCCTTCCTATAATGGTATCTCCATCAGGCACTAAGTTCTCCCCTGCTAAATACACACTATGAAGAGACTTCCTGGTGTATTCCAGTCGGTTTGTCCCACCCTGAGTCCCCTTCCTATAATGGTATCTCCATCAGGCACTAAGTTCTCCACTGCTAAATACACACTATGAAGAGACTTCCTGGTGTATTCCAGTCGGTTTGTCCCACCCTGAGTCCCCTTCCTATAATGGTATCTCCATCAGGCACTAAGTTCTCCCCTGCTAAATACACACTATGAAGAGACTTCCTGGTGTATTCCAGTCGGTTTGTCCCACCCTGAGTCCCCTTCCTATAATGGTATCTCCATCAGGCACTAAGTTCTCCCCTGCTAAATACACACTATGAAGAGACTTCCTGGTGTATTCCAGTCGGTTTGTCCCACCCTGAGTCCCCTTCCTATAATGGTATCTCCATCAGGCACTAAGTTCTCCCCTGCTAAATACACACTATGAAGACTTCCCACTTATAGCGATGCTAAGGTAACTGTATGACACTATGTGCCTCAAAAGGCAGATTGTCTGAAAACTGTGTGAAAGTATCTGAACACAAGAGGGTGCTTCCTATAACGGACCTGAGCCACGTCCGAGGTGCTGACCGAGTCCACCAACCTCAGCAGGTGCTGAGTGGTCAGCAGCTCACTGCCGCCTGAACACTGCTCACCAAGGTCATAGACCAGGGCGTCACATGACTCTCTGTACAACGCGATCTGCGCCTTCAGCTGCTTCCTGCAGGACATCATCACCATCACCATCATTATCACCATCATCATCATCATCATCACCATCATCATTATTGAAAACAGCTTAACCTTCATTGTTAAAATACCAATATTATTTATTACGGTTTCATTACTGTGCCTTTCCTGTCCTATGCAACACTTATCAGTACACATGTTTCTGATTAAACCAGGCATGGTAATTGTCAAATAATTCTCCACTGATTTCAAGTTTGATGTATTCATCTTCAAGAGAAGCTGTCCCCTGATCACCATAGAGGCTTTTCACCCCTTGACCACAGTGACAATGGTTTGATGTATTCATCTTCAAGAGAAGCTGTCCCCTGATCACCATAGAGGCTTTTCACCCCTTGACCACAGTGACAAGGGTTTGATGTATTCATCTTCAAGAGAAGCTGTCCCCTGATCATCATAGAGGCTTTTCACCCCTTGACCACAGTGACAATGGTTTGATGTATTCATCTTCAAGAGAAGCTGTCCCCTGATCACCATAGAGGCTTTTCACCCCTTGACCACAGTGACAATGGTTTGATGTATTCATCTTCAAGAGAAGCTGTCCCCTGATCACCATAGAGGCTTTTCACCCCTTGACCACAGTGACAATGGTTTGATGTATTCATCTTCAAGAGAAGCTGTCCCCTGATCACCATAGAGGCTTTTCACCCCTTGACCACAGTGACAATGGTTTGATGTATTCATCTTCAAGAGAAGCTGTCCCCTGATCATCATAGAGGCTTTTCACCCCTTGACCACAGTGACAATGGTTTGATGTATTCATCTTCAAGAGAAGCTGTCCCCTGATCACCATAAAGGCTTTTCACCCCTTGACCACAGTGACAATGGTTTGATGTATTCATCTTCAAGAGAAGCTGTCCCCTGATCACCATAAAGGCTTTTCACCCCTTGACCACAGTGACAATGGTACAGTTTCAAAAGCATGAGGGAACCATAAAGCACTGGTGAACATATTTTAAGTTTAATACAGTTCAGGATATAATGTTCCATATTTTCAGGACTCTGACATAAAATGGAAATCCCAGAATGCTGGACATGGTTGGTGAACCAGACAATGGCTCTGCCATTCTCCTTCTCCTTACAATAAGAATCCAGACTGGATTCAACACAGCACAACGCAACACAGAACAATACAATACAGCACAACACAATACGGTGCTTACTTGGCTCTAGCCACTTCTTTCTCATCTATTCCTCCTGTCAGGGTGGCCTCAAACTGTTTGCAGGCTGCGCACAACACCTGAAACACACAACACCTGAAACCCTTCAGTCAAGTCTAACACCTGAAACACACAACACATGAAACCCTTCAGTCAAGTCTAACACCTGAAACCCTTCAGTAAAGTCTAACACCTGAAACACACACCACATGAAACCCTTCAGTGAAGTCTAACACCTGAAACACACACCACATGAAACCCTTCAGTCAAGTCTAACACCTGAAACACACAACACATGAAACCCTTCAGTCAAGTCTAACACCTGAAACCCTTCAGTAAAGTCTAACACCTGAAACACACACCACATGAAACCCTTCAGTGAAGTCTAACACCTGAAACACACACCACATGAAACCCTTCAGTCAAGTCTAACACCTGAAACACACAACACATGAAACCCTTCAGTGAAGTCTAACACCTGAAACACACAACACATGAAACCCTTCAGTCAAGTCTAACACCTGAAACCCTTCAGTGAAGTCTAACACCTGAAACACACAACACATGAAACCCTTCAGTGAAGTCTAACACCTGAAACACGCAACACTACGTGAAATCCTTCACTCAAGTCTAACACCTGAAACACGCAACACTACGTGAAATCCTTCACTCAAGTCTAACACCTGAAACACGCAACACTATGTGAAATCCTTCAGTGAAGTCTAACACCTGAAACACACAACACATGAAATCCTTCAGTGAAGTCTAACACCTGAAACACACAACACCACATGAAACCCTTCAGTCAAGTCTAACACCTGAAACACACACCACATGAAACCCTTCAGTGAAGTCTAACACCTGAAACACACAACACCACATGGTGAAAATGAAAAATAACAAACAAACCTGGATCATATATGTTTCTTTTATTTAAAGTCTATTCAAACAATGGCAACAAGACACTCAACAAAGGATACAGACTTTGTGCGTGTGTAAAGTGCATACGTGTGGAAGAAAGTTTTTAAAAAAGGAACAAAGAAAAGGAAATAGTTTTCAGTTTACAAAAGAACCAGGGCTGAACCCAGCCTAACCCAGTAACAGGCCCCCTGTATCACTGACACCAGTCCCTGTATCACAGACACCAGTCTCTGTATCACAGACACCCGGCAATCCGCACAGCTGGATTCAGTGTCTACTGTTCCTATCCATTACTAAATAGTCTCCAGTCTCCTATTACAGACACCAGTCTCTGTATCACAGACACCCGGCAATCCGCACAGCTGGATTCAGTGTCTACTGTTCCTCTCTATTACTAAATAGTCTCCAGTCTCCTATTACAGACACCAGTCCCTGTATCACAGACACCAGTCTCTGTATCACAGACACCCGGCAATCCGCACAGCTGGATTCAGTGTCTACTGTTCCTATCTATTACTAAATAGTCTCCAGTCTCCTATTACAGACACCAGTCCCTGTATCACAGACACCAGTCTCTGTATCACAGACACCCGGCAATCCGCACAGCTGGATTCAGTGTCTACTGTTCCTCTCTATTACTAAATAGTCTCCAGTCTCCTATTACAGCCACCAGTCTGTATCACAGACACCAGTCTCTGTATAACAACCACCAGTCTCCGTATAACAGCCAGCAGTCTCCGTATAACAGCCACCAGTCTCCGAATAACAGCCACCAGTCTCTGTATAACAGCCACCAGTCTCCGTATAACAACCACCAGTCTCCGTATAACAGCCACCAGTCTCTGTATAACAACCGCCAGTCTCCGTATAACAACCACCAGTCTCTGTATTACAGCCACCAGTCTCTGTATAACAACCACCAGTCTCCGTATTATAGCCACCAGTTGCCGTATAACAACCACCAGTCTATGCATAACAACCACCAGTCTCTGTAAATCAAATCAAATCAAATTCACTTTACTTTATTATCTCCCAAGGAGAAATTTTGTTCAGGTGCCAGAATAACAAAGACAACAACCACCAGTCTCTGTATTACAACCACCAGTCTCTGTATTACAACCACCAGTCTCTGTATAGCAATCACCAGTCTCTGTATTACAACCAGTCTCTGTATTACAACCACCAGTCTCTGTATAACAACCACCTCACAATTACAGAGCATGTTGGCCAGTCTGTAGGGTGGCAGCAATACTGAGGTTCCACAGTATAATGGAATCATTTCTCATGATGCACTTTTTGACTCTAATTGCAGCCTGTCAATTCTTTTTTGTTTCCTCATCCGTCTGTCAGAGGAAATAGGACAGAACCAGACGATGCATGCAGAACTCTTTTTCCTCATCCGTCTGTCAGAGGAAATAGGACAGAACCAGACGATGCATGCAGAACTCTTTTTCCTCATCCGTCTGTCAGAGGAAATAGGACAGAAGCAGACGATGCATGCAGAACTCTTTTTCCTCATCCGTCTGTCAGAGGAAATAGGACAGAACCAGACGATGCATGCAGAACTCTTTTTCCTCATCCGTCTGTCAGAGGAAATAGGACAGAAGCAGACGATGCATGCAGAACTCTTTTTCCTCATCCGTCTGTCAGAGGAAACAGGACAGAAGCAGACGATGCATGCAGAACTCTTTTTCCTCATCCGTCTGTCAGAGGAAATAGGACAGAACCAGACGATGCATGCAGAACTCAAGCTGCATTCTTCACTGGTATACCTTGTCCATTTCTTTGGGTGTGGTGATGACGTAGAAACCAAACAGACCACCATCTGTGTAGTTGGCATTGATGCACTTGATCTGAAGCCACAGAAAAAGAAAAACAGATTACAGCCACGTTGACAACTAAGACCATGTCAGGGCTGTCACCACGTTAAATCTTACCAAGTTAAAAAATAGCTAAAAATAACAACAGAAAGTATGTGTCATGGAGATAGATCTTTTCATAGATGACGCTAGAAATAACCTAACAACACTTCCATAACAAACATAACGCAGTTAAGTATGGCATAGTAAACTCAACAAGTTCAACGAATCTGAAACAAATGCACAGCCATTTACGAAGACAGTTTGGATGCGGGGGAAGGTGTGTGTGTGCTACTCAATTTAACGTCCTTCCACTAAAAGTGATTCAGACAAAATTATATTGTGTTGTGATGTTGGTGTGGTGAGTGTATGTGCATGTGCCTGTGATTGTGTGTATGCATTAAAGTAAGTAACAGGATATCTATGCAGGCTTAATCATAACTCTCTCTACCCCCCACCTCATTAAAATGTTAAACGTACACTTAAAGTATATAACCGAACAATGAACAATGTTAAACTTAAAGATACGTACTAAGTGAACTACTTAATAAACATTTACAAACAGAATCAAGAATAGAATAATTGTATTAGAATACTGGGTAGAGACAATGGTGTCGATCCATCAGTAAAACCGTCAATACCCGAATTCCGGAAAAGTTCTCTTGCTTTAGGACAATGAATCAGTAAATGACTGACACTCAAGGATTCACCACACATACATTTAACATTATTGCAATATTTGGTTTTGAATGAATTCAACCGAAGTCTATGGATTAGACTTTCAATCTCCCTGGACGAGAAAGTAACGTGTTTTTGTAATGTTTTCCCGTTGCATCTATCATTACATTTAATACAGTTATTATAATATTGAACGTCTGAGTTCATCAATAAAGTTTTGACATTTTCTTGAGATGCTTTGTTTATAATTGAGAAACATTCTGTTAGATCTAAAAGAACATTGATTGATACAGCGTCATTAATATTTTGAGCTGCCTTTTTTGCAGCTTGGTCTACCCGTTCATTTGCTGATATTCCACAGTGAGAAGGCACCCAACAAACAGTAACAGTAATGCCTTTAAAAGAAAGAAGGTGTATTATATGATTAATTTTGATTACCATGTCAAGTCGTATACATGAATTGGGCGACTTAATAGCATACATTGCAGCTTTAGAATCAGCACATATTAAGATTTGACTGTTATTTATAGGAAAGCTTAGAATGAAATCCAAAGATTGAAGTATAGCAAGTAATTCAGAGCTAAATATAGACAACTTTTTATGTGTGTGTGTGTGTGTGTGTGTGTGTGTTGAGGGTAACCTATATTACTATAGTTCTTGGTTTCTTGCCTTTTAAAAAACATTCTGTTGCTTTTTTTCCAAGGAAATCAGTATATTTCTGACTGAGGCAGTGTTTTTACAAAAGAACAATAACCCGATTAAACATTGATTTTTGTTTGTCCAAAGTTATCTTTGTTTTCGCCCATTTACTGAGATGTCTTTCTTTTCCTCCTCTTCAATCATTCTAAAATGAAAAAGAAAGATGGAAGAGGAGGAGAGAGAAAAGAAAAGGAGGCAAAGAAGACAAATACAAGATGAATAAAAAGAACAAGATTAACTTGAACAATGAAATGAACTTGAAAAAACCCAATGTGGATGAAAGGGAATACAACGAAAGACAACAAGAACAGAAAGATACAATGGAACAGAAAGACAACAAGAACAGAAAGATACAATGGAACAGAAAGACAACAAGAACAGAAAGATACAATGGAACAGAAAGACAACAAGAACAGAAAGATACAATGGAACAGAAAGACAACAAGAACAGAAAGATACAATGGAACAGAAAGACAACAAGAACAGAAAGATACAATGGAACAGAAAGACAACAAGAACAGAAAGATACAATGGAACAGAAAGATAACAAGAACAGAAAGATACAATGGAACAGAAAGACAACAAGAACAGAAAGATACAATGGAACAGAAAGACAACAAGAACAGAAAGATACAATGGAACAGAAAGACAACAAGAACAGAAAGATACAATGGAACAACAAGCTCTTCATCAAAATGCAGAAGAAGAAAAAGAAGCAGAAGAAGAAAAAGAAGACGCAGAAGCAGAAGAAGAAGCAGCAGCAGCAGCAGAAGAAGACTCCACTTACAGCCACAGGTTCTGTTGTGGCCAGAGTCACAGCCTTAGAGAGTGGGGATGCGGCAGCAGCAGAGCTGTACTTGATGTTGGGCCCAATACCCAGAATGTTCTGCAGAACTGCCGCATACAGCAGGCCCTTGCCTGACACACTGACAGACACATCTATAGCACTGTACACACTGACAGACACATCAATAACACTGAACACACTGACAGACACATCCATAGCACTGTACACACTGACAGACACATCAATAACACTGAACACACTGACAGACACATCCATAGCACTGTACACACTGACATACACATCAATAACACTGAACACACTGACAGACACATCTATAGCACTATACACACTGACACACATCAATAACACTGAACACACTGACAGACACATCTATAACACTGTACACACTGACAGACACATCAAGAACACTGAACACACTGACAGACACATCCATAGCACTGTACACACTGACATACACATCTATAACACTGAACACACTGACAGACACATCAATAGCACTATACACACTGACACACATCAATAACACTGAACACACTGACAGACACATCTATAACACTGAACACACTGACAGACACATCAATACCACTGAACACACATCAATAACACTGTACACACTGACAGACACATCCATAGCACTGTACACACTGACACACATCAATAACACTGAACACACTGACAGACACATCTATAACACTGAACACACTGACAGACACATCAATAACACTGAACACACTGACACACATCAATAACACTGTACACACTGACAGACACATCCATAGCACTGTACACACTGACACACATCAATAACACTGAACACACTGACATACACATCAATAACACTGAACACACTGACAGACACATATATAACACTGAACACACTGACAGACACATCAATAACACTGAACACACTGACAGACACATCCATAGCACTGTACACACTGACAGACACATCTATAACACTGAACACACTGACATACACATCAATAACACTGAACACACTGACAGACACATCTATAACACTGAACACACTGACAGACACATCAATAACACTGAACACACTGACAGACACATCCATAGCACTGTACACACTGACAGACACATCTATAACACTGAACACACTGACAGACACATCAATAGCACTATACACACTGACACACATCAATAACACTGAACACACTGACACACATATATACACACTGAACACACTGACAGACACATATATAACACTGAACACACTGACAGACACATCTATAACACTGAACACACTGACAGACACATCCATAGCACTGTACACACTGACAGACACATCAATAACACTGAACACACTGACAGACACATCAATAACACTGAACACACTGACAGACACATCCATAGCACTGTACACACTGACAGACACATCTATAGCACTGTACACACTGACACACATCAATAACAGTGAACACACTGACAGACACATATATACACACTGAACACACTGACAGACACATCCATAGCACTGTACACACTGACAGACACATCAATAACACTGAACACACTGACAGACACATCAATAACACTGTACACACTGACAGACACATCAATAACACTGAACACACTGACAGAAACATCTATAACACTGAACACACTGACAGACACATCAATAACACTGTACACACTGACAGACACATCTATAACACTGAACACACACATCTATAACACTGAACACACTGACAGACACATCTATAACACTGTACACACTGACAGACACATCCATAGCACTGTACACACTGACAGACACATCCATAGCACTGTACACACTGACAGACACATCCATAGCACTGTACACACTGACAGACACATCTATAACACTGTACACACTGACAGACACATCCATAGCACTGTACACACTGACAGACACATCCATAGCACTGTACACACTGACAGACACATCTGTAACACTGTACACACTGACAGACACATCCATAGCACTGTACACACTGACAGACACATCTATAACACTGTACACACTGACAGACACATCCATAGCACTGTACACACTGACACACATCCATAGCACTGTACACACTGACAGACACATCCATAGCACTGTACACACTGACAGACACATCTATAACACTGTACACACTGACAGACACATCCATAGCACTGTACACACTGACAGACACATCCATAGCACTGTACACACTGACAGACACATCCATAGCACTGTACACACTGACACACATCCATAGCACTGTACACACTGCCAGACACATCCATTGCACTGTACACACTGCCAGACACATCCATAGCACTGTACACACTGACAGACACATCCATAGCACTGTACACACTGACAGACACATCCATAGCACTGTACACACTGACAGACACATCCATAGCACTGTACACACTGACAGACACATCCATATCACTGTACACACTGACAGACACATCCATAGCACTGTACACACTGACAGACACATCCATAGCACTGTACACACTGACAGACACATCCATAGCACTGTACACACTGACAGACACATCCATAGCACTGTACGTTGGTACTTTTGACCTAACTCAGCAGGTTTCTTCAGATATTGATCATCACAATGACATCAATGTCTTCTACACTGCTAGCTTTCATCCCATACAAACATAAAATAAAATAAAAAGCCCCATGTCTCACCTGGGTCCCTCAAAGGCCAGGGCAGCATAGGTCAGCTCTCCCCCCGTGTCCTGCCGAATCTCACCTGAAAAGAGATAGCATAGTAGCAATAGAAGTAGTAGTAGTAGCAGCAGCAGCAGTAGTGGAAGTAGTAGTAGTAGGAGCAGCAGTATTAGAAGTAGTAGTAGTTCAACTATATCCAACCCAACAACACTCCAATATGAAGTGTAAGCTTTCTGACAAAGTGAAATGTTATCAGGTATGCAGACCAGAGAACCAAACGATGAGGGTAAGACAGAGGGAAGAAATGCAAATGGGGCAACAATTGACACTGGGTTACTGCCCTTGGTGAAAACTCGGTTGTTGGTGTTCGACTGATTGTTATCTTCACTCTTGTCGTCATACCTACCTCCATAACAGCGTGCCTACCTCCATACCTACCTCCATAATAGCGTGCCTTGTCATACCTACCTCCATAATAGCGTGCCTTGTCATACCTACCTCCATAATAGCGTGCCTTGCCGTCATACCTACCTCCATAATAGCGTGCCTTGTCATACCTACCTCCATAATAGCGTGCCTTGTCATACCTACCTCCATAATAGCGTGTCATGTCATACCTACCTCCATAATAGCGTGCCTTGTCATACCTACCTCCATAATAGCGTGCCTTGTCATACCTACCTCCATAATAGCGTGTCATGTCATACCTACCTCCATAATAGCGTGCCTTGTCATACCTACCTCCATAACAGCGTGCCTTGTCATACCTACCTCCATAATAGCGTGCCTTGTCGTCATACCTACCTCCATAATAGCGTGCCTTGCCGTCATACCTACCTCCATAATAGCGTGCCTTGTCGTCATACCTACCTCCATAATAGCGTGCCTTGCCGTCATACCTACCTCCATAATAGCGTGCCTTGTCATACCTACCTCCATAATAGCGTGCCTTGTCATACCTACCTCCATAATAGCGTGCCTTGTCGTCATACCTACCTCCATAATAGCGTGCCATGTCATACCTACCTCCATAATAGCGTGCCTTGTCATACCTACCTCCATAATAGCGTGCCTTGTCATACCTACCTCCATAATAGCGTGCCTTGTCATACCTACCTCCATAATAGCGTGCCTTGTCATACCTACCTCCATAATAGCGTGCCTTGTCATACCTACCTCCATAATAGCGTGCCTTGTCATACCTACCTCCATAATAGCGTGCCTTGTCATACCTACCTCCATAATAGCGTGCCTTGTCATACCTACCTCCATAATAGCGTGCCTTGTCGTCATACCTACCTCCATAATAGCGTGCCTTGTCATACCTACCTCCATAATAGCGTGCCTTGTCATACCTACCTCCATAATAGCATGCCTTGTCGTCATACCTACCTCCATAATAGCGTGCCATGTCATACCTACCTCCATAATAGCGTGCCTTGTCATACCTACCTCCATAATAGCGTGCCTTGTCGTCATACCTACCTCCATAATAGCGTGTCATGTCACACCTACCTCCATAATAGCGTGCCTTGTCGTCATACCTACCTCCATAATAGCATGCCTTGTCGTCATACCTACCTCCATAATAGCGTGCCATGTCATACCTACCTCCATAATAGCGTGCCTTGTCGTGGCCGATGTTAGCGGCGGAGAAGGGAGAGAACTGCTCAGCACATTTCACCAATTCCTCATGGTCCACCCCCACCCCCACCAGAGCCAGACGGCCTGTGGAGTAGTAGCCCTGCATCAACAGACAATCTAACATTAATGACAGGGCCAGACGGCCTGTGGAGTAGTAGCCCTGCATCAACAGACAATCTAACATTAATGACAGGGCCAGACGGCCTGTGGAGTAGTAGCCCTGCATCAACAATCTACATTAATGACAGGGCCAGACGGCCTGTGGAGTAGTAGCCCTGCATCAACAATCTACATTAATGACAGGGCCAGACGGCCTGTGGAGTAGTAGCCCTGCATCAACAGACAATCTAACATTAATGACAGGGCCAGACGGCCTGTGGAGTAGTAGCCCTGCATCAACAGACAATCTAACATGAATGACAGGGCCAGAAGGCCTGTGGAATAGTAGTCCTGCATCAACAGACAATCTAACATGAATGACAGGGCCAGACGGCCTGTGGAGTAGTAGCCCTGCATCAACAGACAATCTAACATTAATGACAGGGCCAGACAGCCTGTGGAGTAGTAGCCCTGCATCAACAATCTAACATGAATGACAGGGCCAGACGGCCTGTGGAGTAGTAGCCCTGCATCAACAATCTAACATTAATGACAGGGCCAGACGGCCTGTGGAGTAGTAGCCCAGCATCAACAGACAACAATCTACATTATTGACAGGGCCAGACGGCCTGTGGAGTAGTAGCCCTGCATCAACAGACAACAACCTACATTAATGACAGGGCCAGACGGCCTGTGGAGTAGTAGCCCAGCATCAACAGACAACAATCTACATTATTGACAGGGCCAGACGGCCTGTGGAGTAGTAGCCCTGCATCAACAGACAACAACCTACATTAATGACAGGGCCAGACGGCCTGTGGAGTAGTAGCCCTGCATCAACAGACAACAATCTACATTAATGACAGGGCCAGACGGCCTGTGGAGTAGTAGCCCTGAATCAACAGACAACAATCTCCATTAATGACAGGGCCATACGGCCTGTGGAGTAGTAGCCCTGCATCAACAGACAACAATCTCCATTAATGACAGGGCCATACGGCCTGCGGAGTAGTAGCCCTGCATCAACAGACAACAATCTACATTAATGACAGGGCCATACGGCCTGTGGAGTAGTAGCCCTGCATCAACAGACAACAATCTACATTAATGACAAGGCCATACGGCCTGTGGAGTAGTAGCCCTGCATCAACAGACAACAATCTACATTAATGACAGGGCCATACGGCCTGCGGAGTAGTAGCCCTGCATCAACAGACAACAATCTACATTAATGACAGGGCCATACGGCCTGTGGAGTAGTAGCCCTGCATCAACAAACAATCTAACATTAATGACAGGGCCATACGGCCTGTGGAGTAGTAGCCCTGCATCAACAGACAACAATCTAACATTAATGACAGGGCCAGACGGCCTGTGGAGTAGTAGCCCTGCATCAACAGACAACAACCTACATTAATGACAGGGTCATACGGCCTGTGGAGTAGTAGCCCTGCATCAACAGACAACAATCTAACATTAATGACAGGGCCAGACGGCCTGTGGAGTAGTAGCCCTGCATCAAGACAATCTAACATTAATGACAGGGCCAGACGGCCTGTGGAGTAGTAGCCCTGCATCAAGACAATCTAACATTAATGACAGGGCCAGACGGCCTGTGGAGTAGTAGCCCTGCATCAAGACAATCTAACATTAATGACAGGGCCATACGGCCTGTGGAGTAGTAGCCCTGCATCAACAGACAATCTAACATTAATGACAGGGCCAGACGGCCTGTGGAGTAGTAGCCCTGCATCAAGACAATCTAACATTAATGACAGGGCCAGACGGCCTGTGGAGTAGTAGCCCTGCATCAAGACAATCTAACATTAATGACAGGGCCAGACGGCCTGTGGAGTAGTAGCCCTGCATCAACAGACAATCTAACATTAATGACAGGGCCAGACGGCCTGTGGAGTAGTAGCCCTGCATCAACAGACAACAATCTACATGACAGGGCCATACGGCCTATGGAGTAATAGCCCTGTATCAACAGACAATCTAATATTAATGACAGGGCCAGACGGCCTGTGGAGTAGTAGCCCTGTATCAACAGACAATCTAATATTAATGACAGGGCCAGACGGCCTGTGGAGTAGTAGCCCTGCATCAACAAACAATCTAACATTAATGACACGGCCAGACGGCCTGTGCAGTAGTAGCCCTACATCAACAAACAATCTAACATTAATGACAGGGCCAGACGGCCTGTGGAGTAGTAGCCCTGCATCAACAGACAACAATCTAACATTAATGACAGGGCCAGACGGCCTGTGGAGTAGTAGCGCATCATCAACAGACAACAATCTACATTAATGACAGGGCCAGACGGCCTGTGGAGTAGTAGCGCATCATCAACAGACAACAATCTACATTAATGACAAGGCCATACGGCCTATGGAGTAGTAGCCCAGCATCAACAGACAACAATCTGTATCAATGACAGGGCCATATGGCCTATGGAGTAGTAGCCCTGCATCAACAGACAACAATCTCCATTAATGACAGGGCCAGACGGCCTGTGGAGTAGTAGCCCTGCATCAACAGACAACAATCTACATTAATGACAGGGCCATACGGCCTGTGGAGTAGTAGCCCTGCATCAACAGACAACAATCTACATTAATGACAGGGCCAGACGGCCTGTGGAGTAGTAGCCCTGCATCAATAAACAACAATCTCCATTAATGACAGGGCCAGACGGCCTGTGGAGTAGTAGCCCTGAATCAACAGACAACAATCTCCATTAATGACAGGGCCATACGGCCTGTGGAGTAGTAGCCCTGCATCAACAGACAACAATCTCCATTAATGACAGGGCCATACGGCCTGCGGAGTAGTGGCCCTGCATCAACAGACAACAATCTACATTAATGACAGGGCCATACGGCCTGCAGAGTAGTAGCCCTGCATCAACAGACAACAATCTACATTAATGACAAGGCCATACGGCCTGTGGAGTAGTAGCCCTGCATCAAAAAACAACAATCAACATTAATGACAGGGCCATACGGCCTGCGGAGTAGTAGCCCTGCATCAACAGACAACAATCTACATTAATGACAAGGCCATACGGCCTGTGGAGTAGTAGCCCTACATCAACAAACAATCTAACATTAATGACAGGGCCATACGGCCTGTGGAGTAGTAGCCCTGCATCAACAGACAACAATCTAACATTAATGACAGGGCCAGACGGCCTGTGGAGTAGTAGCCCTGCATCAACAGACAACAACCTACATTAATGACAGGGTCATACGGCCTGTGGAGTAGTAGCCCTGCATCAACAGACAACAATCTAACATTAATGACAGGGCCAGACGGCCTGTGGAGTAGTAGCCCTGCATCAAGACAATCTAACATTAATGACAGGGCCAGACGGCCTGTGGAGTAGTAGCCCTGCATCAAGACAATCTAACATTAATGACAGGGCCAGACGGCCTGTGGAGTAGTAGCCCTGCATCAAGACAATCTAACATTAATGACAGGGCCAGACGGCCTGTGGAGTAGTAGCCCTGCATCAACAGACAATCTAACATTAATGACAGGGCCAGACGGCCTGTGGAGTAGTAGCCCTGCATCAAGACAATCTAACATTAATGACAGGGCCAGACGGCCTGTGGAGTAGTAGCCCTGCATCAAGACAATCTAACATTAATGACAGGGCCAGACGGCCTGTGGAGTAGTAGCCCTGCATCAACAGACAATCTAACATTAATGACAGGGCCAGACGGCCTGTGGAGTAGTAGCCCTGCATCAACAGACAACAATCTACATGACAGGGCCATACGGCCTATGGAGTAGTAGCCCTGTATCAACAGACAATCTAATATTAATGACAGGGCCAGACGGCCTGTGGAGTAGTAGCCCTGTATCAACAGACAATCTAATATTAATGACAGGGCCAGACGGCCTGTGGAGTAGTAGCCCTGCATCAACAAACAATCTAACATTAATGACACGGCCAGACGGCCTGTGCAGTAGTAGCCCTACATCAACAAACAATCTAACATTAATGACAGGGCCAGACGGCCTGTGGAGTAGTAGCCCTGCATCAACAGACAACAATCTAACATTAATGACAGGGCCAGACGGCCTGTGGAGTAGTAGCCCATCATCAACAGACAACAATCTACATTAATGACAGGGCCAGACGGCCTGTGGAGTAGTAGCGCATCATCAACAGACAACAATCTACATTAATGACAAGGCCATACGGCCTATGGAGTAGTAGCCCAGCATCAACAGACAACAATCTGTATCAATGACAGGGCCATATGGCCTATGGAGTAGTAGCCCTGCATCAACAGACAACAATCTCCATTAATGACAGGGCCAGACGGCCTGTGGAGTAGTAGCCCTGCATCAACAGACAACAATCTACATTAATGACAGGGCCATACGGCCTGTGGAGTAGTAGCCCTGCATCAACAGACAACAATCTACATTAATGACAGGGCCAGACGGCCTGTGGAGTAGTAGCCCTGCATCAACAGACAACAATCTCCATTAATGACAGGGCCATACGGCCTGTGGAGTAGTAGCCCTGCATCAACAGACAACAATCTACATTAATGACAGGGCCAGACGGCCTGTGGAGTAGTAGCCCTGCATCAACAGACAACAATCTCCATTAATGACAGGGCCATACGGCCTGTGGAGTAGTAGCCCTGCATCAACAGACAACAATCTAACATTAATGACAGGGCCAGACGGCCTGTGGAGTAGTAGCCCTGCATCAACAGACAACAATCTGTATCAATGACAAGGCCATACGGCCTGTGGAGTAGTAGCCCTGCATCAACAGACAACAATCTGTATCAATGACAGGGCCATACGGCCTGTGGAGTAGTAGCCCTGCATCAACAGACAACAATCTGTATCAATGACAAGGCCATACGGCCTATGGAGTAGTAGCCCTGCATCAACAGACAACAATCTGTATCAATGACAAGGCCATACGGCCTGTGGAGTAGTAGCCCTGCATCAACAGACAACAATCTGTATCAATGACAAGGCCATACGGCCTGTGGAGTAGTAGCCCTGCATCAACAGACAACAATCTGTATCAATGACAGGGCCATATGGCCTATGGAGTAGTAGCCCTGCATCAACAGACAACAATCTCCATTAATGACAGGGTCATACGGCCTGTGGAGCAGTAGCCCTGCATCAACAGACAACAATCTAACATTAATGACAGGGCCATACGGCCTGTGGAGTAGTAGCCCAGCATCAACAGACAACAATCTCCATTAATGACAGGGCCATATGGCCTATGGAGTAGTAGCCCTGCATCAACAGACAACAATCTCCATTAATGACAGGGTCATACGGCCTGTGGAGCAGTAGCCCTGCATCAACAGACAACAATCTACATTAATAATAATAATAATAATAATAGTGAATCATTTATAAGCGCATTCCTCCACCAAATGTGGAGCTCTATGCGCTTAACAACAACACAAATTAAAAGCAAGAAATTCAACAACAAAACCAAATAATCGCTCACGCACATGCAAATAGGCATACACATACACACCACACCCACACATACATACATGGACGCACATACACACACACACGCGCTCACACACACACACACACCGTTACCATCACCACCACTCACCCCACCCAAAAATACAATACAAAATACAATCAGTTGAATAAAGCATCAACACACTCTCTCTCTCTCTCTCTCTCTCTCTCTCTCGCAACAAAGCTGACGTAGACATTGCAGTCAACACACAGTGAAACTAATATGGGGGGGAGGGGGGAGGCGAGGGTGTGTGTGAGAATAGAGTCGAGAAGTAATGTGGCCTAAAGGTTGTGATGTAGCTTGAATAGGTGGGTCTTGAGAGCTGATTTGAAACATTGCAAGGACTGGATATGGCGAATTTTGCGTGGTAAGGAGTTCCAAACTGAAGGGGCCGAAAAGGAAAAGGAGCGCTCACCAAACATTTTTGTTCATGTACTAGGAACACAGAGAATTTTGGAATCTGAAGATGACCGCAGTTGCCTTGATGGAGTATAGACAGAAAGCATGTCAGAGATGTAGCTAGGGGCATTTCCAGAGAAATAAGAATGACATAGAGTGGAAATTTTGTAGTCAATACATGCTTTGATGGAAAGCCAATGGAGGGATATCAGGAGTGGTTGAACATGATGATACTTAGAGACCTGTGGAGTAGTAGCCCTGCATCAACAATCTACATTAATGACAGGGCCATACGGCCTGTGGAGTAGCAGCCATGCATCAACAGATGGAATTAATACATTAATGGAATCAATTCCCAAAGCATGTTCACAAATTAGCAACAAGATGACAGCCACATAAACATTTTTCTATAAGTTGTGAAAATCAATCTGCACAATACTTTCATATTTGTACTTTCATACAAATAGTTCCCCCACCTTCTGGAAGTTCTGAGCTTGTAACTTCCTCTATGTCACTCCCTGACTCTGCCTTTTCCCTTTGCTTGCTGTCATCTAATCTCTCTACATCACTGGTCCATTCTCACGTCTTTGTTCTACAAACTGTTACAAAGATGTTCTCCACCCGAAGATGGACATGGCCTAATTATTTCAGTTAGGTGCATAACAGCAGCATGACCCATCTGCAGGAAACTGTGTGAGCGATCGACAAAGGAGAATCTTCACAATAAGCATCGTCATCAATTATCAAACCCATTCAAGACATTGTAGGCACTTTAACCCTTTCACCGCCAACGTCGGACTTTAGCACCACAGTGATGTAACACCTATGTCACTAAAAGGCATCAAATTGGGGTCTATTATCCAAAGACCCTATTGTCTTAGTTTGGGGAAGTAAGGGTAGACCTTATTTTATATTATGTCACAGAAGAATCCCCAATACTGCAGATGGATTTTGTTCTCTACCCAGGTAAAGTTAATGGGAATTCTTGGCTGAAATATGGCTGGCGGTGAAAGGGTTAACATGGCTTGCTACTGGTGTTTTTCCTCCATATTTGCATTAGTTTCCCGTCACAAAGTACTCTCTCCATAAATGTATTTTGAATTCTAACTGTTTTGTTGTTTTCCATACTTTTTAATTCACGAAGCAGCAGCAAAGCCAAAGCTGGTTACTGTTTTCACCGCTGTCTGTCTGTTCTTGACTCATCTATGTCTGTTTCAAGGTCACCACCACAGCGTTTCAACAGAGGCGTGTAGGAGGCTCACATTTTGCATGAGGATAGGGAGATTGGATATATAGGCTAAGTTCGGAGATGAAGGTCATTGGAAAAAGGTCAAGGTCACTGGAGCCATAAATGCTGCCGCGCCGCTCCTGTTTTTATGCTCTAGTTTCTATTGTCTTTAGTTATTTTTGTTTTGAAGAAAGGATGCAAAAAAAGTTGTCAAACGTATTCGAGTTATCCTCGATAAGTGTACTTTTGACAGCCACCCGTCATACTCTCCTTACCTTGACAAAGTGCATGAGCTGTTCAGGGGAGAATTTGTCCACCATGAAAGAGGGAGAGTACAGTGATCGACCCAGTGTGTCTCGGTATGCCGCCTGGTGAAGGAGGTCATACACCACTGAAAGAAAAGCACTTTGCACTATATGGTATGTGTTGCAGAGAGCTATACTGATGAAAAATAAGAAAAACACTTTACGCCATATAGTATGTGTTGCAGAGAGCTGTACTAATGAAAAATAAAGAAAAGCATTTTGCACTATATGATATGTGTAGCAGAGAGCTATACTAATTTACCACGAATGAGGGAGAGTATAGCGATCGACCCAGAGTATCTCTACACGCTACCTGGTGAAGTAGGTCACACACCACTGAAAGAAAAGCACTTTGTGCTATATAGCATGTGTTGTACGAAGCTTTACTGATGAGTAAACATTTTAGCCATATCTCAGGTATCTAGTATTGATACAGAAAGCAGACCTGGATCTGGACATACTATGATGTATGCAGAAGTGAAGGAGAGAATGGAGGCTATAGACTGAAAGGAAGCAGGAGAGCAAATTGACAGCCAAAATACCACAATCCTACAATCTAGATGTTACAGACAGATGATGTATGCAGAAGTGAAGGAGAGAATGGAGGCTATAGACTGAAAGGAAGCAGGAGAGCAAATTGACAGCCAAAATACCACAATCCTACAATCTAGATGTTACAGACAGATGATGTATGCAGAAGTGAAGGAGAGAATGGAGGCTATAGACTGAAAGGAAGCAGGAGAGCAAATTGACAGCCAAAATACCACAATCCTACAATCTAGATGTTACAGACAGTGTTCTTGTATCATTTTCAGCTCTCTCTACACAATAGCGTACATGCTTTGCACAACCGTTCAACACTAGGCGGGTTTGCATTCATGACAAAAAAAATATTTTGAAAAGAATGCTTAACGGAACAGTTTAAAAAAATTGTGGCATTATTTATAATAATAAAAGCTAATATCTGTTAAAGTTCCAAAGTAAAATTTTTAATACTGGCTGATTAATGACATTTTGTAAAAAAGCATGACAAAGACAAAGGAGTGGGGTGATGACTCGTTTCAATTCATTGTCGTCCTTGAAATAGACTACACGTCATTTCATTGGTTGAAAACTATTAAGGGACCGTAGAGGAATAGCTTTATACCAGTTTGGGTTGCATCGGTTCGCTGGGTTGTGCAGTGTGAATGTTTAAACACTATGTTACTCTAACAGATGAGGAGACAACACGAGGGCATGATTTCAAACTAACAAAAAAAGCTAAATAAAAGTCGTTCAGCTCAAACCTTTTTTTACTAACAGAGTAATAACTGCATGGAACAATCTTTCTAATGAAACTGTAAATGCATCATCACTAAATATGTTCAAAAATCTTATTGACCAAAACTGTAATACTATTATGTACTCCACAAATTTGGAGAAATAAAAAACAAAACAAAAAAACAAAAAACAAATACACAATAGCCGAAGTAATTCACGTGCAAAAAAAAAAGAAAAATGAAAATATAAATTCTACATTTGAGAAAAATATCTAGAGGGCAAAAGGCTTCAAAAGCCTAAACTGACATGATATGATATGTTCGCTATAGCGTACAGTCGTGTTGACCGGTTGTGAAAGGAAGCAATGGGCCAGTGTTGAATGGGTTAAACTAACACACAAATTAAAAGAGACCAAAAGAAACAATGAAAATGCTGCCCCGCAGAGCCTGAATGACTGTAAGTTGATAATGCTGCCCCGCAGAGCCTGAATGACTGTAAGTTGATAATGCTGCCCCGCAGAGCCTGAATGACTGTAAGTTGATAATGCTGCCCCGCAGAGCCTGAATGACTGTAAGTTGATAATGCTGCCCCGCAGAGCCTGAATGACTGTAAGTTGATTTGTCTGAGGATGAAGCGTTGACGCAGATTTAATAAGTGTTCACTTTGCGATGATTATCATCATCAATGACTCACAGACGTTGGGCATGGTGTGTACTTTGGCCAGGTCATGGCGCAGATTGTCTGCCAGGGCAGACAACTCCCAGGGCTTGAAGGAGGGCGCTGTGATCACCTCATTCAGAATCTCTGTCACTAGTTGTCTGGAAAAAAAAGTAATATTAACTAATAAACCACTTAACTTGAAAAGCCTTGAATAGCACACACACACACACACACTGATAATAGCGCATTGCTGAGTGACTTCATCTCATTCCCAATATTTCAAATTTATCACAATAAGTGAAATCCATGCCATTTGCAGTGATGTCCCGAGGCCATTGACACAGGGTCTACTAACATTGAAAATGTCCTATGGTGTTCCCTGTCAGGACAACTGGAATAACACCAATACAAACATTGGTGTTTTGAAAACATTTGGCACAGAGATACAGAAATACAGAGAAACCTGAACATTTCAGGACACTTATGTTGCTTATGACGTACAATTTTGCTTTTTACATTTTTACAGAAGAACAGGATTTCATATGGAAACATTTCTAATAAAAACTTCAATGTACAGAAACAAAGTGAAAGTGCAGCTTTGCAAAGTAGCAGAAATAGAGCAGAACAGAGAGCTGCAGTTATGAAATACAAGGCAGAAATAGAGCAGAACAGAGAGCTGCAGTTATGAAATACAAGGCAGAAATAGAGCAGAACAGAGAGCTGCAGTTATGAAATACAAGGCAGAAATAGAGCAGAACAGAGAGCTACAGTTATGAAATACAAGGCAGAAATAGAGCAGAACAGAGAGCTACAGTTATGAAATACAAGGCAGAAATAGAGCAGAACAGAGAGCTGCAGTTATGAAATACAAGGCAGAAATAGAGCAGAACAGAGAGCTGCAGTTATGAAATACAAGGCAGAAATAGAGCAGAACAGAGAGCTACAGTTATGAAATACAAGGCAGAAATAGAGCAGAACAGAGAGCTACAGTTATGAAATACAAGGCAGAAATAGAGCAGAACAGAGAGCTACAGTTATGAAATACAAGGCAGAAATAGAGCAGAACAGAGAGCTACAGTTATGAAATACAAGGCAGAAATAGAGCAGAACAGAGAGCTGCAGTTATGAAATACAAGGCAGAAATAGAGCAGAACAGAGAGCTGCAGTTATGAAATACAAGGCAGAAATAGAGCAGAACAGAGAGCTACAGTTATGAAATACAAGGCAGAAATAGAGCAGAACAGAGAGCTACAGTTATGAAATACAAGGCAGAAATAGAGCAGAACAGAGAGCTACAGTTATGAAATACAAGGCAGAAATAGAGCAGAACAGAGAGCTTCAGTTATGAAATACAAGGCAGAAATAGAGCAGAACAGAGAGCTGCAGTTATGAAATACAAGGCAGAAATAGAGCAGAACAGAGAGCTACAGTTATGAAATACAAGGCAGAAATAGAGCAGAACAGAGAGCTACAGTTATGAAATACAAGGCAGAAATAGAGCAGAACAGAGAGCTGCAGTTATGAAATACAAGGCAGAAATAGAGCAGAACAGAGAGCTGCAGTTATGAAATACAAGGCAGAAATAGAGCAGAACAGAGAGCTACAGTTATGAAATACAAGGCAGAAATAGAGCAGAACAGAGAGCTACAGTTATGAAATACAAGGCAGAAATAGAGCAGAACAGAGAGCTACAGTTATGAAATACAAGGCAGAAATAGAGCAGAACAGAGAGCTACAGTTATGAAATACAAGGCAGAAATAGAGCAGAACAGAGAGCTACAGTTATGAAATACAAGGCAGAAATAGAGCAGAACAGAGAGCTACAGTTATGAAATACAAGGCAGAAATAGAGCAGAACAGAGAGCTGCAGTTATGAAATACAAGGCAGAAATAGAGCAGAACAGAGAGCTACAGTTATGAAATACAAGGCAGAAATAGAGCAGAACAGAGAGCTACAGTTATGAAATACAAGGCAGAAATAGAGCAGAACAGAGAGCTACAGTTATGAAATACAAGGCAGAAATAGAGCAGAACAGAGAGCTGCAGTTATGAAATACAAGGCAGAAATAGAGCAGAACAGAGAGCTGCAGTTATGAAATACAAGGCAGAAATAGAGCAGAACAGAGAGCTACAGTTATGAAATACAAGGCAGAAATAGAGCAGAACAGAGAGCTACAGTTATGAAATACAAGGCAGAAATAGAGCAGAACAGAGAGCTGCAGTTATGAAATACAAGGCAGAAATAGAGCAGAACAGAGAGCTACAGTTATGAAATACAAGGCAGAGTCGTAGCTTAGACACAGTTATCAAATATCCTCACTGAAAATGCTCACAGAGAAACAACAGTCTGCCATTTCTGCAGCAGGAAATAGAAAACACAACAAGATGATAGCAGGGGTCACCTGCCAGCAGGTACTGTACAGAACAAGGCTACAGGAGGAAATGAAGGGTGATAGTAGGGGACACCTGCCAGCAGGTACTGTACAGTGAAGGCTCACAGGAGGCATGAAGGGTGATAGTGGGGGTCACCTGCCAGCAGGTACTGTACAGTGAAGGCCACAGGAGGCATGAAGGGTGATAGCAGGGGTCACCTGCCAGCAGGTACTGTACAGTGAAGGCCACAGGAGGCATGAAGGGTGATAGCAGGGGGTCACCTGCCAGCAGGTACTGTACAGTGAAGGCCACAGGAGGCATGAAGGGTGATAGCAGGGGTCACCTGCCAGCAGGTACTGTACAGTGAAGGACACAGGAGGCATGAAGGGTGATAGTGGGGGTCACCTGCCAGCAGGTACTGTACAGTGAAGGCCACAGGAGGCATGAAGGGTGATAGCAGGGGTCACCTGCCAGCAGGTACTGTACAGTGAAGGCCACAGGAGGCATGAAGGGTGATAGCAGGGGTCACCTGCCAGCAGGTACTGTACAGTGAAGGCCACAGGAGGCATGAAGGGTGATAGCAGGGGTCACCTGCCAGCAGGTACTGTACAGTGAAGGCCACAGGAGGCATGAAGGGTGATAGTGGGGGTCACCTGCCAGCAGGTACTGTACAGTGAAGGCCACAGGAGGCATGAAGGGTGATAGTGGGGGTCACCTGCCAGCAGGTACTGTACAGTGATGGCCACAGGAGGCATGAAGGGTGATAGCAGGGGGTCACCTGCCAGCAGGTACTGTACAGTGAAGGCCACAGGAGGCATGAAGGGTGATAGCAGGGGTCACCTGCCAGCAGGTACTGTACAGTGAAGGCCACAGGAGGCATGAAGGGTGATAGCAGGGGTCACCTGCCAGCAGGTACTGTACAGTGAAGGCCACAGGAGGCATGAAGGGTGATAGTGGGGGTCACCTGCCAGCAGGTACTGTACAGTGAAGGCCACAGGAGGCATGAAGGGTGATAGCAGGGGTCACCTGCCAGCAGGTACTGTACAGTGAAGGCCACAGGAGGCATGAAGGGTGATAGTGGGGGTCACCTGCCAGCAGGTACTGTACAGTGAAGGCCACAGGAGGCATGAAGGGTGATAGTGGGGGTCACCTGCCAGCAGGTACTGTACAGTGAAGGCCACAGGAGGCATGAAGGGTGATAGTGGGGGTCACCTGCCAGCAGGTACTGTACAGTGAAGGCCACAGGAGGCATGAAGGGTGATAGTGGGGGTCACCTGCCAGCAGGTACTGTACAGTGAAGGCCACAGGAGGCATGAAGGGTGATAGCAGGGGTCACCTGCCAGCAGGTACTGTACAGTGAAGGCCACAGGAGGCATGAAGGGTGATAGCAGGGGTCACCTGCCAGCAGGTACTGTACAGTGAAGGCCACAGGAGGCATGAAGGGTGATAGTGGGGGTCACCTGCCAGCAGGTACTGTACAGTGAAGGCCACAGGAGGCATGAAGGGTGATAGTGGGGGTCACCTGCCAGCAGGTACTGTACAGTGAAGGCCACAGGAGGCATGAAGGGTGATAGTGGGGGTCACCTGCCAGCAGGTACTGTACAGTGAAGGCCACAGGAGGCATGAAGGGTGATAGTGGGGGTCACCTGCCAGCAGGTACTGTACAGTGAAGGCCACAGGAGGCATGAAGGGTGATAGTGGGGGTCACCTGCCAGCAGGTACTGTACAGTGAAGGCCACAGGAGGCATGAAGGGTGATAGTGGGGGTCACCTGCCAGCAGGTACTGTACAGTGAAGGCCACAGGAGGCATGAAGGGTGATAGTGGGGGTCACCTGCCAGCAGGTACTGTACAGTGAAGGCCACATGGGGCTATCATGACAGGAGTCATGAAGGGTGATAGTGGGGGTGATAGTGGGGGTCACCTACTGTACAGTGAAGGCCACATGGGGCTATCATGACAGCAGTCATGAAGGGTGATAGTAGGGGTGATAGTGGGGGTCACCTACTGTACAGTGAAGGCCACAGGAGTCATGAAGGGTGATAGTGGGGGTCACCTACTGTACAGTGAAGGCCACATGGGGCTATCATGACAGCAGTCATGAAGGGTGATAGTAAGGGTGATAGTGGGGGTCACCTACTGTACAGTGAAGGCCACAGGAGTCATGAAGGGTGATAGTGGTGGTCACCTACTGTACAGTGGGGGTCACCTACTGTACAGTGAAGGCCACAGGAGTCATGAAGGGTGATAGTGGGGGTCACCTGCCACTGTACAGTGAAGGCCACATGGGGCTATCATGACAGCAGTAATGAAGGGTGATAGTAAGGGTGATAGTGGGGGTCACCTACTGTACAGTGAAGGCCACAGGAGTCATGAAGGGTGATAGTGGGGGTCATACTGACAGGAAGTCATGAAGGGTGATAGTGGGGGTCACCTGCATAGGGCTATCATGACAGGCCACATGAAGGCTATCATGACAGTGAGTAGTGAAGGGTGATAGTGGGGGTGATAGTGGGGGTCACCTACTGTACAGTGAAGGCCACATGGGGCTATCATGACAGGAGTCATGAAGGGTGATAGTGGGGGTCACCTACTGTACAGAGGCCACATAGGGCTATCATGACAGGAGTCATGAAGGGTGATAGTGGGGGTGATAGTGGGGGTGATAGAGGGGGTGATAGTGGGGGTCACCTACTGTACAGTGAAGGCCACATGGGGCTATCATGACAGCAGTCATGAAGGGTGATAGTGGGGGTCACCTGCTGTACAGTGAAGGCCACATGGGGCTATCATGACAGGAGTCATGAAGGGTGATAGTGGGGGTGATAGTGGGGGTCACCTACTGTACAGTGAAGGCCACATGGGGCTATCATGACAGGAGTCATGAAGGGTGATAGTGGGGGTGATAGTGGGGGTCACCTACTGTACAGTGAAGGCCACATGGGGCTATCATGACAGCAGTCATGAAGGGTGATAGTGGGGGTGATAGTGGGGGTCACCTACTGTACAGTGAAGGCCACAGGAGTCATGAAGGGTGATAGAGGTGGTGATAGTGGGGGTCACCTACTGTACAGTGAAGGCCACATGGGGCTATCATGACAGGAGTCATGAAGGGTGATAGTGGGGGTGATAGTGGGGGTCACCTACTGTACAGTGAAGGCCACATGGGGCTATCATGACAGCAGTCATGAAGGGTGATAGTGGGGGTGATAGTGGGGGTCACCTACTGTACAGTGAAGGCCACAGGAGTCATGAAGGGTGATAGAGGTGGTGATAGTGGGGGTCACCTACTGTACAGTGAAGGCCACATGGGGCTATCATGACAGGAGTCATGAAGGGTGATAGTGGGGGTCACCTGCTGTACAGTGAAGGCCACATGGGGCTATCATGACAGGAGTCATGAAGGGTGATAGTGGGGGTGATAGTGGGGGTCACCTACTGTACAGTGAAGGCCACATGGGGCTATCATGACAGGAGTCATGAAGGGTGATAGTGGGGGTGATAGTGGGGGTCACCTACTGTACAGTGAAGGCCACATGGGGCTATCATGACAGGAGTCATGAAGGGTGATAGTGGGGGTGATAGTGGGGGTCACCTACTGTACAGTGAAGGCCACATGGGGCTATCATGACAGGAGTCATGAAGGGTGATAGTGGGGGTGATAGTGGGGGTCACCTACTGTACAGTGAGGCCACATGGGGCTATCATGACAGGAGTCATGAAGGGTGATAGTGGGGGTGATAGTGGGGGTCACCTACTGTACAGTGAAGGCCACATGGGGCTATCATGACAGGAGTCATGAAGGGTGATAGTGGGGGTGATAGTGGGGGTCACCTACTGTACAGTGAGGCCACATGGGGCTATCATGACAGGAGTCATGAAGGGTGATAGTGGGGGTGACCTGCTGTACAGTGAAGGCCACATAGGGCTATCATGACAGGAGTCATGAAGGGTGATAGTGGGGGTGATAGTGGGGGTGACCTACTGTACAGTGAAGGCCACATGGGGCTATCATGACAGGAGTAATGAATGGTGATAGTGGGGGTGATAGTGGAGGTGACCTGCTGTACAGTGAAGGCCACATGGGGCTGTGGGGGTGATAGTGGGGGTGACCTGCTGTACAGTGAAGGCCACATGGGGCTATCATGACAGGAGTCATGAAGGGTGATAGCGGCATCTGGAATTAAACCCTTAGTTTAATGACTGACATCTTTATGCAACTCACAAATGGTCGCGCAGGCAGTCGATTTTGTAGAACATGTATTCACGAGTGGAAGAACACCTGTGACAGAAAACATACCAGAGAACAAAACTGAACATGTTCAAACATACTGCAGTCATCACTTTGGATTAGTCACAGTTCATAAGCTGTGAACATTGAGGTGTGTGTGTGTGTGTGTGTGTGTGTGTGTGTGCGTATGTGTGTGTGTGTGCGTGTGCGTGTGCGTATGTGTGTGTGTGTGTGTGTGTGTGCGTGTGTGTGTGTGTGTGTGTGTGTGTGTGTGTGTGTGTGTGTGTGTATGTGTGTGTGCGTGTGCGTGTGCGTGTGTGTGTGTGTGTATGTGTGCGTGCGTATGTGTGTGTGTGTGTGTGTGTGTGTGTGTGTGTGTGTGTGTGTGTGTGTGTGTGTATGTGTGTGTGTGTGTGTGTGTGTGTGTGTGTGTGTGTGTGTGTGTGTGCGTATGTGTGTGTGTGTGTGTGTGTGTGTGTGTGTGTGTGTGTGTGTGTGTGTGTATGTGTGTATGTGTGTGTGTGTGTGTGTGTGTGTGTGTGTGTGTGTGTGTGTGTGTTTTCAAAAAAGCCACAAAACACCAATGCTTTCAAGCTTTTGAGATTTGTATTATCTCTTATCAGGAAAATGAATTTTGAAACTGGCATGAGGTAAAAAGGTACAGCTAAAAAGTTTATAAAACTTTTCTGTGTCCAATGTCTGTATTTGTGAACCTCAGAAACAAAACCAGTTAACGTTAACTTTATGTATTTTTGTGCTGATTTACTTTTTCTCCCAATGGGGGAGGGACAGTGCCTTACGCAAAGACAGCTGTTTCGATCTGTGGAAGATCTCATCAGTTTGCATGATCGGCCTGCAATTTGACTGATGAAAATGATGTTTTACGTCCTCTCGGTCAAAGACACATATGGGACATTTGTAAATACAAAGATGGTGGGAACAATACTGGCTGCAATGCCCGGAGGCAGTGCAACACCAGTAAAGTCCCGAGTTTTTAACAGTATAGATAGGTGTAGCGGTAACCACGCCTCGGTTAAACCTCATTGGCTATGGCAACGCCACAAGTATTGTTTAAGTATGATCTGACTGCAATTTGACTGTCCAGTGGATGTCAACTTGAGCAAGAAGACATTCTACAAGAGAATGGTGTCTTCTTTGCACCAAATCGAAAATCCACAATAAAAGCAAACCAGCACAAAGTTAAACCAGACATCGTAAAAATCTTATGAACATTTTATGAAAATCTTAAGTAAAATGAAGAAAATAATAATGTTCTGAAAGTTTAATTTCAAAACCTAATAGACATGACTAGAGAGGGCCAACTACTGAGATGATATTCAAATTAGGATAAAAATAGATTTCAGCACTTGAATAGCTGAGCTCCGTACCCCTACTCTGAAGGACTGAAAAGTTAGTGCAGGATAGTGGGAGGTGTACCTTTCAAGTTCCTCTGTCAGTCTCTTTCCCTTGTTTGTCTCGGACTTGTGTGTGTGTGTGTGTGTGTGTGTGTGTGTGTGTGTGTGCAGGCTAGAGTGACAGCATGTGTGCATGAGAACTTGTGTGCGAGTGTGTCTGCATGCATGCATGTGTGTACAATCAAAATCACCTGTTACATTAACAAATATAATTTGATTCTAGTCTTTATTGATTAGTTGATCCTTGCTTCCAATCTACAACATATTTCTTAAGACTAAAACAAAAAAATGATAGTCATAACAAAAACAATTTCATTTTTCAACAAATATATGATAATATATTGCATAATGCATAGATACGCTTGTGCATTACATTTTTGTTTGGTTAACTGGTCGAAATTTTTTAAAATCTATATTTTACCTGATTACTTAACACCAGAGCCACTCACGTGAATTCGGCTCCAGCTTGTTCCAGTGTCCTGGTGATGTTAAAACACGTGGACTGCTTGGTGCTCTGTAAATGACATAAACAACGTGTGTCCTGGTGATGTTAAAACATGTGAACTGCTTGGTGCTCTGTAAATGACATGAACAACGTGTGTCCTGGTGATGTTAAAACATGTGAACTGCTTGGTGCTCTGTAAATGACATGAACAACGTGTGTCCTGGTGATGTTAAAACACGTGGTGCTCTGTAAATGACATGAACAACGTGTGTCCTGGTGATGTTAAAACATGTGGTGCTCTGTAAATGACATGAACAACGTGTGTCCTGGTGATGTTAAAACACGTGGACTGCTTGGTGCTCTGTAAATGACATGAACAACGTGTGTCCTGGTGATGTTAAAACACGTGGACTGCTTGGTGCTCTGTAAATGACATAAACAACGTATGTCCTGGTGATGTTAAAACACGTGGACTGCTTGGTGCTCTGTAAATGACATAAACAACGTGTGTCCTGGTGATGTTAAAACATGTGGTGCTCTGTAAATGACATAACAACGTGTCATCTGTTCCAGCGTCCTGGTGATGTTAAAACATGTGGTGCTCTGTAAATGACATAACGTGTCATCTGTTCCAGCGTCCTGGTGATGTTAAAACATGTGGTGCTCTGTAAATGACATAACGTGTCATCTGTTCCAGCGTCCTGGTGATGTTAAAACATGTGGTGCTCTGTAAATGACATAACAACGTGTCATCTGTTCCAGCATCCTGGTGATGTTAAAACATGTGGACTGTTTGGTTCTCTGTAAATGACATAAACAACACTTTCTTCAAACGCCTAACTTTACAACTTGTCAAAGCAAGACATGGGAACTGTCCACTAAAGAAGGTTGCTTTATTGCTGCAAAGACCCAAAACTGGTTGCTTGAAACAGGCAGACAAAGGTGACGAGGAATTAAATGGGTTTAATTCATTAACAGTTTTAAAAGCGATAAGGTTGTCACGTGCTAGATACATCTCCATAATATAAGAAGGATTAAAGTTGCCAAGATTCTGAAGAACATCTTCATCTTTCAGTTAACATTATGGCCAATGTAAGGTATTTTTGTGCACTGAATTTCTGTTTGGTTGGTTGGCTGATATGCTATCACCTTGCACAAGTGGTCCTGCTGCAGGACATATGGACAATCAGATAATGAATCATGGATTTGGTTTATTAGTATGCAGATACAGACACACGCACTCTAAACCCCCTTTTCCCATCTCCCCAACACACACACTGACCAGTCCAGCAGCCAGCCTGAGGCAGTGAGTGACCCCCAGATTGTCCCCGTCCTCAAAGCGTGACCCCGCATTGGCCACTAGGGACACTCTGGACACCGGCCACTGGGTGTTGATGGACGCTACTGTCAGACCATTGGGCAGTCTGGACAGCTGAGAGCACATAGTTCATCAATCATACAAATGAAGGTACATAGTTCGTCATTCATACAAATGAAGGTATATAGTTCATCAACCCTACAGTCTGTTCATTCCGCAGCCATTCAACAAGGGGGTTAGTTGGTCTGCAGGGTCCTTTTCCAACACCATCTGTCCTTTAGGCCCAAGTGGGGATGCTTCCTAGACAAGGCTTCTCCACCACAAACACCACTCCAGCCCTTCAGAATAGCAGATGCTTCTTCAGCTATCTGGAAGTCACTGTTGCCCACAATTGGCACATAAACACACACACACACATACAAACAACATACAGTATTTATACGGCGCTGAATCTTGATAGAAATCAAATCAAAGTGCACACACACACGTTAGCATTCATAACGCATTCAAACAAAAATGCAATACAAACTGTAACAAAGCGAACACACACGTATGACATCAGTATAAGTATAATCAGTATAAGTATTATTATAGTCACAGAGGCGTCTCTGTGAAATTCGGGTTGCTCCCACCCGGAGAGCGCGTCGCAGCCAGAGGCGCGCCACCCAATTTTTTTTAATATTTTTTTTGGCATGCGATTTTTGTCACCAATGATGGGGGGGGGGGGGGGGGGGGGGTTAAATTTTTACCAAATGACAACTTTTTCGTTGCCACTGGGTTTAAACGTATGCTAAGTGTATGGGCACACGGGACCTCGGTTTATCGTCTCATCCGAAAGACTCCACGTTCAGACCGTTAAGGCCTAGTGCAGAATGAGAGGAAAAAATCCCCTGTACCCAGGTTCGAACTCGGGTTTACTTGACATGAAGCGAACGTGCTAACAATGTGCCACTCTACACCACGACATAAATGGTATAAAGCAGAAACAGACCTAAAGGCAAGAGACAGAAGAGAAAGAGAGTGGAGTCTCAATGACGGGGGAATAGGTGGGTTTTGAGGTAAGATTTGAAAGCAGAAAGGGTTGGTCGCTGACGGAGGGAAAGAGGAAGTTTGTTCCAAGATGTCGGTCCTGAGACAGCAAAAGAGCGCCGACCAACAGTTGAAAGCTTATACCTAGGGATCTGGAGAGAAAGAGGGTCAGAAACTGAATGTAAAGTGCGAGCTGGAGTATAAATGGAAATATTGTCACAGAGGTAAGATGGAGCAGCTTTATGGATAGATTTATAGCAAAGGGTGTTTAATTTATACTCAATTCTGTCTGTGACAGGAAGCCAGTGCAAAGAACGGAGAAGAGGGCTAACATGATCAAACTTTTTCTTCCTAAGGACAAGACGAGCAGCTGTGTTTTGAATACGCTGGAGACAAGATAGAGAAGAGACTGATAGGCCAGAAAGGAGAGCATTACAGTAGTCAAGATGAGATAGGATGAGGGAAGTAACAAGTTTTGCTGTGGCTTCATCTGAGAGATATTTACGAATATAGCCAATGCGACGAATTTGATAGTAACAGGACTGACAGGTCTGAGTCAGGAAACTCTGCATGGAAAGAGTATTGTCCAAAGTGACACCTAAGTTTTTGACAGAGTCTGAGAGGGGAATGATATTGTTACCCAGACACGCACACACACACGCACACCTAACACACACACACACACTGACGCACACACACACACACACACACACACATAATACATTCTGAAACGCATGACCCTGCGATCGGCTACAGAGGATACTCTGGACACCGGGCAGTCGGTAATGAAAGTCCATTGGGCAGACTAAACAAAGTCACTCAAACTTGAAACGGTAAAGGTCTCATAGTCAAAGTCCTTGACAGCCATTTTCACATGAACTCTTTCACAATCGCAGCTCTAGGGTTTAGTTGAAACGCCGCCATCCCTCTCCTTCAGCTCCCTGTGTCTTGATCCAAGCAAAGTCAGTGCCTCCTCCACATGGCTGCTTGAGGAAAATGGGAGTGGAGTGTCTCTTAAATCAAGTCAAAATATCAAACCAGTAATCAGACAGCCATGCTTAAAGAGTCAGCCAACCAGTCACTCAACCACACTTCCTGCTTCCTAATAATAATTCATTGGATATTATTATAATACTTTGGTCGATGCATATTATTAACCCCTCCCCCATCCAACTATACTGCTCAAAGTCCATCCAACTATACTGCTGAACAAAAGTCCATCCAACTATACTGCTCAACAAAAGTCCATCCAACTATACTGCTCAACAAAAAGTCCATCCAACTATACTGCTCAACAAAAAGTCCATCCAACTATACTGCTCGACAAAAGTCCATTCAACTATACTGCTCAACAAAAGTCCATCCAACTATACTGCTCAACAAAAGTTAAGTACCACTTCTTAAGTAACAACGTGTGTTGCTTGTTGAACTATTGCTTCAAAAGTAATGACTTTTATTGAATTAGACATCTTCAAAATATAAAACGATTTTGGCTATGCGTCTTGGTTTGATGCATCGTTGTTTTAATCACAGTTTGTAAACAAAGTGGTACTTAGCTTTTGTTGAGTAGTATATATACTGATACATACTAATGTATTTCATTTCAGAAAAGTCCATCTTTGTAGAACAAAAGCGGCGTTACTGTTACAGTGGAACCTCCCTTATAAGACCTCCCATTACAAGACTCCCTCCCATATAAGACCCCTCTCTTATACTACCTCATTTTGGATGATTTTTGAAGGTGTTATAAGGGCGGCTCCACTGTACTGTTACCTTTGGGGGTTGCTGGAACGAAGTCCCACTGGCCTGTCTCTGTTGAGCCGCAGCAGAATACAGTCGAGCCTGCAAAAGAGAACATTTTCTTTTCTTATCACACACACAAACAGACAAACACACACATAACCACACGCACAGACAGATAAAGCACAGGCCTTTGTTCTTTCTTTGCCTTCCTTCCGTTGGAGTCACATTGGACTATTTGGTCAATGAAAACTGGAACATCAGCACAAGTGCCTTTAAAAAAAAAACCACATCAGACCCCAGCCCTGAAATATATCAACTTCCATCCACTCCATCGTCCCCCTCCTGCTCCAGCCTCTTTCCCCTCCCAAGCCCCATTTCTCCCCCCATCCACCCACCCCACACTTCCCCCTCCTTACAAACCAAACTTAGGGCTAGATTAGGTTGCTACTGGACGTGGCAATCATGTTGGTGTCCTGCTGAGCAGGCGCTGACTGGCCAGGTCAGTAAAATTAGAATAGGTTTTGCTTTTGTTTTGTTTTTAAGATGTGCTCTCCCTAAGTTCATCGATATATTATTATAATGCCACAGAGTGGTGATTTCAACTAAGACCAAGACCAAATACAAATACTCCTGTGCATGCATCATGTGGGGCCCGAGTTTCCCCGGCTGATCTGGGGGGACTTAACGGTCGTGCATGACACACTCTGCATACATCATGTGGGGCCCGAGTGTCCCAGGCTAGACTGGGGGCATAAACAGTCAGGCATGACTTTTAACTCGTCTTTCCCTCTATCAGTGTATCACACAACGCAACCCCTTCCACCCCACACACCCTTTTTTTCTCCCTTTCTTCAAATCAAATATCTAACTAACTTCCTTCGGTTTTGAATCCCATAAATATCTTTCTACATAGTAAACTGTGTATCTATAAATACTTCTATTATTTCCTGACTATCGTGGGATCATTTTAATATGTTATAATTTCGTTTTGTACTCTATCTTAGAACTGCTATTTTCTCTTTATGTACTACCCCCTAAAATGCAGCAGAATCTTCAACGTGACGAAGTTGGCTGCCTAAGGAAAAGAAGAAAAAATCAGTGTAATACCTCTATTTTTTTGTTTTTGCTGTCCCATCTTTTGGGCCATACAGTGGCGTTGCTCCCACACCGCTCATTCCGAATCCCAACTCGCAGCTACACCTCCACACGTTCAGGTCGCAGAATCCGAGACCAGCAGTCCAAGGGGAGCTAATCTATGTTAGGCCATCAGGAGGCAACCAACCGAGGAGACACTGCACTGCTGCTGAGTCACCTTGGTGGAGTTCAGTAGAGCCTGTTCAGGACACCACCTACTAAGCCCCCTGCTGATGACACTATTCTTTTAGCTCCCCAGAACACACTGATCCCCATGACTTCGACCCGAATGCACCAAGGCATAGAATGATATATTAATACAATTGATAGACTGGATCGGAAACTGAAACTGAGGTCACCATGAGACCAGGGCTTGCAAAACCACAGAATTGGAGACATTTTATATATTTTTTAATGATTGATGGAAATGAGGCGGATGACTATGATGATGATGATGATGCTGCTATGGAGTTCTGCATCGGTCTGAGACTGCATGACAGGGCTGTATTCTACGCTTCCTTTCATAATGATATCCCGGCGTTAACCAGGCCCGAGAACTACAGACACCTGCAGTGTTGGTCTTGAAATTAGAGTAACACTCTCAGAATCGCATCGACTATGTGGTTTCAGTCTTCCTTTTGAGCCCATAACAACTCACTCTGGGTAGGACTCAGAGTCGGTCCAGGACTGAAAAAAACCTCACCTCTGATGTGATTCGAACACGAGACCTCCCAGCCAGTAGTCTGCAACGCTAACCACAATGCCACGGCGGCTGGTCTATTACTACTATTATTTAGTACTAGTATTACTATTAGTAACACAAAGTTACTCAACTTTTCTCTCAAAAGTCAAACTGGGGACCGGTCAAGTAGTTTTGACTGATTCATCTCTAGCTTATGAAGCCTTGTTTTATTGTGCATGCAAAGGGTAATCACTCTAAAGGCTACTGGCCTGCTTGTGATTTTAAAGAAAAAAGTTAAAAAAGTGAAAAGATTAATAGGATAATATTCTCACCTAAACGTCGAAGTATGTGACTTTTTTTTGTTGAGAGTAGAAAGTGGGGTACGAAACCTCCAGGCATTGGGTACAGATAATATTCTCACCTAAACGTCGAAGTATGTGACTTTTTGTGAGAGTAAAAAGTGGGGTAGGATGGGAAACGTCCAGGCATTGGGTACGAATCGTCCAAGCTGAGTACGAAACGACATAAAAAAATTGGTACGAATCGTCATGTACGAATCGACTCGGGTACGAAACGTCCAGTTTCCCTCTCACAGGATCGTCCTCTTCGACCGATTAGCGGGACCTGGCTGGCTGGGCCAAGCTTTCTATATTTCTTCTTTTTCTCCTGCCCACTTCCTTCTTCTTGATAGTTGTCTTGCGCATTCCCGTAGATCCTCCCAAATACAGCGACATAATAGTCAGCAGTGACTGCGGTTGCTATAGGGAAAAGAAGAAGAAGGAAGCCAAATTCATAAAACAAACAAACAAAAGAAAGGGCACATCAACTTGATCATCATCAAGAGGCCGCGAGGCCTGGCTGTCCTAAAACTGACCTGACCTGATTCGATTGACAAAAGAAATAGAATCATCCCATTTGCAATCATTTTAAAAAAAAGTTCTACCTGCAGAATTCCTGCAGCCTTTCTTGGTAGTTTCGAAGCCATTGACTTCAGCCTTCAGGACAGTTCCGTCGTTACTGTAAGCAAAAAATGGCGGAAGATTTCCACATCAAGGGACAACACTCCCACCTACCTGTGGCATTGTAAACAAAATCTGGTTACTGACCTTGAATCTAGGTGTATTTCACAGCAAAACGCCCTGCAAGTGCAGAACGTTTGTCACTAACAACAGGCCGTAAAACTATCGCCCGATTTCTCTCACCAGCAGGGGGGGTATAGATAGACGGTTTTGTTGTATCTATTTTTTCTTCTTCATGGATAATTCTTCGATGATTACTTTTTGCATGCTTCTTCATTATCTTTGTGTTGAATATATTGATTTTCTTGCATGTTTGTTTGAGGGCAAGATGTGAAAAAGCCCATTGTGTGCTTACTCTTTTCCCCTCAATAAACAAATTTCGTTCGTTCGTTCGTTCTCAGAGAGAGATAATAATATTTAACCTCGAGTATGGCACCCACAGCCTATTTTTATTTAGTCCATGATTGTGATAAAGGGAAGTCAATTTCCGAAATATTACCAGCAATAACGTGGACGTTCGGGTTTTTTGTTCATCAGAGAGAGAGAGAGAGAGAGAGAGAGAGAGAGAGAGAGAGAGAGAGAGAGAGAGAGAGAGAGAGAGAGAGAGAGAGAGAGAGAGAGAGAGAGAGAGAGTAGTGTTTACCAGAAAGAGAGACAAACAGACAGAGGCGCTTGAATAAAGCATATTATTAAAAACAACAAAAAAGAGTAGGGACTTTCCTGGTGTTGCAGTACCTCGAGGATCGTCCCACTATCTCTAGCCTATTGTTAACAGTGTCCCATTATGTGCCTGCTCCAGGTATTGCAGTACCTCGAGGATCGTCCCACTATCTCTAGCCTATTGTTAACAGTGTCCCATTATGTGCCTGCTCCAGGTATTGCAGTACCTCGAGGATCGTCCCACTATCTCTAGCCTATTGTTAACAGTGTCCCATTATGTGCCTGGTCCAGGTATTGCAGTACCTCGAGGATCGTCCCACTAGCCTATCTCTAGCCGAACAGTGTCCCATTATGTGCCTGGTCCAGGTATTGCAGTACCTCGAGGATCGTTCCACTAGCCTATCTCTAGCCTATTGGCCGTTTTAGGTGGGGTTGTTACTTCCCTTGGTTTGGTGGCTCACTGATACAGTCCCCTTGTTTGCTATAACTTCCGGTGGTGAGTTGGGCAGCTACAGTAGATAGTAGATCGACTTTCCTGTTTCTGTTTGGATACGTCGCAGACGCCACTTCTGATGATAAATCGCGATGTTGATACGAACATGAATGTTTTGCTGTCCTGTACATGATTACGCGAGTTTTACTACTCCTTATTTGCTTCGTCACCATCTTTACCCTGCGCTTTTTGTTTTGTTTCTTTTCATGGTAGGCCTATGACGATAATGTGTTTACTGTTTACCACATCTGTGTAAATAATTCCGGTGTGGCGAGAGCGCCGTATGCTTTGGTTTGTTCCATAATTTCTTTGATGATTTTACGACAAATAAAAGAATTTGAGTTTGAATTTTGATATGGTTGAGTGGAAAGGGGGCATGCAAGCAAACGGGGGATTGTACTAGAGGGTGGGTGGGGTCGTGGATGAAGGATTGTCATTTGGGAATGGGTAGAAGGGTGGGAGTAAAGTGGGGCGGATGCGGGAAGGAGCTCGCGCGCACACGCGCACACACACACACACACACACGCACACGTGTACACAGAGAGAGAGAGAGAGAGATATATATATAGTTTTACATCAGTTTAAAGAGGCAATGCTATGGCATAGCAGGCACCTTTCTAGGATGGGTTAACCAGTGACATAATTATAAGCCTTTTACTACTTGCCTTATATGCAAATTCCTTGATGTTGACTAACCCTACTTTTAAGTTGCGATGGAGGAAGCCAAGGGTCTTACTGACTTTGCTGCGCACATTTGAGATGTGGGTGTCCCACCTAAGGTCTTGTGATATTGTAAAGCCCAGACATTTATTTTCATCTCTACCCAATCCAGGTCCTGGCCATATAGTTGGTTTAAACAAATCTTTATTCACTCACTCGGAAACGATCAAACAAAAAGACAATTAGAGCAACAACAAGCTCGAAGCTTATACCGTGCTCCTTAAATTAACATCATAATTGCACAATTGATTGAACAGATGGAGACTGCGTTTAAACCAATATAAACTGTGAATACAAACAAGAGTTTTAAGTGTGAACAAAACAAAAGTAATAATAATAATAATAATAATATAATAATAATAATATATATATAATAATAATAATAATAATAATAATAATATCAATGTTTACCAATTTGTAAATTTGGGAGAGACCAAGGGGAAACAAAACAATAATTTGTCCATAGTACAACATGAACTGTGAATCAGCCAGTATAGCACAATTCGTACACGTTTCTGATATACAGACAGTATTGCTTTTTTAAAATTTCAATACTACTAGTGCTAATAAATAAGATAAATAAATAAATAGTTAAATAAAATAAATACAAACATGACTTAAAACCTGTTGGTTTCGGACTGATATATTCATGGACAGTTTCAAATATCAAAATGTTTGTATTAATGTGTAGTGTAGGGTTACCCTTGAGAAGTGTTTCGACAATACAATATTCTATTGGAAGTGTTGAAATTGTACGAGCACGGGCTCCATTAAAGAGAATACAATGTAACAAGTAATGCTCCACCGTCTCCGCCCCGTTACCACAAGCACAAAAAGGGTCATCGACTAGATGTCGATTAAACATATCATTCTTTAAGTCGCTCATGCCAAGACGGAGACGGCAGTGCATCACCTGCTGTTCCCTCTTGCCAAGATAGAAATGAGGCGGTACAACAGGATCATCTGCCGACAAGTAACGCTTAATTGTACTTAAAGAGTTGCATGTTTTAATATCGTTTGGCAAAGAGTTCCACAGGAGCGTTGTAGATGGGACAAATGACTTTTTATATAATTCTGTTTTGCATCTAGGCACATTTCTTTCTAAGAGTCTTCGTCTATGGTATGGGTTTCTGTCTGCAACAAGGCCAGGTAGAATGTTTGTTAAATAATCAGGGCACATACCATTTATAATTTTATAATAAAAAATAATTTTATGTCTTTCTCTTCTTTTCTTTAATGAACAAAAGCCAGATTCTTTATGTAACTTTTGATGACTTGTTCCACAAACTGCTCCAACAATTGTTCTTATGGCTTCTAAATGTAATTCTTCAAGGGAATTTGATTGTGTTTCAGTACAGTTATCCCAGACGACATCAGCATAATCAAAGTAAGGTAGTACAAAAGATTTATACATTCTTTCTAAAGCTTTTCGGCTAATTCTATACTTATAACTTTTCATGCAAGAGAGAAGCATGGTGACTTTGTTAACGATACTGCGTATATGCTCGTCCCATTTACAGTTATTTTGGAGCACAAGTCCTAAGTGTTTATGTTTGTCAGTATCGTGTAATTGAACAGTTCCAAAAGTAAGGGGAAGAACGACATTATTTCCGCGTACAAAATTAAGCAGTTCAGTTTTTTCTTCACTAATTTTAACTTTCCAATGCATGGCCCAACTGTTGATCTTTAATAAGTCAGCATTAATCATTTCTGTACGAGTAACATAGTTATTGAGTGATAGGGACATGCTGGTGTCGTCTGCGAAAAGTTTAACGTTAGATGCTATGCCATTAACTATATCATTTATATAAATAAGAAACAAAAGTGGTCCGAGAACGGAACCTTGTGGCAGAACCCCTGCTGGGATCTTTATATAATCAGATGTTTCACCCTTGATTACTACTGCCTGATAACGGTTTGATAGATAATCGGTAAACCAAGCTAGTAATTTCCCACGAATACCAATTCCATTAAGTTTACAGATGAGGCCTTTATGCCAAACACGGTCAAAGGCTTTAGAAATGTCAAAATACACTGCTTGACTTGTAACACCACTGTCAAATGAAGAACACAAATTATTATAAATACACAACAATTGATTGACAGTGGAGTCACCAGTAATAAAGCCAGATTGTGAGGGAGAGATGATATTATTTGACATAAGAAAATTGTTAACATATTTATGGATGCATCTCTCCAGTGCTTTTCCAACACAACTCAACAATGAAATTGGTCGATAATTATTGCAAATATGTTTAGATTCTTTTTTATGTAAGGGGCTTACGTGAGCTAATTTCCAGGCACCAGGAAATTTACCTTCGGCCAAGCTCCTATTAAAAATGAAAGTCAAAGGATAAAGTATTACAGGGAGAGCTGTGATTAATAATCTATTATGAATCAAATCAGGCCCAACTGCCTTGTTTGTGTTAAGATTCTCAATAACAGTCTTTACATCAGTAAGTGTTAAAGGAAATTTCAGAAATTTCAGGAATAAGGTAAGGAACATCTGGAACGTCGTCATTACTATTTTCTAATGTGGATTGGGCTATGAAGAATGCATTGAAAACATTGGCTTTTTCTTTATTATTATAGTGTACTGTACCCTCATGAAGAATGGGTGGGATCTCATTTGGCCATATAGTTGGTAGTTGTTAATCAGGGGATTTTTCTTCATGATCACATGGAGGCTCTTGCATTTGTCGGGATGGAAGGACATCATCCATTTGTTTTCCCATGATGCTAATTCATTTAGGTCTAGTTGGAGATCCTTGAGGTCTCTGGGAGGGTCCACAGCTCGGTGACAGAGTCGTCCACAAAGAGAAAGGAAGTTGGAAGATAGTTGCCTCGAAAACACATTGACGCCAACAGGAAAAGGGTCGGCCCAAGCACAGAACCTTGGGGGACTCCTGATTCTACAGGGATAGCTTCGGATGCAGCTCAATCAACAACTATTTTTTCCTGCCTGCCTGCAAGGAAGCTCTCAATTAATCTATTGACTGAACTTCTGATCCCATAGTGGCGAAATTATTCATAAGGAGATAGTGGTAAATCTTATCAAAGGCCTTTTCAAAATCCACGACTAGGACGTTGGTCCTTCCAGATAAAAATTTTTTTAAAAAGCGACAAAAATGTGCTTGATAGTGGTGGTGAGAAATACTGGGTCACCAACTCACTCACACACACACACCACAACTCACATACACACACAACACAACTCACACACACACGCATGCACGCACGTACACACACTCACACGCACACGCACGCACGCACACGCACACGCACACACACACAGAGGCGCGCGAAGGTCGAGAGGGTATACAGTCATATATTTTATTTTATTTTTATTGTAAAGACAAACAATTTATCATGTGTGTGTGCGCGTGCGTGTGTCACTGACTGAGTCAGTTGTGTCTGACTATGACTTTCACATAGCAGATAAAGCGACTGCTATTCTACTTAGAACTACAGGGCTGGACTGAAATTTGTTTTCAGTGGTGGTAGGTGATAGAAGCTGTAAAACAGTGACAGACACCTAGGCATCCATTGTTCCAGAAAGCGTAAAATCTCTATTTTTCTCTCTCTCTAGGCATCCATAAAATAAGTTTTAAAAAAGGACCTAGAATACTACCTTGAGGAACACTACTGCTAACATGTGCAGCCTACAGACTGATTTCACATCTTTACTATTACAATACTGAGTTCTGTTACTTGAAAAGTCTTCTATCCATTTAAGTAAATTGTTGTGGATTCCATAACCATGTAATTTAATTTTATGTTGTAGGCCTAGGCCTACTTACAACAGTTGTGTTGTAATGGAAAGAGCGACCCGTGCTTCTTTGGGCTTAAAAGCTGATTAAGTTCTTTTAAAACTTTATTTATTATTTATTTTGTTATTATTTGTTTTTAAATAAATAGATCTAGTGCAGGCCAAACAATGTCTTAGCGTGTAGGCCTACTATTTGACTTCTGAGTAGTGGGTGCACTATCCCAGGTTGTTGGGGTGATGGCTTATGTACACTTTCTTATTTCAAGCACTGGGAGAGGGGTGGAAGTAAAGTACATTTTCTTACTACACATTTCATAATTTGCACACCATTTCAAAGCCCCAGGAGAAATATCAGTATGCAGTACACTTTCTTGTTGCAAACTTGCTGTTTGTATACCCTTTGAAAATCCAAAATAAACCCTACCCCCCCCCCCCCCCCCCCCCCCCCCCCTTAAAAACGCAGAGTAGGATTGTGACCGACCACAACCCAAAGTGCCAAAAAATCAGCCTGTTGATTGTGGGCACTAAAGGGAAGAAGAAGATGGAAGTTCAGTTTAACGTCGCGTATCGGCTTTCGCCATGTACGACGGGATGAACAAACCAACCAGGATATAAACAAAAATTTATGTTCCTGAATCACTGTCTTAGCCAAAAGGCCGAGAAGCGATTAGAATTTGAACATAAGCAAAAGAAGAAGAAGAAACCATTTTGTTTTTAAAAGCGTGAATAGCAAATTTCTCCTTTACATCCTGCAGTCCTAATGATTGCAGGCACATGGGGGGGAACATGACAATCAGTGAACAATTTACATCATTGGTATTGCAACATACTGGGAATGAGATTGAATCATACAAATTATTTTTAAATTTTGTCTGAAATTGAGAGGATGTGGGGATACCCGGATAGTGATGTGAGTATGTCTTTCTTTGTTGTGTCAGTGTATTTGTATTTAATGCTGTTATAAAGTAAAGTACACCTGTGCATGCGCATTCATTTTGAATAAAATCATACCAGCCCCGAAAGTCTCAAAACCTTTTCGTACGAACCTCCCCCCTTCCTCACTCTTTTTAAAAAATTATAATTGAAGAGTGTTTACTAGGGAAACGTGTTTTGAATAGGCAAACGTGTAAGTATGTAAAAAAAATTTGCGTGGTTTCATGATCACAATAGCAGGCAAATGTATTTCACTTTTACCAAAACCGTTTTGAGAAAAATAAATGTAATGAAGCCTACCTAACTGCCCCCTTCCCTCCCCTTTTTGGGGGGAAGATTTACTAACTATCCTGGGATAAACACTGATTTTAAGCACTGAGAGAAAGAGCATCATCACCCTAAGCTAAGTGACCCAGCCAGTCAGGATCCTTTCAGCGGACACCCAACATGATGCTGAATGGAGCAGCTACCTTCACTCTAAGCTAAGTGACCCAGCCAGTCAGGTCCCGATCAGCGGACACCCAACATTATGAAACATAATAGAACAGGAACCAAAAGTTATGTTCTGTGGCTTTTTCGTGCAAGACAGTATGAGTTTGCTCAGTTGCAGGGTTTGTGATCGAATAAATAATCACTTAAATCACAACAGTGACAACTGAGCCAAACAAATAAGATTGTGATCTGTGATGAGAAACACACAGTGTTGTGTAAAAGTAGAGCTGATTAATTTTTTAAAAATCAGTGACAAAATTGTGTGTCAGAGATTCAATGCGAGATCTGCAAGCTGCACGCACATCTTTGGTTGTTCCTTGCCCGTTACTTGTCATCAGGCAAACATTCAGCCCCATCGGCTCGGAAGTGAGTAGATCACTTTTCGCGACTCCACGCGCTAGAGATAAACAAGCGCATTCACTCTTGCAAACCGGCTTCGATAAAACGGCCAATTGGGTGTCCCATATGTGCCTGGTCCAGGTATTGCAGTACCTCGAGGATCGTCCCACTATCTCTAGCCGGTTAACAGTGTCCCATATGTGCCTGCTCCAGGTATTGCAGTACCTCCAGGATCGTCCCACTATCTCTAGCCTATAGTTAACAGTGTCCCATATGTGCCTGCTCCAGGTATTGCAGTACCTCGAGGATCGTCCCACTATCTCTAGCCTATAGTTAACAGTGTCCCATATGTGCCTGGTCCAGGTATTGTAGTACCTCCAGGATCGTCCCACTATCTCTAACCTATAGTTAACAGTGTCCCATATGTGCCTGCTCCAGGTATTGCAATACCTCCAGGATCGTCCCACTATCTCTAGCCTATAGTTAACAGTGTCCCATATGTGCCTGCTCCAGGTATTGCAGTACCTCCAGGATCGTCCCACTATCTCTAGCCTATAGTTAACAGGAGTGTCCCATATGTGCCTGGTCCTGGTATTGCAGTACCTCGAGGATCGTCCCACTATCTCTAGCCTATAGTTAACAGTGTCCCATATGTGCCTGGTCCTGGTATTGCAGTACCTCCAGGATCGTCCCACTATCTCTAGCCTATAGTTAACAGTGTCCCATATGTGCCTGGTCCAGGTATTGCAGTACCTCGAGGATCGTCCCACTATCTCTAGCAGGTTAACAGTGTCCCATATGTGCCTGCTCCAGGTATTGCAGTACCTCCAGGATCGTCCCACTATCTCTAACCTATAGTTAACAGTGTCCCATATGTGCCTGCTCCTGGTATTGCAGTACCTCCAGGATCGTCCCACTATCTCTAACCTATAGTTAACAGTGTCCCACCTGCTCCAGGCCGGAGGACGGTAAACGAACTTTCACAATTTCACAGACAGAGGCAGGGTGAGTGAGAGAGTTGGGAGAGACAGAGACAGATAGAGAGACAGGCAGATAGACAGTCGAACAGACAGACTGACAGACAGACAAGGATACAGACTGAAATGTATCCCACCCGATCCGTGAAAGAGAGAGAGAAACACACTGGAGAGAGAGGCAAACCGAGAGAGAGAGAGAGAGAGAGAGAGAGAGAGAGAGAGAGAGAGAGAGAGAGAGAGAGAGAGAGAGAGAGAGAGAGAGAGAGAGAGAGAGAGAGAGAGAGAGAGAGGACGAGAGAGAGAGAGAGAGAGAGAGAGAGAGAGAGAGAGAGAGAGAGAGAGAGAGAGAGAGAGAGAGAGAGAGAGAGAGAGAGAGAGAGACAGACACTGAGACAGAGACAGAGACAGATACTCGTAGAGAGCAGGGTCAATGTTTGGAGAGACACAGAAACACAAAGAGACAGAGACAGACTGAGCCTGCAACTACTGACCACTAGGGAATGTTTTGTTGTTGCTTGCTTCTGGAAGTGGGGCCTGGGCCTTTCCGGCTGAACTGGGGGGTTTAATTGTCTTAACCCAGGGTAAGCAGTAGGCCTTTCTCCTTTGACCTTTTTGTCCACCCACACAAACCTCATTCAAACCGTAAACATGGACTACAGTGGGAGACATTTTGGAGTGCTATCGTGGCAACTGCTATTCTAAAGACCTGTGCCGGGGAAAAGCTGCCACAAAGCGAAGCGAGCACCGTGACAGGGCGTAGCAATCGCCGGGCGTTGCTGCTAGTATATAAACTGAGGAAAGGGTCATGGAGCTGCAAATAATAAAATTATTATGAAAACTGTGACATGTTGAAAACTATCTCCGTATATGTATTTCACATTGAACTAACCTTCGTGTCCGTTATTTCCGTCGTATCTTGTAGCTTCTCAGTACTGGTTACTTTTGCATTGTGTTTTATTTATTCTATTGTATTTTCTCGTGTCATAAACATTTCTATAGGATTTTTTTTCTTTGTTCATCATTTTCTACTGAAATGTTGTTTTTTCTTCTTTTAATTCATCCATTCATTCATTAATTAATTCATTCATTCATTCATTCATTCATTAATTCATTCATTCATTCTTTTCATAAAAATCATTTAGCCTGTCGTTTTATTGTGTATTTTTCTTCTGTTTTCCTTCTTTCTTTCTCCTGTTTTCTTCTGATCTATTTGTTCGCCCTTTCAGACGGTTTACAAAACATCTGTGCATTATCTGATGTCGATAGAGTGTGCACTATTTGGGGCTGGATCCACTTAAAAACATCACAAACTCCCCCCCCCCCCCCCCCCCCCCCCCCACCTCCCGCCCCCCCCCCTTTAACTACCATTTTACTAAGCGTGCGCACTCACTCGCACACACATAATTATATACACATTCATAGATGTATGCACATATACGCACACACGCACACACACACACACACATATATATATATATATATATATATATATATATATATATACGCGCGCGCGCACGCGCACATGCGCACACACACACATTGCCATGCACTGACTCACTGAGTCAGCAAGAGAGCTTTTTCTTCTTCTTAGAAATCAGGCATTGACTGTTTGTCTGATGCATCGACTCCATTGTCACTCTATATTGAATAATTGCCGGGTTCTGGGTTCAGTTTTGTAAATGTTTATTAAGTAGTTCAATTGGGATTTATCTTTAACATTGTTCATTGTTCAGTTACTTTTTTAAAAGAGTAGGCCTACGTTTTTAAGGGGTGGGGGGATGTGAGGGGGTGGGGGTGGGGGGTAAAGTTGTCATTACCTTAATAGTTATCCCATTATTTTCACACACTCACTCATAGTCACACCATTCACACTTACCCACACGTACCCACACCAACATAACACCACAACATATAATTGTCTGAGTCACTTTCAGTGGAAGGACGTAAGATCGAAGAACACACACACGCACGCAAACACGCTAGGAGGGTGGAAAACCCCTTTTTTAGATTATTCTTTCATCGCCTGTAAAAATCATGTTGACTTGAATTGACTTGACTTGACCTCTTTGTCCACCCACACAAACCTCATTCCCCTCCCCACCCCTGCCGTTTGACTTCCCCCATGATTTGTCATCAACTGATGGCTCTTCTCTCCACAACTCTCCTCCATTGGCTTCACATGAAAGTACCGACACACGACAAACCTCCGAGAAGTCTCAGTTTTCTTTTCTTATTTGCCCCATCAAGTCAAAGAGTGAAGTTGGATGGGTGGAGCACATCTAAACGACTGTCTAATCAACCAAAGTGGGCACACCATTGTGGAGGTTAGGGAGGGGAAGCAATCCATAGGAGAAGCTACAAGTAGTGGAGGATTTTCTCCCTTCGACCAACGAGTGAGTCAATAAACGAGAGAGCAAAGCGGCAAAAAGCGAGGATGGGCTGAACAAGGCCAATACAACACTAATAGGAAACGTGGAGGTGTGGCTGGGAAAAAGAACTGAAGAATAAAAAAACCTATTTTCAGAAAGAAAAAGACAGACAGGCTTAAAAATAGAGAAGAAAACCCAGCACAAGGACATGAAGTCAACAAGAGAGAAGGAAGGGAAGAGGGAACAGACGGCATTATTGTAGCCTTTGTGTAGGTAGGTGATAGGTATGATTATATCGAGAGAGAGAGAGAGAGAGAGAGAGAGAGAGAGAGAGAGAGAGAGAGAGAGAGAGAGAGAGAGAGAGAGAGAGAGAGAGAGAGAGAGAACAGAAGGCATTATTGTAGCCTTTGTGTAGGTAGGTAATAGGTATGATTATATCGCGAGAGAGAGAGAGAGAGAGAGAGAGAGAGAGAGAGAGAGAGAGAGAGAGAGAGAGAGAGAGAGAGAGAGAGAGAGATGTTAGCACAAGGACATGAAGTCAACAAGAGAGAAGGAAGGGAAGAGGGAACAGAAGGCATTATTGTAGCCTTTGTGTAGGTAGGTGATAGGTATGATTATATCGCGAGAGAGAGAGAGAGAGAGAGAGAGAGAGAGAGAGAGAGAGAGAGAGAGAGAGAGAGAGAGAGAGAGAGAGAGAGAGAGAGAGAGAGAGAGAGAGAGAGAGAGAGAGAGAGAAGAGAGAACAGAAGGCATTATTGTAGCCTTTGTGTAGGTAGGTGATAGGTATGATTATATCGCGAGAGAGAGAGAGAGAGAGAGGGAGAGAGAGAGAGAGAGAGAGAGAGAGAGAGAGAGAGAGAGAGAGAGAGAGAGAGAGAGAGAGAGAGAGAGAGAGAGAGAGAGAGAGAGAGAGAGAGAGAGAGAGAGATATGTTAGGCCATAGATCGCTTCACCAAACAAAGTAGATGCTTGCGATGCTTGTTGAAGATACTGGTTTGATTATGAGAGGCAAAGAAAAAACAATCACCTTAATTGTCACTCAGACTCGTGCGCGTGCACACACACACATGCACACACGCACGCACGCGCACGCACGCACCACACACACACACACACACGCACGCACGCACGCACGCACGCACGCACGCACGCACAGCACACGCACACACACACACACACACACGCGCATGCGCGCACGCACGCGCACGCACGCGCACGCACACACACACACACACACACACACACAACAACAACAACAACAACAACAACATACAGTATTTATACGGCGCTGAATCTTGATATAAATCAAATCAAAGCGCACACACACGTTAGCATTCAAAGCGCATTCAAACACAAACGCAATACAACGCGAACACACACAAATAACATAAATGGAATATAGCAGAAACAGACCTAATGGCAAGAGAGAGAAGATAAAGAGAGAGGAGCTTTAATGACGGGGGAACAGGTGGGTTTTGAGGTTAGCTTTGAAAGCAGAGAGAGTCGGTCGCTGACGGAGGGAGAGCGGAAGTTTGTTCCAGGAGGTCGGTCCTGAGACAGCAAAAGAGCGCCGACCAACAGTTGAAAGCTTATACCTAGGGACACACACACACACACACACACACACACACACACACACACACACACACACACACACACACACTCAAGACTCAAGACTCAAGAATACTTTATTATCTCATAAAAAGAAATTGTGTTGTGGCACGGCATCAAATCACATACATTTAAGAAGATAATATTAAATAAACAAACACATATAATTTTAAATAACATGTAAAATGGAGAAGAAATACAGTACAATGCATTTGTACATCTCATAATTACATAATAATAATAATAATAATAGATATAATTATAACATAATAGGCATCATATAAAAACGATGGAATAAAATGAAAAGGAACATAATTATCACATACACATTTCGATACAACCAAAAAAGAGTGTTTAAAAGGTACAGATGATAGGTCTACACGCAGATACTGAAAGAGAGTCATTAAATACTTGTAGCGGTGCCATAGCCGATGAGGTTGAACCGAGGCGTGGTTACCGCTACACCTATCTGTATTAATATTAAAAAAATCGGGACTTTACCGGTTTCGTACTGCCTCCGGGCATTGCCTCCAGTATTGTTCCCAACATATTTGTATTTACAAATGTCCCATATGTGTCTGATTCAGACCAAGAGGACGTAAAACACCATTTTCGTCGACGGAAAGAGAGTGAAGGGGAGGCAGAGAAACAGGGGAGAGGGGGAGGGAGAGAGGAAAATACTAAGACCACACACACACACACACACACACACACGTGATTAATCAAAAAGAAAGCATCACGACAAATTGTTTAGGATAGTACAGGATTAAAAACAAACAAGAGGCAAAGCCTTCAAGGCTCACGTCTGATTTGTATTACTATAATACTGTTATGTAGACACTTGTGCATCTGAGAACATAATGAATTTTTATTTTACTGTGTAAATTAAGTTATTTCTGTGCATTAAATTACCCCTACCCTCAGTGTCTCAATGTAAGTGGCGGTACCATAGCCGATGAGGTTTAACCGAGGCGTGGTTACCGCTACACCTATCTATATTGTTAAAAACTCGGGACTTTACTGGTGTTGCACTGCCTCCGGGCATTGCAGCCAGTATTATTCCCACCATCTTTGCATTTACAAATGTCCCATATGTGTCTATGACCGAGAGGACGTAAAACACCATTTGTTTTTTATTCAATTACCCCTACCCCTTTCCCTCTTTCTTTAAAATTTAATTATATGTATGTTTATATATGCGCATGTAACATAGTGGAGCCCTATTTTTACTTTTGGCAAACAAGTAAAATTGAAAAGCATATTGACAAAGCTTTCAGAAAAACATAGTGACCAACCCCCCCCCCCCCCCCCCCCCCCTGCCTCCCCCGCCGGGGTAAGGGGGGGTCTATGGACACCTGTAGGTCTAAGCCTCTTAGAAAATTAATAATTGAAGTTGCGGAATTCGTAAGGCCATACTCCTGATCTGATACTGTTTTAAACTGATTGTTCATGCGATAGAAACTTGTTCCACATCAACATTTCTGTAAGATACTTTAGTCCTAATATTTTATTTTCGCTTCGTTAATCCCCCCCCCCCCCTCTGCCACAAAGCAAAGGTGAAGGTCGCAGCCTGCACGCTCATCCATCCGGGTCACATGGCATGATACGGTGACTAGGCCTAACTTGATCTGGATTCGTACGTCGAAGGCAGTGAAATCGACGAACACTGGATTTTCCGTATATTTTTTTCAAGACTGAAATGATTGTGGGCTGAATGTTAGGTACGTCGTCTTGATTATGAGGTAAGGCTTGATCTGTAGGCCTAGGTCTTGTTATGTGTGCTATCGTCGGAAGCGCGATAATAAGTATTGCATGGGCAGAGATGATGCGCGAATGAACACGAACAACAGTTGTCAAAGGCGCAAATAAAACGAAACAACCGGGCCATCAACGCCCCACACTCGGTACATCCCTTTTGTTATGTACGTATTTGTACACACCTGAAGTCTTATGTTTATTTTTAAACAGCGTTTTTGTATATCTAATGGAGAGTCTTCTTTCCAGTATGAGTATCTGATCTGTACAGCACAACAGTAATCTATGCAACAAATGATTGTATTTCTTATGCTCTTTGTAGATGCATCTGGCTGCTTTGATCGTTGTGAGTTGAAGGCTCATATCAAGCACGGAGACATACTGTTTTTTAAAATCTTTTTTATGCAGAGTATAGATTATTTCATCTATTATTTAAAAAACTAGAATTATTTCATCGTTGAGTTTTTTTCTACAGGCATTTGAACAATAACTTTAAGGGACATTTTTGTCAGAACAACAACAATTTTCCAAAATTTCCTATTGACTAAATTGAATTTATTAAAACTTTGACATAGATTCTAATACGAAATAGGTTGTAGTATTAGGCAAGTTTTATTGAAAGTTGTAAGTCACTTTAGTGTATGAAATAAATCCAGTTTTTAGTAGACCTGATCTTACTCAAAAATGTACTCATGAATTACAAGAAAAGTAGCACGGTGACCCCATTTTTTTTTCAAGTGTTGTCCTTAGGACAAGATGTGCCACCCCCCTGCATTTCTCGGTTAATTGTATTTTTCCGTGTTTGCCTTTCTTACCATACATAAAGCTGTATTTTAGGAACATTTTGAGCTAATTACCTTTTTGGAATACTAACCCTAACCCTAACCCTAGCCCTAAACCTAACCCTACCCCCCACTATGTACTGCAGTACACCGCGATTTGTCACAGTTGTGGTTCGTTGCGTTTTCCCGTCTTATAGGGTGGGGGGTAGGGTTAGGCTTAGGGCGAGGGTTAGGGATAGGGTTAGTATTCCAAAAAGGTTATTAGCTCAAAATGTTCCTAAAATACAGCTTTATGTATGGTAAGAAAGGCAATCAACGGAAAAATACAATTAACCGAGAAATGTAGGGGGGGTGGCACATCTTTACCTTTGCCCTGGGGTCCAAAAAAACATGGAGGCCCGAAGGCTGGACCTCCAAATTTGTATTCTATTTTCTAAGTCTAAAACACTTAAGAAATTCGCTGGCAAGAAATCAGACTGGACCCCCATTTTTGACTGTGTGTGAAGTGTGTAAAACAGTTAAAAGTGATAAAATCATTCCGAATTCATATTTGAAATCAGAAAGCTATACTTCAATATGTGAATGATATTTTTCATTTGAATCTGCTTTCTATATCATGGACCCCCATACCATACTATTTTAACTTGGACCCCAAATTTGGGCGTATCCATCTATGGTGCGATTCTGGCGGGTGTGCGTGTGTGGCTGCGGGCGATGCGTGCGTGTCGTGTCTTGAGCGTTGCCCGTGCGCGTAGCCAGGCGTCGGCGTGCTGCGTGCCGTGCGTGCGTAGCTGTGTGTGTGCACGGCCGTGTGTGTGTGGTGTGGTGTGGTGTGTGTGTGTCGTGAGTGTTTGTTGTGTTGTTGTGTTGTGTGATAGATGAGAGAGAGAGAGAGAAGAGAGAGAGAGACAGAGAGACACACACACACTATATCACACAAACACACACACACACACTACGACACACACACGACTACACACACACACACACACACAACATCACCCACATACAATCCTCACACCACATCACAGTCACACACACACACACTAACATTGTAATTGCTTTTAACATAACCTTTATGTTTTGTTACTGTAAATATTTATGGCGTTTTTACTTCTTGTATTGTGGTTCTGTTACACTCTGGCCCTTAGTTAAATATTTTAGTGGGGTTTATAGCTTGTAGTACATGGTGTTTGAGTGTTATGTTCATGTGTATATAGATGGCGTTCATCAAAAGAGCATGCATGTTTCGCTTACTCGATGTCCAGCTTAAAGTAAGATGTGTACTTGCAGCTACACAAGTGGGTCAGCGTTTGTGAAGTGTAGGAAGATATTAATAAGGAACAGGCCGCATCCAGTGGTCAAAGAATTGATGTCTCAGTCCAGAACTAGGAGAAAGCTGGACACATTCAACCAAAGAAGAAGAGAGAGAGGAGAGGGAGAGATGTAGGAGGATAGAGTGAGAGAGAGAGAGAGGAGAGGATATATTCAGTAACCTTACAGACAGACAGACATGGCAAGACCATACTGACAGGCTGACCGACAGAGCAGGCCACAATACAGAACATATCGGTACTATCCGACAGGAAGACATACATAACAGACAGGAAGACAGTAGTACATACTACGGCAGACATACAGACTTGTCGAGACATACAGACAGGCAGACAGACAACATGAGGCTGAGATATCTCAATCAGGAACGTGTCATATCGATCTGACAGACAGACAGACCATACAGACATGGCATACAGGACAAACAGATGGCTGAAATACGACTCAAGTCAAGGCCTATGAACGTGTCATGAAAATCGATTCGACAGAAGACATAAGTGCTGAAGATTTAAATATTAATTAGATGAAGAATAGGGCGTGGCTGGGGCGGGGGCGAGTGGGGTTCATGTTGATGGTCGCACGGTACTCGTACACTGTCGCCTTGTCCATCTAATCTCTAGCCGCCCCCCCCCCTACTCTCTTCTCTTCTCTCTCTCTCATACAGCTTTTACATCTCCCTCTCCTCTCACTCTCCAAATGCTCTCTTCGGTCTTTCTGAGCTTCGTCTCTTTATCGTCCCTCTTTCTCTCTCTCTCTCCCTCTCTCAGCACAGGTCAACACGGCCATCGACGCTGCCACATCATCCTCATCTCTCTGCATACTCCTCCCCTATCCTACCTACCTCTCTCATACTTTCATCTCCTTCTACTCTTTATACAGGGACGATCAATACAATTAATATATCCAACATCCCAATCTCACCTTCTTCTCCAATCATACATCGTTCTTCTCCTCTTTCCTCAAGTGCTGGGTGAAAAAAAAAGGCATGTAACCTCGGACTTGTGAGTTTAATCATCCACAATGTTCCTTGTGTATAAAATTTCGTTTTCGTTAAATAAAATTTCGTTTTCTCTCTCCGTCATTTCTCCGAATCCCGTACTCCTCTCTCCTCTCCCGTTCTTCGTTAGGTATCTGTCCGTTCTCTCTCCCTTCACCATCCCTATCCCGTCGCCTCTCCTCTGCTCTCCTCATCTATTCCCGTCTCTGGCGTCGAACTCTCTCACTCTTCTCTCATTCTCTATCCCGACTCAATCTCTCTCTCATCCTCCTCCTCTCTCTCTCTCTCTCTGCGCGAATTCAGTTTCATCTGCCGTTCATCATCTCTTACCTCTCTCGTCATACTCCCTCCTCTCGCAGTCGTCTTCTCCCCCCACTCTCTCTCCCATCTCTCTGGTCATCCCAATTCCACTCTCCTCTCTCCATGCCTCTCCCGCATCTCCTCCTCCTCTCTTACTCTCACCTTCTCCTCTCCATCTCTCCCTCCCTTAGTTATATAGGGTTTTTAGTGGTTCAATGTTCAGTGGTTCAGGGTTCAATCATCTCTCTCCTATCTCAAATAGGAATGAACCACTTTGGGTTATATCTAATAAACTTATGTGAACAATTTGCTCTTGCAATTGTCAACGGTCTTACATAAGGTGACAGAAATGGTCAGTTCACATATTGAGCAGGTGGTATGGACTGTTTTGTGCTGTCCAGATTTATTGTGGATTGTGTCCTACACCTTCGTGTTCTTTCACGAACTGAACCAAGACACGTCACATTAGGTCTATTATTTAGAGTGGACAATGTACATGATTTCTGTAATGTGAAACGTAATATTTCAACAATGGAAAAATATGTATGGAATTCTGAATATGTAGACGAAGTAAACTTCAAAAAATCAAAAAGCTCTTATAGAATTCCAAGACATAGGTGACAAACCAATTAGCCTTCCAACCAAGCAATTTATGGAAAAGTTGATGACATCAACACTGACTATGGCCAAAAGGACACATTTTCAATAAAGGACTTGAAAATTGCTCCGTGCATTGAAAAAGAAAATTATGATAAATTGTCTTAACCCTAATATATGGTCTGCAAGGAAATGCAGAGACAATAACAAAGAATTATAATATGTTGATGAAAAGATTCAAAGGGTGTAAACTATGTTATTAGATGTAGTAGACAAACATGACAACATATAACACAAAAACGCTATGACACAACCGAGGGAGCTAACGACCATACAACAACAGACAATGAAGCGAATAAATCGTTATTTATTTATTTATTTATTTATTTATTCGTAAAACCAATTTTCTTCAAGTTCTAATTGGCTGAGCCTAAGATTTTTGCCCCCTCTGCGACTGTCTCCATCGGATTCCTTCAAAATGAAAGAAAAGAGAACCCCCAATGGCCCTTTGGTGCCCGAAGGCTTTAAAGTCTCATATTTTCTTTTTTTCCTTTCCTCTCGTCGTCCCAATGGATCCAGGATGACACTTTGAGCTAATTACATATAATAGAGAACAGGCAAAACAAAATACGTTGAAAGAAAGATTAATTATTCGACTTCGTGGATGGGATATTAATCATTTTAAAATTAAAGACGCTCATGTGTTGACATGCACCTTGTCTTTTCATGGATGTCCTAACACAGTTCTAGTGATGCGTAAGTAAATGGATTCCATTATGTCAATTCGAACCGTGCTGCAAAGAGAAGTAACATAAGTTACTACTCATTGGAGGGCTGTGTTTCAATGTTCACCATGTCCGGTGGAACAGAGAAGGAACCTTTCAATGACTTCGGGCGGGTTACGGCGTTAAGGGTCAGGTTTACCACATTTTTGTTGACTACTTGACGACTTGTTTCAGTCATCTGCATACGCGATCATAGAGGTTCTGCCGTTTCAAGGGCAAATGATAGTTTGAATGCTGTTGATAACAAGTACACATACATGGAAACATATCAAGAACATTGGTTTTTGTTAAATCAAAAATGCGGGTGTCGAGTTTCTCCCGATCTGGATGCTTTCAACTGTCTACATTGCATTTTTTGCTCCACACTTTTCGTAAAAAATGCGCGAATCCCCAAGTGACTGAAAGCTTCCGATACCAAGGCCTGTTAATATGCCTATAAGCTGACGCTCATTTCACTGTGAGATGATAAAAGAAAGGACATTAAATATATATTGTATAACAGATCATTAAGGCAATGGAGAAGGAATCCGAATGCCATCATTCTTTCATTCCAGAACAGAAAGTTTGGTTAGGATTTTCAAGTTCATGCAACTGGCTGATACTAGAAAATTTTCAACATGAAAATAATTCATGATTTCCGATTTCACAATACTCTGTGTCGTCATAACTAGTTTTCAAACCGAAGTACCAAACATGAATAAAACAACACATACACAACACAAACACCAGTAAAAATTGTGTTTTCTGTTCGCTATGCTGAGCTGATCATATTCATTGGTAAAGATCCTACCTACGCTAGAAACTTAGGTACCAAACTCCCCAACTACATTTGAGGTTGCAGAAAGGATGTAGACCACTTAGCTCGTTCGCATGACGTCGTCGGTTTTTTCCCGCTCGCACAAAAACAACATTCGACTGCGAACCGATTAGTTTATAGACCAAACAAAATCAACAGGTTTGTTTATCGATGCATTCGTGCTTCTTTTTTTGTTGAACATGATAAACCATCACATTTTTATTTATTGTTTTTACTAAGCGCTTAGCGTTTGTTATTCATTTGCTTCCCGTGCCGCCCCCCCGCTCGTCCCCTCCTTCCCATACCCAATGCAATACATAACCATTTCAAAAAAAACACCGAACGCAGCAAACGTGCTGGGCGCGCAACAAACACATCCCACTGTATAGCACGAGAGAGAGGATAGGTTAGAGAAGAGAGAGGAGATAGAGTATGAGAGAGGAGAGATAGAGAGAGAGAGTAGTATATTACTATATAGTATGTATATATATGGTGGTGTGTGTGTGTCTTTCTTTTCCTGTCTTCTACCCTCTCTCCTTGTGAAGATACGATGTCCAGTCTTATTGTCATTCCTTTACACTGTCGCAGGAATACTACAGGATTAAGTGCAAGGCATCATCCATCTCTGACACTAAGTTGATTAGGGAGCCCAAAGAGGAATGCAAAGACTTATATCTTCTAACCTCCTTTAATTTGTATAGAACTCAACTTTTCTATCCATCTATCAAGCTGTCTATAGACGCTCAATTCCTCTTCGAAGGAACAGAAAATCACTGCCTCAAAGCGGCTATTACGAATATACAAGATAAAACAATATAAGAGGAACAACATTACAAAACATTGATGAAGAAGAAGGAAAACGTTGACAAAACATTATGAAGAAAAACAAACATCTACAAATATTATGAAGAAGTAAAGAACATTACTAAACATTATGAAGAAGAAAAACCATTCAAAACATTATGAAGAATAAAAACATTAACAAAACATTTATTGAAGTAAGAAAAACATTACACAACCATTATGAAGAAAAACATTACAAAACATTATGAAGAAGAAAAACATTACAAAACATTATTAAGAAGAAAACATTAACAAAACAGTTTGGTGAAAAGAACACGAAAGAGAAGAAACTTACAAAACATTATGAAGACATAAAAACATTACAGAACAATTATGAAAGAAGCTTGTTACAAACACTGCTTACACGGGGATGCCGGTCAAGTCCTAGATCCCACCACGCCACCCACGCCCTGGCCCACCGACTTGTTTTCACAATACACAGAGGCATTATAGACACCGTTTCAAAAAACATTTTAAAAAAGCATAATAACATGTTAGTTAAGACGTTCGCGCCGTCCAAATGTAAATGCGTGACTGCAGCGTGGGTTAGCCCGGGTTCGAAATCCAGGCCGGTCGCCCCTGTTCTTTCTAATTTGAAGACAGGAAAATCGAACTGAAACGTACATCCCGCTTCGAATGGGGACTCTTTAAAGCTCGGTCTGGACCCGTGCGCTTTTGCGCACGTATAACTCCCACGTGCAGCAGTGGAGATTCGGTAATAGCAGAGTGAGTAGTATAGTCCTGCCTACAAGTCCTGGTATGGCCCAAAATGTAATAGCTCGATGGTTTTCTTCCAAGTGTGCCCACCACGCCCCCGTCCTCAACACCGTCCCCACCAAAAAAATTATATTTGGGTATACTGCTGGCACTTGCGAAGCGACGCGCTCGCTCCGGGGGAGAGCAGCCCTAATACACCAAGTTCCAAAACATACAAAAGCACACAACAGATTTTATGCTCATCCATATATTTATATAGTATAAATCAAATATATAATCCATCCGCATGTCTTTCAGCGCCCCACAGACGCTCACCCCTTACCTTGTTTCACTACACACACCTTATATGGCTTATCAGCTACTCATACATTTCCGCGACAGCATTACGGGAGGAAAAAAAATCATCACGGCATGAGACAAACAGAACGTCCTCCCCCCTCCGCCCTTCCATCAAGGCATAGACAAACATAACCCCCCCACCCTTCCCTCAATGGCATAGGACAAACAGATAACGTCCCACCCCCCCCACCCGCTTACCCTCCTAAATGTGTTTAGGTTTTTTTTTCCATGATTGTGTTTGTTTCTCCTCTTTCATTCATGTATTTCGTTTCTGTTATTTCGGTTTTATATGTTTTGCCTCTTCTTTCTTTTTCTAATATGTGTAGTTTCAATGGTAACCACAGATTAAACCAGAGTTTATGTCCTGCTCCCGTCTGTCCCCCCCCCCCCGCCACCCCCCCAATAAACACAAAACACCCTTTCCCAACCATTACAGAATCGCATAAAAATTACTATCCCAAAAATTTGAACGATTCCTGTCTGTATTTTTCACGAGATCCAGCTGAGCTTTTATAACAAACATTCCCTTTCACCGAGTATGTCCTCTCCTCCCTAGAAGGGATCACCCCCCTCCCCGCAACCAATCCCCTCAATAAACACCCACTTTCCACCCTTACGGACGCATAAAATACATAGCCCAAAATTTGAAGCGATTTCTGTTCAGTAGTTCACCGAGAACCAGCTGAACTTTTAACAAACTGGCTTCCTTGGCACCTATGTGCAAAAATACCACACCTTAAACTTTGAAGTCGATTCTGTCCACTAGTTCACAGGAAATAAAGCTGGGGGGAAATTACATAGCACAAAGAAGGAAATTTTCGGTTTTTCAAGTTCAAATTCAGGTCAAGGTTACACATAGCGAGGTGTTGATTAATGAAAGGATGCTATTCCTTTTCAAAGGTGTCTACCCCTCTGCCAATTTTAATCACAATCCAAACAGTAGTTTTTTAATTTTTTAAGAAGAATCTATACACACAGACACACTACACGCACAACGATTACCACCACACGCACACCAAAAGACACACAAACCGATTCGCAATACCTCGGTCCTCTGGCTGGGTAAAAAACCTGTTCTCATGTATGAGAGAGAGAGAGAGGAGGAGAGACGAAGGAGAGAGAGAGATAGAGAGAGAAGAGTAGAGTAGGAAGAGATAGAGAGAGAGGTGGGGAGTCACGCCGTTTCATTGTTCCATGGACACACATTTAGAATTGCTTGAGACATCATGTCATCCATCAAGGGTCACAATCACAAACGGCTATCAATATAACCATTGACTCATGAATTAGGAAAAACTGACTATTAACTTTGACATCTTATAAATATGCACATGACTTAGTGGGACAAAACAAGGTGACAGATAAACAAGACACCTCTTTCAGCCCTCCTGATTGGGGAGTGACCAGCCCCTTCACCTACGAACGGTTATATTCTGTTTACCGATACTTCTTTCCCTCATTTTATGTGTGTGTTGTGTCCCCGTCTGTCCACCCACCCTCCACAGTCATTCCCCCGCTCCCACCCCGCACCACTCCCACCCCCCCTACCCCCCTCCCTTCTCCCTCCTGTTTCGTGTACGCCCCCAACAATTGCCCAAACACAGCGCCTGTTACACACAAAAACAAAACTATACTATTTTTTTATGATGAACGGTGCTTCAATAAACCCTCAACTTTTCTTAGACCGATTGCTTGGGTGAAGAAGAGAGATAGATAGTGAGAGAGAGGATAACAACTTGAAAACTTGAATAACACTTGCAAAGCTTTATTTTTCCTGGGATAAGAGAGATTTTAGGCGCCTAATTTCTTACTCTTAGTCCAAAATAAAATTCTTCCAATCTGTCCTTGGGTGGTACTTTTATTATATCGAACATAGAGTACAACCATGGTGAAGGCATGCGTATTACGCGATACAGATATTTGAAGCATAACTGGTAGCACCTTGTATTCACCTCCGTCTTATTGGATAATATGAATGGCAAACTAATACGGTTTAACGCCAGGTCCATTGCACACCCATGTACCTTAGAGAACGCACATCCCCTAACATAACATGATAGGGAAAACACCTTCCAGCAGCTGGTGGTTTCTTTCTGTGAGAAAGCTTGGGGCCCCCTTTCATTGTGTGCGTCCTATATACCCCGCTAGATTACCACTTGCGAATCCAACTTAGCTTTTAATTGGTTTATCTAATGTAACAATTATGACTTCGCTACATGCAATTATTTAATGTGCGCTGTCGATAAAAACTTAAAAAACCAGAACCAAGCTCTAAGCATATGAGAGAGAACGGAAAAAAAAAAAGAACAAAGAGAGGAGAGAGAGAAGAGGAGGGAAGAGAGAGATAGAGAGAGAGGAGAGAGGAGAGAGGAGAGCAGCAGAAGGTAGATAGGAGAGGGAGAGAAGAAGACACGAAACTAGAACGAACAGAAACAAACGCTTTTATATTATTCAGGGTAATTGAGGATAAGCATTGCTTTTTTAACACTTCAGACCCTGAATGTGTGCGACAGAGTCATAAGGAGCCTAATAGACTTAATCATATAGTTGTCCACGAGGGAGTCTAGAAGAGATGATATAAAGCGAGATAACGCATTGTATTGTAGCAATAACTGACTAGAGGCGGGTATCCTAAATCAAGGGACCATTTTGATTTTGAAGAACACTTTTTTGCTCTGCAGTGTTTCTGAGCATATGTAATCAACCGCTTCATGGCCAACCATCGATCCTTATTACCGCTCTGTGTAGCCCTCTACCCTTGTCCGCCCCCCAAACCCCCCCTTCAAGTCAATTAACCCACCCCCCCACGGCCCCCCCCCATATTCAAATCACCCCATCCTCCCTAGCATTTCTATTCTTCTTCATTGCTGTAGTTTGTGTGTGGTCAGTGTTCCAAAATTCATTAGTGTTCCTTCAGCAAAACTCATTTCCCCTTATGGGGTCCGCTTAGGGAAAACCTAGTAATAAATGAAGAATCATTAACACCAACTGTCCATCCTCATGACGGCCCATGAACCTGTACCCTGACCCCATGTATGACTTGTGCTCAAGCAAATTGCTGATGTGGGGGGGGGACCACGTGGTTCATCACCTTTTAAGGAGGTGCCTTTCAGTTACGGGTCCCTTTGTCTTGTCCCATTGTACAAGAGCCTTGAGTTTTAGAAGTAGAGAAGAATAACAGTCGGCTGTTGACTTTCAAAAATGGACTTTCAATCATGGATACTAAATACAGATTTCCCGTTAATAATGTTACTTATTGTGTCTGTTTATTGTGTAAAAGTGTTGTGGTGAATGTTCCGTTGCGCGTCAGAACGCTAGCTTGTTGGGACTTTGTGTATCAAAAAGGTGTTTAGGAATAGAGAGAGAGAGAGTGAGAGAAGAAGAGAGAGAGGAGGGGGGAGGGGGGGGGGGGGGGGCGGGGTGGGGGGGGGGGGGGGAGGGGGGGGGGCAGTTTAGTCTTAAATATACCAGACGAGAAACGTTAGGAGAATCAGGAACAAAAAAATGAAAGCTATTATGTCGTAATCGGGCCGGTTCAAATTGAACTAATGATCAGCTATGACGTAGAACTCTGACGGTGTCAAGCAGCGACCAGTAAGAACGCTGGCGACAGGGAAGGACGGTAATCATTAGATAGGTTACAAGCCACACACGAAAAACACTGACTTGACTGGATTAAGACCTATAAGCTATTGCTCGCTAGGTTAAAACGTAGAGTCTCCATGTCGTCGCAAGCCCAGCCTAGCCCGGCTCCTATTTCTGGTTTAAAAGGAAGTTAAAAATAAGAGCCTCGCTCCCCGTCCCCGGGCCACCTTATATATCCCCGTCGCCTTCCCCCACTCCCTTCCCCGTCCCCGAGCACCTCTCACTCGTTCCGCCAAAAAAAGCCCTCCCCGTCTCCCCTCCCGTCCTCTCGCCGTTCTGGCACCCCCCATGAGAATCTTCCGCTCTTTCCTCAACTGTGTCCTTCATGATCACCCTAAGGTCTTTCCCTCATCATACTCCCCTCTTTCCCTCATTCTCGCGCCTATCTCCGGTCTGCCTGGCTGGGCTGGATGCCTTCTCCCTTCTTTCTCGTATTCTCGGGTCTTTGTGGACCTTTACGCCCTTCTATCTCTGTGTCGTTGTCTACCTCCACCCTTCTTATCCGTATTGCCCTCTTCTTGTGCCTCATGCCCTCTCATTTGTGCGTTGTCTCGCCCGTCATATAAATGTCCGAAAATTCTATTATGTAGCCGGACAAAACACTAATACAGAAATACATAATAGAATACAAGGAAAATAAGAATAAAAATGAACAAACTACAAAAAAACAAAAAAAAAAAACAACAAAGCCTTAGGCCAAGGTTTTTCTTCTTCTCCTGCTTCTCTCCTTCTCCTTGTTTTCTTTCTTCATGTCAAAGTGTAATCAGTTTCTAATTTTGCAGATATGGTGTCCCTAGAGTCTGTTCATGTCTCCAATATGAG